>OX463860.1:10175064-10551343 GCA_949825065.1 Odontocerum albicorne | reverse complement strand
TCTTCAACACAGACAGTGCAATCAACTTGAGTTCAACAAAAAGCATAACAATTCCAGGATTTCATTTGAATTGTTATTTAAGCTTTCTTTACAGTTTTCAAATCTTCTTTTAATCCCTGTAAGAGAAATAATTTCCAGAGAAACGCATTTTCTTTGAAAGTTTCCCGTTTGCACATCTCTCTTCAAGACACTTAATTTTCACGATATAAACCTGAGTGCATTGCACGTACAAATCATACGTTCTGAGATGCTGCAAAAATCTACCGTAAGTTTCAGGTTGTACTTTACGGAGAGATGTTTTTTTTATTCTCAAAATTCACTCTTACATTTAATGTGAGAGTGAATTTTGAGAATCAATTAGTTTTATAATTTAGAAGACAAAAATTTAAAAGAAAAAAAATCCTACAGAAAGCTTTCACATTTTCAAGTCTTTCGGCGTTGGAATATATTGTCTTTTCATTAACATACTGACAAGAACTCGAAACGAAAATAATTATGAAATGTATTTAATTAATGCGTCTTAGACAATACTTTTAACTTTATAACAAAACTAGATTGTACTTAATATTGATTGTTATAATCATAAAATAAACAGTAATATAGAGTAACCTAATCTCAAGGCTGTAGAAAGAAGCTTTCTGAAAAGTCAAACTACGCTCCTTAAATCTATTACTGCGTTTGCTCATCTCAAAGATGCTTAAATGAGGGTTCTGAAAAGCAAAATGTGTTCCTTTGACTAAGTTATTCTTAATGACGCTTAAGTAAAGATCCTGAAAAGTTAAACTGTCGTCCTAAATGTTACCTCCAATGTGTATCCCAATCTCAAGAATGTTTTTTTTTTAATTTTGAAAAGTAATAATACCATTCTTTCACAGAGTTTACTCTGGCTGAAAAACAGGTATGATATCAAGCTACTAAGATTGTGAAAATCACTGTGTTGCTTCTAGTTGGTTGAAAATATTGCCACATGACTATAAATCCACTAGATTGCCCTGTGTATAATAAACAAGTGATACAATACAGCACAAGTTCTTTATCACATATAATATGTTAACTAGAAAACTTTTTTTCCTATTTAAAAAGTTTTTCATTTTTAATAATTAAATTGTTACGTTTTTTTTGTAAAATAAAACCACCCAGTATCTGATAACCGCCTTAAGGATGAAGGATTTTCCATGATAATAATAAAAGGGTGGTGGACACCACTAGAAGAGAGGTAAAATGATATCGTTGCTACTTCGTGGTGCGGGAAAATTTACTGCGGAATGGTCATATTTTAAAAGAATAAGCTCTATTCTATTAAATTCTAGGTATAACACTAAGTGAGTCGTTTCAAGGGATGATAGCAATTAATTTTGGTATAGAATCAAAAGAAATTGTGGACTGTTTTCTGGGACTTATATTTTTTATTGTTTTCTTTTTATTTTTAATTTGGATCTACGACAAAACAAAGGAATTTTTTATCTTTTCTAGTACTATTTTGTCCTTAAAGGAATTTAAGGATCTCAAGGAGGTAAAATATGGTCCATCACATAAGCAATAAAAGGCAGATAAATATATTGATTGCTAGAGACAAAACTCTTTATGGTTCTTAAAAGTTTTTTTTTTATTTTGAAATAATTTAATACGTCATTGAATAATAATCTGGCGGACTAATTGTGAGGTGGCAAACCTTCTTCAACAAACCGAACAATATTTGATAAAGGAAATTACATTCTCACAAAATATACTTAAATCGTTGTTAATTTGAACAAAATTATTGAAAATATATCAATAACATAAGTAAGATATCGTCAATCAAAATAAAACGAAAGGATTGTTGAAGAAGGAAAAAATGGGCATTAAGTACGTTACATTACTGACTTGAAATTAAAAAGTGTTTTAATCTACAATATTTAGCAATCTGTATATCATACACTCCCATTCGACTTTGTATGACCAGTACAAGTGATGGATAGCTTCATCACTTGTACTGGTCATACAAATGTCGAATGGGAGTGTATGATATACAGATTGCAGTCTGTAGCAGATCCGTGACTGAAACTGACCCCCATCACTTGGACAATATTTAAAAAAATGTCGATTCTAACATATTCGGTAACTGGTTCAACTCCACTAACGGAGAGTAAAGGACGACGTAAAAAAAAGAAGAGCGGTGAACTGGAAAAGCCAATACACAATATTTACTTGAGCATGACGCAATACCATGATTGGAATAACGATGAATATTTTCTGCGAGATAAAAGGGGAGCGACAGGACAGTTAAGTACACAAAATAATAAACAAAAAATATGGATTTTTGCGTATATTTATTATTATCAAAGTCAACGTGTGAATTATTTGTTCGTTACTTAATTTAGATATAATAAATAAATAAATAAAAATAGGTTTTATTGAAATAACATAGTATGTATATAATATATTTAAATACACTTCAAAAACACATAAATTGCAGAAAATACATTAAAGACAGAAGCTATCAAAATGTCTGGGCTCATCTAATAACATCCCCTCGGCCAAGATACACCTCACCAATATAGAGCAATCCCAGCCACGGGGACACTAGATGTTTTTCAGCACACACCCTTTCACATGTAGAATATGAAGGAAAAAACAGAAAATAAATAGATGGCAGAAAAAAAAATCACAAATACCGCCTCAAATTAATTTAAACAAACAAATAAAGGTTCCTTGGCAGCAACACAATGTGTACATATGATATATGATACATACATATACGAGTATGTATATAATAAACTCATTCCGAGTATCGCACATGCATCTCAAAACAAACAGAAAACACATTTAAAATAGAAGACATTAAAAGGTCCGGGCTCATCCCACAAACATTCCCCCGGCCGAGATCACCCCACTAATGTAGGGCGAGCGCGGCCGAAAAGACATCGGGGCTTTCAGCCCACATCCCTGTACATCTAGATTAAAAAACAAAAAAAAAAAACAAAATATGTTATATGGCAGAAAACAAAATAAAAAATAAATATGGAGTAACTTTGTTGATTTTTTTTGTGAAACAAAATTAGTTTAGATTGGTTAAACGTTTGAGGTAAGAACTGATTAAAAATAAAGTATTTTTTTACAGATAACTTCATTTTTATCAGTTTATCTCACATAATAAACGTATAAAAATAGAAAAATTGTAACTGCTTTGACAAAACATACAATTTCACAATTTTATTATAACGTGTATCAGCAGGTTTAGTATTCTTGAGATTGCGAATCATATTTTATGCAATTTTCTTTAACAGCTTTTGTTAAGGAACAAGCCAAAGAAATATACAAAGTACTAGTAATGGATCTCGAAGTGACTTTATAAACTCTCTATTCGTCGAGATAAAGTACGCTTTGAAACGTTTCTCGTTTAGTTCCCCGCCTGCACTTCCATGGACAATACGAGAAAATTACCCGAGCAATAAATTCACCTCTGACTGCTGTACCCGTTATGATTCTATCGCTCTACAAATTCTGCATACAATGTTGGGTATTTCCTCTTTAAACTTTTCAGTTGCATATGCACGATTGAAAATTGTTCAACTAATTATAAAGGTTACTTTGTTCGCTTTATACAGTCGAATTTTTAACACCTAAGACCCGGTTCAAATCAAGACGAAATGTCCTAGTGCCCGACATGTTTTTTTTTTAGGAATTTTGATTTTTGTGAAGTGTTTACTAAAATTGATATATCTACGTAAAATATAATAAATATTGTGAAAAAATTTTGTTAACTTGATTAAATACTTTGATAATTTAGTTTAATATGGTAACTTTGCTAATATTCTTCTTTGTAGAGATCAACATCGCATTCCTTACATATGCACTGGAACTCATTTATCTCCTTGTGCTTAGCACGTGCCTTGCAAATTCCTCAGGATGTTTCTATTCTGCCAGTTGATGAAATATGTATAAAAATATGTTGAGACACGTTCTTTGACCAACGTGTTTGAATGATCCAGCATAAACTCTTATTCTGTTTGGACCTGGATATTGTAAATGGTTTCCAGATTCATATGTAAAAATCTTCAAGATCTGATACTTAACTGCATATTGATGACGTGACGTTAAAATTTCCACCATAAATAAATTCATACATGATTGCATTATCTAGGATTCATGTAAGAAATTAGAAATAAGGAGATTATTGTTTTGAAGGTTGAATTGTTCACTTTTCAAGGTTGAGATTATAGTTTCGAGGTTGAATTATTTACTTTTCAAAGTTGAGATTATTGTTTCAAGGTTAGAGTTGTAAACTTTTCAAGGTTGATATTATTGTTTCAAGGTTGAGTTATTCACTTTTCAAGGTTGATATCATTGTTTCAAGGTTGAGATGACAGTATTATGTATTTTTTTGGAAGATGTATCGATCACGTAAAAAAACACGGGACCGGGAATCAACGTTAATCTAGTTCATCACGTTAAAACACAGGATCGGAATTTACCAGTTTATCACGTTAAAACACAGGATCGAAATTTACCAGTTTATCACGTTAAAACACAGGATCGGAATTTAATAGTTTATCACGTTAAAACACAGGATCGGAATTTACCAGTTTATCACGTTAAAATTAGGATCGCAATTTACCAGTTTATCACGTTAAAACACAGGATCGGAATTTACCAGTTAATCACGTTAAAACACACAATCGGAATTTACCAGTTTATCAAATTAAAACACAGGATCGGAATTTACCAGTTTATCACGTTAAAACACAGGATCCGAATTTACCAGTTTATCACGTTAAAACACAGGATCGGAATTTAAATCGTTAAATATTAATAGTTTAGACCACAGTTTTGTGGTTTAAGAGGAAATAAATAAGAGTCTAAACTCTATTAGAATATTTGAGCAGTTCCTCTCAAGCGTTAAGAAACTAGAAAATGTTAATAAAAACAATTTTTTCTCAAAATATTCACATATAAATGGGGCATCATTTTTCGTATTAATCTAATTCTTTAGCTTGTACATACATACAGCGATAACGAGGGCAGATACTTACTTTAACTACATAAATAATATAAATAGTAAAATGACAGTATATAGCATCTTTAAAAAGCGTCTAAATTCTCCTCAAGGGCGCTCTAACTCGGAATTTGAAACATATATTATTGACAGATTAAAAAAAAGTTAAGTGTTTAAATAGAAAGGTGGTAGTATCAGCGTTGAGATAAGTAAGTTCTCCGCATCTGCATTTGTTTAGAAAAAACATACTCCATAAGAAAACTTACGAAGGTAAGAAGATTAACTACAAAAATACCATTTGTAGATCTTCCGATATTTAAAAGTAACACGTTCGGATTAAGGTGTAGTGTTGTGTATGTATGAAATATTCATATAATGAATTTTTATAAAATTTCCCAAAAAAAGTTGACTTCAAGTGCTCCCTAAAGCTACACACGCCACATTTTGAGACAGACAAAATTTCGTCGATAGTTTGTTGTCTGTCTAAAATTTTGAGACAGACAAATTTTAATCTAAAAATGACATAAGGAATCCGAGTTTTTTTGATAAATTATTTTACCATTAAATTTCGGTTCTATTTGATATTTTAAGAATACTCGTATCTATCTAATTGAAATGTTACTCAGGAAAACGAATATTTACAAAAAAGACCATCAACTAATTAAATTCAGAAATCACGAAAAATATACCATTATCTACTGAAACCAACCAAGAAATAAACTTTAAATACTGTGGAATATTGTGTTCAGATATCCCCAAATAGACAAAACTCTAAGAAGCACTAAAATAAGCACTTGATTTCTGTCTCTTATCCAATTCTCACGATTTTGTAATAATCTCAGATTCCCTAAGTACCATTAGAACATTATCGTCTAGCCTCTCGAATTTAAGCGAAAATTATATTGTATATGAAAGCAGTCTATTTTCTTACCCTTCAGAATGATAACAAAATTTTCATATTTGTGTGGATTCCGCTCACATGTAAATGAAATCGCAGACCGTCTAACAAAAGACGCAACAGTATAGAGTTTCTTCCCCTATATAACCTTTACCCAGGGTATCGTATCGCAACCTAAAAAACTTTTATTTACTAGTCTCGGAATTGTCAGATAGCAAGAATGGCGCTGTCTATATAAATATTAAAGTTGAAATTCACACCAAGCCTTGGTTCCACGAACTTTACATCTTCAAATGAATCGTATCTATCACATGTACGATAACAGATAAAAAATATCCCATATAGTTCTACTTGACAAAATAATTCACTCAGCGATCGATACGCCTCACGTACTCACAAGCATTTCATTTTGTATTCCCGTTAAATTCACAAGACACCACGATCCCTTTTAAACCAAAAATTTCTTCGCTAATTGTAAAATAGATTTTTTGTATTTAGTGTGCAAAACTTAGGATATTTTTAATATAAGTATACAAATAGTATTTGGCAGAATATCACGACAATATTTAGAAATAGTAACTAACTTAGTGCTTTCATTTATACATATAAATAACTTAATATAAACACACCATATAAGGATAAAACTTTGCCTCTAGAGTTGAGTAACCCTGCATGAACATATGGAATGTTTCGATTTTTCAACGCAACTCGCATCTTGTGCTGAAGTGAGCCCATGTATTGTTTAATTTTGAGATCCATCCACTAAAATTATCTATAAATCCTATTCTTCTTATTCTATATAAGAATCGTTCCACTTGTAGCGACCGTGCGTGCGGTCACTGAACCCAATGAGGCGACCTTTGGTCGCTTGGTCATTGAACTCACTATCAGCGGAGACCGCATTCCACGAGAAACGAGACGGCAACATATCTTCCGCGCTGTCAGTCAAAACTATGAATACCCTACGTGATGACAATAAATATATTGTGAGGCAAAAGACGAGACGGCGATATATCTCTTGCGTATTCTCACACACATTCCAAATATTATAAATACCGACGTTTATCAATAAAATACCTCTTTGCATATTCCGATTTCCAACGATTTTTATTAAACCAAACGATCACCCTCATCTCTTCGTTAAGGAATAACCCGTTCCTAAACACTAATAACCAATCTAAGCACTTTACCACTATAAAATATGTGTTTAACAGTTAATTGTACTTGGCTAAATTTGGTAACATTTTGTAATAAATATACATAAATTGAATATTAGTATACATATTAATATAACATTATTATAAACAATTACTTTATTATTATTATTACTGCTTTTTATATCTACATATTAGTTAAGGATAAAGTTTAGTATTTTTTTCAATTATTTAACTATCTGTATTAACTTGCCTTATGTGCATTTGTTTGTAAAATACACTGTTGTATCGTAATTTAAATAAATAAGAATTGATCACTGTGTGAAATAAAGTCTAAGACTGGCAGGTCTCATGTAACGAAACAAAAAAAAATCATTTATAGAACAGTTATAAGACTAATAATCACACTGAAACAGAGGACAAGTTATTATAAATCCCATCATAATCTAATTACACCAAGAAAAACCATACATTTCTATTTACAAAGGATTATTCACGGATTTGAAAACACTCATTAATCCACAGAGAAACGGCGTGATTATATGTATTAACGTATTAATACAAATAAAACGTTCCAAGTCTACAAGTGATGGATAGCTTGTTCGGAGTTTCGGTCCGATGGTAGGACACCCTACTCCTTCATCGGATAAGTTCTGACTGTTAAGATATTTATTGGAAATTTTTGGATCTTTTTGGGAATCGGGAAAGGATAGGTTTGTGGTAATCTCGTGATCGAGTAGGCTTGCCAGCTATTTAGTAGATGGAAGCTGCCTGTGCGTGCATGCACGCAGTCTTGACATGTAAAACCCAAGCTTCCGATTTCAAGAAAGTTAAAGTTTCAAGACTATTGGCAGATCAAATCTCCTGCAGTTATCAGGTATCAGGTAGACTAATATATAGATATATTTATGTGTTATATGTAAGAATCACAGATACGCTCCATATTAGTTACATAAAAACATAAATTCACATGGAGAACGGTCTACTTAAATGTAAAATAAAAAACATTCTCAAGTAAAGTAGTTACCAGGTAGAGTATTAATTTCTTAGACCATTTATTCATATAACTTCTCTGAATAGAAGATACGATCTTAGTTAAGTTTATCCGCGGCGTCATGTAGACTGACTAAAGAGGAAGTATAGCTTTTCTGAGAGTTCAGAAATCACGTGTGAGAGACAAGATGGTCTTTCAAGACACCATTTCTGCAGGCAGAACTTAGGAACATTAATGTTAATAAAATATCTTCTGAGAATGTTTCTCATTCATGAGTGGAAACTATACGTATCATCGTAGTCTAGTACGGAATATCATTTCTAAGATAAATTTGATATGCATAAAGACAGCGTGATATTAGTGAGTTTCGAGTCAAATTGTCATTTTGATTTCTACATCAGGACCGAATTTATTTTTGGACTTAATTTAATTTATTTTTCTGATATCCAAAGCTAGGTAGATAGTAACGTTTGAAAGGGAGAGTAAAAACGATATATGGGGTGAGCAATTAAAGATTGGAGCAAAATGAGGAATTCTGCTTTTTGGTTATTATTATCTTTGATGATATAATTATTTTAAGAGATATCGATTCGCGTGTAGTGACATAAAACAATGTCAATAGGACACTAATTCATATACTCGAACTGGATAGTATCAAAATCTGCCAAGATCCCAAGTCCACAGTTATATTTTAGTACGAACTTTGATGTATGAAAGTGAAACGTGGAAAAATACTGAATGGAGCCGGATAAGTGCAAAAGATATGCGTGCATCGAAAATAATACATGAGGGGACAATGTATGACACAATACAGAAGGAAGGGATAAGGGATTAATGCGAACTTATTGCTGATGGGTTAAATAAGATGAAGAAGAGCACTGAGATATTTTGGACATGCATACTAAATAAATTAACAAATACTAATAAAATAAAATGTATAGTGCAAATACGAGTAGACAGCGTAATAAAGAAAGACTTTGAATTAGAAATTATGGTCGGGTCACGTAAATACTCGTATTTTGAAAGAAGGAAACGTAGAAAGTCAAATAAATTGTAGGAGTTGTAAAAGAAGGTATATGAACGTAAAAGAGGTCAAGGTTGTGTGTTGAGATAGGAAAGTCTTTCGCTCTACTATTTCTCCTTACATATGTTTGTATGTATGCGTCGTGACCTCAATGCTGAGGAACGTGACCCACAATGAAATTGTTGTAAGTTGTACAAATTCTTCTTCAGTCTTCACAACAGTAATTCTGTCCGAAGAACCAGTGGCAAAGGAAGGCCGTAAAACCCTTCATCCGGTCACTATATCGCATAGGTGATCTATCTTTGCTTCTGCGACCCTTCACAAGTCTCTCGATGCTGGCGTTTGATATGAAATTTAACAAAAAAACTAAGGAATGCGACGAGTGCACAATCTTTAAAGGTTTCGTGATATGTTAAGTTGTTTTAATTTCAAAGAACTCTTACAGAAAATTTGTCGATTTATACACAACAAAATATATAATTTATTAACAAAATCAACGATTAAATCACAAACATCATTTTTCATCTGATGCACAGTTATTCGTGTAACCGGTATTCAGCTATCGTCTTCCTTAACCCTGATAGTGTTGAACCAGATATGTCTATATCTATGTCAGCCACCGTCCTTGTGTGTTGTACTGACGGCTTATTCTAATTACTGGGTTATACAAACCTGTGTTATTCCTAAATTAATGTACGCTGAACAAAGCAGGCCTCTTATACAGCGAGCGGGAACGCTAACTGAACTTTTTGATACCCATTCCAGTTTCTCTTTTTTTCTAATGCTGTTTAGTAACTAAATATTACTTATTCTTCTTGTCGTGCCCTATCAGGCCTCCCCGACGTTGGCAATCACTCTGGCAAAGGCTTCTCTATCTTGCGCAACCCGGAACAGGTCCTCCACACGCCTCATCCTCGTCCAGTCTCTTATATTGCGCAGCCAAGATGTTTGCCTTCTACGAGTACTAGGACCACGCTGTTCCTCGATCTTGCCCATCAATATCAACTGGAGGATTTCGTACTTCTCTCCAAGTAAAATGTGACCCATATAGGATATCTTGCGGACCTTAATATCTGTCAGCAGCTGTCTACGGCAATAAGCTTTCCTCAAGGCCTCTGAATTGGTGATCATATCAGTCCACGGTATACGAAGCATTCTCCTGTGCAACCACATCTCGAACGCTTCCAACCGATTCATAGTATGAATCTTCAGCGTCCATGTTTCCGAGCCATAAAACAGAACAGACCAAACATAGCACTTCAACATTCTCTGCTTTAGTTTCAGATTCAATTTATCATTGCAGAATATTGATCTAATTTTGTTAAATGAACTACGGGCTGCTTCAATCCTGCACTTCACCTCCATATCTGGGTCGACAGATGTAGTAATCATACTGCCCAGGTACTTGAATTGCTCCACCCTCTCCAACAGTTTACTTCTAGGGTGTCTAATTTACATTCTTACATTTTTAAAACAATGTGAACACAACAGACTTCTAGAATGTCTAAATGACATCACCTGTCTATACTCTAAAGGAAGTCTATTCTATGATTTAGGGAATCGATACCCAAATGTACCCAAACAAAGAATCTAAGTCTGGTAAAATAGTTTGTCTAGATATATAATACCCGCTTGGTCGTGTGCAACTGTTGTTATCTCTTCACGTGCGGCAGTATTGCCAAAATGTGTGATAACGAGCTGCGAGTTTAAATAAGCAAATATACGTTTATACAAAATTGTTTATAAAGTGCATTTGAACTATGTGCCCATTATAATGGACGTCAGGTCTGAAGAGGTTAACTAAAATAACATTTGTACAGTTGAGAAACACTTTTGTTTAGATAATATTTTCTGAGAGGATGGAAGAGCTACGAAAGTTATCGAACGGCGTATAGTGATAGGGAACAAAGTTAATGGCCCACTAAAGTAAATATACTCGAACCAAAAATCAAAATTGGACAATTGTATACGTCATTGTGAAGTAAGATTTTTTCGGTGCAGTATTCACGAACTGAGCTCTTAAGAGCATCAACACTCAAACGAAATGAACGACATTGTTGAATACATTTTTTGACAACGATATCTTCCACATCTCGGTGAACAAATTGAGGATGAAACTTTTTGATAAACTAAGTAATTTTCTAATGTCCTTATTCATTATTTGGTCGCACATTGTTTTCACACACTCCACGGAACTTTGGAAACCTGTAATTGTAGGTAGGTCGATTACTTTTTATTGTGTTTACAAGTTGACAGGTAAATTAAGATAAAATAAAACTGTTGATTGACTGGGATCTTCATAAATGGCAAAATGAGTTTGACATTATCAACATTTAACATACGAGTATATTATCAATATACAAAACATAGTTTCAGTTCATCACAACTATGATGTTCGAAGACTCCTCTATCTAAAATTAGAATGGTGAACATTATTGTTTGAGTATTCTGATCTAATCGTGTCGGCAACACCATATCTATATGCTGTCAGTTCAGAAAGATGCAACTGCGATGTTATTGTGACTTCCTTTCTGCAGGTATTCTTCAAAGCAACTAACATAACAGTGGGGACAAACCATAAGATGCGACGTTCTTTGAAAGTCACCAAACGTATATAGCGGTATGTTCTCTGCACCAATTTTTCATCTGAGGAGAACTCATTTGATCTACCCATGTGGGTGCCCAGGAAATTAATATTAAACCTTCATATAGATCTTCTCACCTTATAAATGGTGACACTCCAGCAGACACTCTGATGACTATATATGCTCAGTTTTAGTATATTGGTGGCATTGATGATGATTGTAACATTATTATAGGTCGAACAATAATTTTAAGATGCCCTTTTATTGAAAAAAAAACATATTTTGGTAATTATAATAGTTAAATAAAAAATATTTCATTCCGAAATCTAATATATCGTTTAATATGGATTGATCAGGATGTCATAACATACGACTGGTATAGAGAGAGTGAAAATCCTTGAATCCAAATGCCAGAACTTGTTGGTTTTGAATGACGGACAGGGAAATGCCTCGCGTCATCGTCCGTTATGTCGCTTGGGTGCCAACACAAAGCAGTACTACCGTGCGCAGCTGACAAGGAGAACCGTGGTCGGAAGTACGAGAGTGACAGCTCGCAGAAGGGGGTCTTTGTATCGAAGTTTTTATTCGGCAATCTGTTTGGTTTATGTACTCCTGATACTTGAAGAATGATTATCAAAGAGGTTTAAAAAAAACTTCCATATGAATATTTGTTTTAATGGGGGATGGATATATTTCTTTACAAGGGTGTGGAAAGCAATAAATGTATTTTCATTAAGTTTGAAGTTGTTTTTTTTTGTCGAATAAAAATATTAAAGTGACAACATGTTAAGCGATAAAAATAAGGAATGGTTAAGTTAGTGATATTTTTGATTGACAATTTATTAAGTTTTATATCTTCTTGGATAAATTAAATATGAAACAATGTCACCCGTGTACGTTTTAAGTATGTTAAAGAATTAAGTTTGCGTATGTTAACATTTTTGAAGTGAAACTTCTATTAGTGCGATAGGGCAAATTGACCTGAACGTCACGAAAAGTGAAACGGTGTATTATATTATTAGTTTATTATTGTAAAATTATCGTTTATTACTATTAAATATTTTATTTATCAATAAATTATTATTAATTATTTTAATATTTAAATGATAATAATTTATTATTGATAATAATTAATATTTATTTTAATATTATTAAGTGTATTATATTATTATTGTATTATAATTATTATTTATTATTACAATTATTATTATTTCTTATTAAAAATAATATTTTTGTTACACATTACTTTTATATTAATATATTTAACATTAAAATTTTTATTTCATATGAAATTATTTCATTTAATTTAATTGAACATTTATTTAACATATAATTTATATTTATAATATAATTATAATAATATATATGTGTTATTAGAATATTAATAATTGTCTTATTATTATATTATAATTAATTATAATATAAATAATTAATAATGTATTATAATAATATTATTAAAAATATAATAAGTAAAAAATAAAATAATTATTTAAAAATTTATAATAAGTAAAAAATAAAATAATTATTTAAAAATTTATAATAAGTAAAAAATAAAATAATTATTTAAAAATTAATAATAAGATAAAAATATTAGTATATTTAATATTTAATTATATAAATTAAATACATTTTATTAAGTGTTATTATAAATTATTAAATATATTAAAATTATTATTCTTTATTATTAAAAATAAAAAATATATATATATTTTATTTAATTAAGAGGGATTTTCTTAAATTAAATTCCACATAACCATTTACGTATCCTAAAAAAATCGTTAACAAATGGAAAAAGAGCAATGCATAAAATCAACTTTTCCTAGGAGCTAAGAAGTTTCACTTCTACCGCGCGAGAGTCTCACGCATCTGTTTTTTTTTAATAAACCAGGATAATTTCTTTCAACGATTTTTTTATTGTTTCACTAAGACCGTCATATATATTTAATACAAACCCTTTATTGCTGTAATGATATTGCTCAGCACAGTATTTGTGCGAAATCTTCTCGACACAGTTTCCAGATAAGTCTTGCAACTTTGTTTACAAAAGTGTATGATTGTATTCTAAGAAATGTCAACACAACCGACCATATATAATCATCAATTAGGTTTGATATTTCTGCATAGCATTATTCAGAATGTTGTTGAAACATAATATGATAAATTGGCCAAAATTGGTGTATACACTTTTGCTTGGAACCTTTTTCAAATTAAATAAATATGTGCCAATTTGCTAACCACAGCTGTACATTGTAATTAATTTATCGTGAGAGTGCAATATTTGAGAAACTTTGTACATGATTTGGTGGAGATTTTTAATAAAGATATTGTTGAATTTTGGAAGCTTTTTCTTCCCCAATCGTCTCTGTGAGACTGGTTATTCCAGTTTTAATTGGCCCTAATTTTTTTTTAATTTCATTAACTTTGCTTATTTTTTGGTGATTGTTTTTTGTTGACTAGATTTGAGTATTTTTAAACATGGCCCTATTTTTTGGTTTTTTTAAGGTTCTTAATATTTTTTTTATTAAATGCTATAGTTGGTCAATGACCACTAAGGCTCGTAATATTTTTATTAAATAAATATGTGAATTTTAACACAACTCTCAAAGTAGCCTCATCACATAAAAAGTTTTTTACATTTTACATGCAGTCATTATACGAAATAGTGATTAAAGCAAAACTTGAAAACCAACGGACTTTTGGTAAATTTTGTCAGAATTGGTTTATTTCCAAAAATATATTGAAATCCCCTAAACATGTCTCTTAACCCGATAATTCAGGATATAAATTACCTCCCATGCTAGAAAAATTTAACTTTTGAAGGCTCTATAAATCTTAAAACATTTTACGGAAGAAATATCTAGTTTACACAAAGACTTCCCTTATATTCCACACGTTCACTTTGCTCATAAGTATCAGGGTAATATAATGTTTGAACCGGTCTTCGATAGCGGAGCTATTTGTCAGTTGGGAGTTAATATTTTCACAGCTTTGAAAGTTTTCCACAAAGGGAAGTTATTGTAGGTAAATAATTGAACCGTGGGGCTTATCGCTTCGTTGCACTTTGTTGTCGATAATGATATGTGGTGCATTTTGCTCACATTTATCGAAATATATGAGCTTTATATCTCTGTGTTTTGTCGTTCTGCAGCCAACGTTGGCCAATACAAGTGCGCTTTGTTGCAAATATAATGCGATCGACTGCAGAGAATTCAATATGCTGGACATCGTATTTATTGTTATGCTGTCTAGGTAAATCTATATTTGGAGAAAACGAATGTTATGTTAGTGTTTATTCATGATACTTGAAAGTTTGTTTGGTTTCTAATGGAATTTATTTACAATTTCACACAAAATGCATACGTTTTATCGAGTTCTACTGCTTAAAACTTTTTTCTCCTTTATAAAAATGACGATTGCGTTGTCTTAAACGCTTAATTAATAAATAAAAACTTCTTCCTTATCTTTAATGTTCCTCTCTTCTTCGAAGGTTGGCTGGGGATCATTTTGATTATATCGACCTTTGAGGTAGCTGCTTTGAACAAATGTATGGTACCACAAAGAAACCACTCCTATAAGTTATTTAATCAAGAAATGCGCATTCTTCCCGTGCTTCTACCTTGAATTTTCCCCTTCAATATTAGTTGAAGAATCTCATATTTTTTTGCATTGGATTGTTGTCCAAATCACTTTGACGTTTTCTTTTGGATGCTGGATAATACTTTTCTATTTTTAATCATCCGTTCCAAAATACCATAATTACGGACTTGAACAACCCATAATACTCTCAGCATTCTTATATAGCACCACATTTCAAAAGCTTCAGCTTATTTGCAATGATCTGAGTAAGTGGTTATTTTTCAACATAATACTCGTATAATACAACTGTATTTGCGGATGTGAGTCGAGAATTTGTGGATATGAGTCGAGAATATGCGGATGTGAGTCGAAAATGAAATTTTTGTTGCAGAGGATATTCTGAATTTTGAAGAAGCAGCACGTACTATCTCTACTCTTACTTCTATCTCTTGAGATCGCCCCAATGCTCATTCAGCCAGCATCCCATATATTTACACTCTTTAAGTTGCTAAATATTCCATTGTTTATATCAAGTGCCCATATCTGAACGAGTACTTTCCTTCTACTGACAATTATAAATATGGCTTTTTTAAATGCATTTGTCTGAATTGACTTTCTCTAGTAATACTAATAGAATCTTTAAATTATTCGCACAAAGAACAATCTCTTCGTATCAAACGTTTACGATCAAATTTAACATTTGCGACATTTTTTTGTTTTTATTTCACATTGTTGTCTATGGATAAAAACAGACCCCAAAAATATTTTTCCTCTACACAAATGAGGAAAAATATAAATTATTGATACTATATTTAATTGAGAAAGATTTATATATTTTAGATATATAACTGTATATTTTGAGACATTGTTCAAACATGATTCGAAGAAGGGTAAGATATTAAAACATTTAAAAGACGTTCACTACAGATTTCGGAAAAAGGTGTAAAAATAATGTGAAACGGGCGTCAAATTTTCATTTGTTTGTAGTTTTTTTAACCAATTTTGACCAAAAACGTGAATGTTATTTTTACATGTGACTAAAAAAAGGTTGCCAAAAAAAATTATGCTTTAAATATCTTTCTCATATTTTGTCGTCAGATCAAATTGGAAATATGTCAACATATATTTTTTTATCTTGACAAAGAAAACGAGGTGTTAATACGGATCTGTCAAAAACAAAAATTAAATGTGTTTTTTAATAATTAATTTTAAACTGTATTTCTTTGGTTCGACCATTCCAAATAATGTATTTATTTACTTAACACTTCATTGTAAAAATAATCTGATGGGCGTATTGCCAGGTAACAATCACTTCCAACCAAACAGACAAAATAAATTAAAGAATAGATGGTAAAGAAAACAATCTCTGTTTTCAACATCTTAAGGCAAAGAAAACAATCTCTGTTTGAGCGTTGTATATAAGTCTACGATAGGAAAGACGCTGAAAATTTTCGGATGGATAAGAGGGGGTGGCGGGACAGTTAAGAATGTTATAAAATAGAAATAGTACATGAATTTGGCGTCTATTTCTCATGTTCAACCAGTTCAGCTTCTTCTGGTGTGAAGTAATGTGATCGTACTTATCAAGGTAAAAATAAATCTTAAACAAACATTTATGCGTCACATAAAAGAGTAAACGCATTATCTAAAAAATAAAATAATTAAACTAAAGAAATATGAATGTTTGAAAATGAAGTGAGACGATTAGATACGACCATTTCAAATTATGGATAATCTCTGTTATTCGAAAAAAAATCCGTAAGTTGGGTTTAAGTTTTTACTTATACGCATTATCTAAAAAACTAAAATAATTTAACTAAAAAAATATGAATGTTTGAAGATGAAGTGAGACGATTAGATACGACCATTTCAAATGATGGATGATCTCTGTTATTCGAAAAAAAATCCGTAAGTTGGGTTTGAGTTTTTACTTATACGCATTATCTAAAAAAATAAAATAATTTAACTAAAAAAATATGAATGTTTGAAGATGAAGTGAGACGATTAGATACGACCATTTCAAATGATGGATGATCTCTGTTATTCGAAAAAAAATCCGTAAGTTGGGTTTAAGTGTTTACTTATACGCATTATCTAAAAAAATAAAACAATTTAACTAAAGAAATATGAATGTTTGAAGATGAAGTGAGACGATTAGATACGAACATTTCAAATGATGGATGATCTCTGTTATTCGAAAAAAAATCCGTAAGTCGGGTTTAAGTTTTTACTTATCTATTTATCAATTGAATTATAACTATCACTATTGATGGCTGAAATAAGTCGGTCTTGAATATGCAATAATAGATACAAACTTTATTTATATTTATTGTGATTTTGTACAATATACTTGCAGATGTTTTTAACGATTTCCATTTTCATATTTTCCGATAAATTGGGAATTCAAATCTATCTGGTCTTATTTAAAATTTCCTCCCAGACTTCTTGACCTACATCTTTTGTATTTCCCAGGCGGATTGACAACCTGGAGAAGTTGTTTTCATTATTTAATACCTTTTGTGCAGACGTTGAATTAAATTCTGAGAAGGTTAAGAGAGAATTAATTAATTTCATTAAACTTTTATAAAAGTATCCAAGAAAATTTCTCAATTTTCGAATTGTGCTTTGACATACAAAACAAAATCATAAATATTTCAGACATGTTTTTCAATATTAGATGGATATTGATTTTGTACGCTTGACTTACTTACCCAAAGAAAAATAACTTGTAAAAAATATTGAATTCACTTCAACATCTTGGATAAGTAATGCGTTATACTGTAAAATAACAAACCCTGCATCGTTTTATACTGTGAAGAACTTTCAATGTGTAGCCGTATTTTGTTCCGTTGTGGTTTTAAGGTTCTTTTATTCTGGTTTTAAAGTTCTTTCCCTTTGGTTTTAAAGTTCTTTCAGTATGGTTTTAATCAATTCTTAAATTACTTTTATTAATTTTTTTTTCTTTCGTTTGTTTAATATTTTCATTTTATATCAATCCTTGTGTATTTTCTATTTCGAAGAATATTAAAAAAAAAACTTTTTCTGCGTGTGTTATCTTTCGATGCATCAGAATAAGTATTTTGAATATATTGAAGACAGTGGCACGGAGACATTTTTTTCTTCGTTCCCAGTAATCGATCAATCGGTTTTTTTAATAACTCATATAATTTTTCTTTCACATTGATATAATGTTTTCTCTTTCAATTATAATTAACCATGTTTTATTATGTTTTATTTCCATTCATGTCGTTTTTATCTATTGGTGTATTTAAAAACAATATAATTTGTAAGTAAAATACATGATTTTTTATACTTTACTGTCTAAATATGTATTTAAAAAAAAATATACCATGTACTCGTATACTTAATTTTTGTTTTACCAAAGTCATATGTTTTTTTTGTCTCAATAAATGTCTTGACATTTGTAATTTCACAGAATATTAATTTTTTGTCTCATTTTTCAAATTGATTGTTTTGCGTTACGAAAGTTTTATATTACATTATTTGTAATTTGTTTTGTCAAACACTGTTTATTATACTTTTTGTAACGGTATAACCCTACCGGTTCAAGGCTTTCACCTCATCATCAGAGGAGCACAAACAAGACTGAATTAGGTTCGAATTAGTACCGACATACACGTTTCTGACGGTAAACATTCGGGTTGAGGACTGTGGGTGGAGGGAGGGAGGAGACAGCCTCAGCGAGCAGCGGCGAGATTCTTGGAATATACGTATTTGCCAGATGTTTACCCCGATGCACTAACTTAGACATTTCTAGGGCCTCTAATCTGTCCAATTTATTTCCGTTACTACAAATATGTAAAAAATTGGCATCATTATTAAAAAATGTATGGTTTTCACGGTGAAAATGATAAACCATTTCAGAATAAATTAGAGGATTTGTTAAGGCGGATTTGTGATCACGAAAACTCTTTTTAAATGATCTTCCTGTCTTTTCTGTATAGACATTATCACAGTCGGCATATAAAAGTTTATACACACCACTGTTGCTCTGTATTCCATTTTTGCCTTTCGCGTTAAATAAGAGTTTGACGTGACGTGGAAAAAGTGGAATAAACAGTGTTTGATAAAACAAATTACAAAGTATTTAAACCTCCACAATGTTAATGCCTTAACTTTAAATAATTATATTATTTGTCTTTTGAATTATATAGCGAATTTTTTTTTCTTAATGGCCTTAAATGAGTAAATTAAATAAAAATTCTTTGCAAACACTGATCTGATGCAAACTTAGTATTTGGTAGTAACATTCAAGTGTATCCAGTTGAAAATGGATATCCAACAAAGCCTTACTATTTAAATATTCACAGTAAAATGACAATTTGTATTGAGCAACACAAGCTTTTGCTTCATATACTCGTATGAACTACCATATTATATAATATGTCTAGTACGTACTTCAAAATAAATAACCATGTTCCACCTTTCCACACACAAGTTAGTTAGTTAACAGTTGCGAAATATTAAACAGAAACAATGCAAGTGGTGCAAAATTTGTACAATTTCAGATTTCGCGCTAGAATACTGGTTTTAAAGTTTTGTATTGTATGCTCCAATATCGCCAAACAGCAGAATATACACAATATAACGGTGCTTGGAAGAACTGTTTATTCGTTCATATTATTTAATTTTCCTTAGCTGCATTAAAAAAAACGGATAAACTATTTTGTCGGTGATGATTAATGCTGCGCTTGATATTTCAATTAATATTTCAGAAATACAATATGTTTTTTATTTTTTATATGATGAAACTAACTCATATAACACTCAACCAAATAAATAAAGGTGTATATATTATATCGCCTGCAATAAAGGCACCAAAGTGGCGTTTATATCGAATGTAATGGAATCCTTTGTCTCATATGTAGGTTATTTTACCAAATGTACAAAAATATTTTTATTTACATGTTATTTACGTTTATCTAAATGGCGTTTCAAGAAGCACCACCATAATGCGAAAAAAACTCAATATCTACAGTTTCATAAACTAAATTTCCATTTTTCTTACTGTCAAGTATCTGTCTTAATAGACAACATTACACCACATTTATAATCATTGACAGATGTAAGTATTTCGAAACGAGTTTTTATATAACTATAAGAAAAATATGTTAAATTTTTTTTAATAAAATTTATGTTTTTACATTACCATATTCAAATGTATATTCAACTTGGAATATTTAAACGTATTTCTTATATGTAATTATATCTGTTAGAAAAGCACTTAGTTTAAATTGTTTCCTTTTTTAAATATCTTCTATAATATAAAAGTGTTTCTAAATATTTTACAGTTTATAAAGTAAATTTTAAATGGTTTTCCGATTCAATATATTTGTACAGTACCGGCTCAGACTTAAGAATAGGTGGATGGTTGCCGCTCAATCCTCGGAGATTCCGACGTAATTTCAATTAGTCTCGATGAAGAGCGAATGTGCGAAGAGAAGAGATTGCTCGTTGGCCGGTAGAATTTTATAGAAATAAAAATACGATATGGCGTTTCATAAAACGGGAATACGATTTGCTTATTTGGCGTCTTATATTAAGCCCATCGTACATCGCAAGCACCTCGATCGAACCGCTTATGTCGTCAACCTGTGATAGCTTAACGCTTGTCAGGTGCTCAGCGCGCGCAGGGGCCATCCGATCAAATATAGTAATAATGCGAGAACCACACAAAGGGACATTTTATTACCATACAACAATTTTTAACAAGTCATAATACAACAATGTTTACGGGTTAAACAACAAATAAATTTACTAATCTATGTGACGTATATGTCCAATAAAATATTTTTTGCCCCACTAAGCGTATTTAAATGTCATATTTTCTCTGGGTTTTAAAAGAAGACTTAAACGTCAACAAGACCCAACCCTCTGTAGAAGAAATGTCTAATGAAAGATGTAATGTTAGTTAGATATTGAAGAATATGACAGAAGGACGGTGTGAACGGAAGAATATAACTTGATAACATTTGAAGATGGCTGAATATAGGCGTATACCAATATGGGGTTAGGCTGTGGAGCTGCCAGGGGGAAGGCACTTAGAAAGAAATTTACTATCAAAGCAGCCTTTTGTAATAGTTACTTTTAAAGCGTAGCTATGGTAAGTATTTTGACAAACGTAGATCTTCAAAACTGTATTTGTAATCTATATATTTTTTTAATAACACAGTGTCGAAATTGCTTTTTTTTAACAATATAGAAAAATAATATTAGTTTTGTTGGTAAGAGGAGTTTGATAAGATCTATAAAAAAATGTCATGACCAAATGAATCGAATAGTGAAAAGCTTTTCTAATGGAAGATTATGCAAGCCAGATATACAGACGAAGCAGAAATTATAGATGTGTGCCAGAATATAATGAAATAAAGATTTGCTGTCTCTGCCCTCCTCAATAGGGGCATAATGATGATGTTTTGAACTTTTAATATGGTAGTATGTTTTTGGATACTGGAAGTAAAATAAAAGTTTCTAGTTTCTCTCCAAGAAATTTATTTTTTGATATTTTATAAAAACAAAGTGACACTTAATTCATATTTGTGAAAAAAATATATATTCTGCACCAGTAAACTAAATGGAAAGGTCGCGTTTTTGGGGTCCGTGCTGTTGGAGACTCCAATTCAGGAGTATGCGGCAGCTTTAAGAGGTAATTTAACGAGAATAGCTGGTGTAATGAGAGTTATGAGCTTTGTTGCAATTGCCCAAGCTTCCCCGGCAAACAAGCAGATTTCTTATTCCATGAAAATTAAACGTCACTTGCTTCTTGTTGTTGTGAGCATTGTTATTACCCTACAGCTGTTTTCAAAACGTGGGAGTACACAAATACTCGTAAATTATTAGTTCAGTTTTGTTGAACTCTGACAAGTTAAGCATGTTGACTAATAATAATTTTATATTGAAAAAACAACTTATAAACCGTCGTTTATAGAGAAAAGTCTCCTCAAGGTTGCTCTTATGCAGGATTTGAACCAACTATTGACAGATTTAAATATTATATTACAAAATAAGTTTATTTATTTATTTATTGAACACTCAACTGTAAACCGGTCTTGTGGGCTTAATGTCAGGTGCTTATCTCTTCAAACCGATCAGAAAAAAAAACAAATAAAGGAAGGTTTAGGGTTCTAAATATTTTCGAAATTATTATAATTCTTTATAAAGTGTATGGACAATATACTATACACACGGAAAATGAAAGTTAGATATCATCAATCAAAGATAAAGGAAAGGATAGTGGTGTAGAAAGGAAAATCAGGAATAAAAAACGTTATGTTACTAAGTATATACACACATATCTCAATATCTATCCATTAAATTCCCACAAAATTCTCAAAAAATCCAATATTTGTTCTATGTTTGCGTTATTCCACTAAAAACAAATCTGAGTTATTTACCTCTATAAAATAAGTCTTCGACAATTACGTAAGTCTGCTTGGTAATATTTTGTGGTATACATACAATACATAACATATATTGAATTTAAATATACATATAATTATTAAATAATTTGAAAACAATGATTGCAATTTATTATTACAACTGCTTTTTGTATCTTCATGTTAGTTTAAGATAGTTTTGTATTTTTTGTCAATAATTTTAAGTACTTGTATAACCTGTCAAATGTTCATTTGTATATAAATAAAGAAACTGTTGTGTCGTTAATTAAATAAATAAATATGTACATACTCGTAATTAAAATGTAGGTATAGTTCAGTTTAGTTCGATCCCACCTCAACCCACCCTGTTATGGGAGACAAAATAAGTCCCCATCCAGCGCGATCTACACTAGAAAATTGAAATCTTCTTTATTTTTTTATGAGCGTGACGTTACATAGTGACGAAAAAGGAACTGCCCGAAGGGAGTTCTTCTCCCGTGGAGACACTCTTGAGTGTGAAGAGAATATAAATGACGACGGGCGTATGATCCGACATCACGGGAAAAAGGGAAATGACAGGCAGCGACATTTTCTTATTTTTATAAAGTGGCTTGAGGCCTGAAGTTCAAGCAGTCCAGCAAGTTGCCAGTACTTTCATAGAGAATTTCAAAGGCAACAAAACCGATCCGAAGATGAACCGATGTAAGGCTAAGTGGAGTTCCCTTCGGTAATTACTGACTCGATTTTTATCAAAGTATGTACCACAGAATATGTTCTGCGGATTGATCCAGATGACCGTAAAAATTGCAACAGGGTGAAGGGACAAGAATGAAGCAAAAAAGTTTGCCATTAAAACTCCCATGGAGAGAGATAAATTAGGTAGTTCAATAGTTTGATTGTGCCCATGAATGCAAGGAAATAATTTGAATGTCTGTCTGAGGAAGACGACCAATGATGTTGCCAAGTAGACAACTGGACCTCTAGGCAGGCTTTAAAAATCACGTAAATGAGTGTAGGGATAGTGGCTGACATACAAAACAACATACAGGCGAGATTTGTTCTTCGTGCTAAAAATATTTTTAATATACTCGTATTAAAAGAAGTAGCCAATGTCGTTAACCAGTTTATTAAAATTTGTCAACGTCTGTAGTGTAGTTGATACGAATTTGCTTTTGTATTTATGGTTATTTTTTTCCATTTTGTTGATACTATTACATAGAAATTTGTCAAATGACAGCTACATATGCCATTCTGTTCTTTATATTACATTTTGTTTCCATTCTGTTCTTTATATTACATTTTGTTTCCATTCTGTTCTTTATATTACATTTTGTTTCTATTTTGTTCTTTATATTACATTCGGTTATCAACTTGTCTACTTATTAACTTTCAAAGTTGAATATTGGTATCTAGACATTTGTGTTGTAGGTACAATTTAATTATTTTTAGGCTTCTCTTTTTTGCATTTATATTCTCTTTCTCTCATTAATGTTGAGAGTGGCGCAATCTTTGGTACAGTGCGAGCTTCTCTCCTTTAGACGCCCCCATATTGTGTTTATAACTATGTATCATATTTTCTTGAATTTCTTAAGAGTTTTAATGTGTGCACTTACTTATTTATGCGTTGTTTATTATAAGGTTTTTGTTTCTTTTATTATTTTTTTATAATGTTTTTTTTTTTTTTTTTTGTAATCAGGTAATATGGTATACTCGTAGTTCTTACATATATTGAACCATAGATAAAATAAGTTAATACAATTATTTGGCTTTCATTTAACTTACTTAATGTCCTTTTCAAAGTTCGTAACTATTGTCATTATCGTAACACTCGAGACCAATACTTAGAATAATATTAATAAAAAGAGAATTTGAATTGCCACATTTCGAGAGCAGATTTTCCTCAAGGGCGCTAAAATTTAGGATTTGAATCCAATATTATCGATAGATTAAAATATTATAAACAAAATATATATAAGTTGAGTGTAATGATAGGAAGGTGATGGCTGCGATCATCGGATAAAATACTTTTTCGCATCTGTTTATGTTTAGAAACACATATTTGTAAAACTTAATAAGTGAAGACGAACGATAAAGAAACCTTTGTAGACCTTTCGATTTTCTTTCAGATTTTTGTGTAGATTGGTGTTTGTGTGTAGTATAATATCTCACCGTGATTTTTGATAAAACCTTCCAAAAATATTGTGTCCAGGTGTTCTTTTAAGATATTGCGATGGAGTTTTTAAATATAAATATTAATATTTTAAAAGAGTAGCTTGTGAATATTTCTCAAGCTACTCTTTTAAGATATTGCGATGGAGTTTTTAAATATAAATATTAATATTTTAAAAGAGTAGCTTGTGAATATTTCTCAAGCTACTCTTTTAAGATATTGTGATGGAGTTTTTAAATATAAATATTAATATTTTAAAAGAGTAGCTTGTGAATATTTCTCAAGCTACTCTTTTAAGATATTGCGATTGAGTTTTTAAATATAAATATTAATATTTTAAAAGAGTAGCTTGTGAATATTTCTCAAGCTACTCTTTTAAGATATTGCGATTGAGTTTTTAAATATAAATATTAATATTTTAAAAGAGTAGCTTGTGAATATTTCTCAAGCTACTCTTTTAAGATATTGCGATTGAGTTTTTAAATATAAATATAAATATTTTAAAAGAGTAGCTTGTGAATATTTCTCAAGCTACTCTTTTAAGATATTGCGATTGAGTTTTTAAATATAAATATTAATATTTTAAAAGAGTAGCTTGTGAATATTTCTCAAGCTACTCTTTTAAGATATTGCGATGGAGTTTTTAAATATAAATATTAATATTTTAAAAGAGTAGCTTGTGAATATTTCTCAAGCTACTCTTTTAAGATATTGCGATTGAGTTTTTAAATATAAATATAAATATTTTAAAAGAGTAGCTTGTGAATATTTCTCAAGCATTCCGATATTCCTCGGTATCTTTGGAGGTTTGCAACATAAAGGTTCCGTGGCCCATTTACCAACAGAACAGAGAACATCCTTAAATTTTCAAGTAAACGAATTCTCGAGGTAAAGAAAAGGACACAGCTCGCTCGTTATTTTAAACTGGAAATACAGAACTCGGAAAAGTGAAAGAGCCTTACAAGTCCAGGAAACCTCACGCGACTTGGGAATTTCTTAGTACGAAAGAAAGGTGGTTTTTTAAACACTTTTCTGAAATGTCTGAAGAAAGGAAAGAAATACATTTTTAAACACTTTTCTTATGTGTGTTAGGATTAATTTTTATGACAGCATGAACATTTAAATTACAAACGTTACAAAAAATTGAGTTTTTAAACATTAAAACCATGTGATATATCCTTCTTTATCTTATAAATACTGTTTTGTGCATATCATTTTGTATATTATAGCGACAGCGAAGAGCGATAGATAACATAGCAAATATGGCACTAAAATATATATACTCCTACTTGAACCACACATTATAAAAATTTGTTAACACTAGTGTTGCCAACAGTATTTTATTGATAATATAATACAGAATGAATTTATTAGGGATGAATGTGCATTTAAGGCTGATGTGTTGAATATGATGAAAAATAGCACTATGAGATGGTTTGGGCATGTAGAATGAATAGATGAAAAAAGTCTAACAAAACATATGTATGGTGCAAATGTGAATGGAAGGCCTGGTAGAGGAAGAGCAAGAAAAGTATGGTTAGATCAAGTTAATTATGTTGTTTATAGTTAAGGCATTAACGTTGTGGAGGTTTAAAGACATTGTAATTTATTTTTATCAAACACTGGAATGGAATACTTAGCAACAGTGGTGTGTATAAACTTTTATGTGCTGACTGTGATAATTTCTATATAGGAAAGACAGGAAGATCTTTTGAAAAGAGATTTCGTGAACACAAATCCGCCTTAACAAATCCTCTAATTAATTCTGAAATGGCTAATCATTGTCACCGTGAGAATCATACGTTTTCTATCGATGATGCCAAATTCTTACATATCAGTGGTAACGGAAATAAATTGGACAGATTAGAGGCCCTAGAAATGTCTAAATCAGTACACCGATCGGAACATCTGTTGAACAGTTATTTCCCCAAAATCTCTCCGCTCTTGGCCGAAATCATCCCGTGCCTTCCTCACACCCCCCAGCCTCCAACCGTTGAAGCGTGTATATCGGTACCAGTTCGAACAGCATTTAGTCTTGTTTGCGCTCCCCTGAAGATGAGGTGAAAGCCTTGAAACCGGTAAACCTTCAAAATGAAGATATACAAATAAAATATATTTAATAATCTTAAACATATAATGGGATATAATTTTATAAAATCTTTAGTAAATAATCAGGTCAAATGAAAAAAAATATGAATTAAACAAAAAAGTGATACATAAATATCATCACACCGAGTCATTAAGCTGAGAGAAGAGAATGTTAGATTTTTCTAATCGTCACGCACATATTTGGTAGTATTTATAGCGGCAAAAAACTATTTACAAATAGATACATTTGAAATTGAACTAACTGAATTGAACCAACAATATGCAATACATGTACGATTAGGCTCATTAATATGAAAGCTCTATGAAAAAAAATACACACATGAACATAAAAAATTTGTCAAACGTCAGTCCACTGTAGAATGAATACCTCTCAAAGTTGTTCCCGAAAATTATAATCCGTCCCTCCTATTTAATTCATTGCAATTTCACAGAAAAACGTTATATTAACTTAAAGAATTCCATCCGGTCTTCATTTCATTGTTTTGAAATCCAACAATATCCCTTATAATTGCTGAGAATGTTTCATAATCCTGAAATCCCAGGAATTCTACAAATGGCCAAGTCTCTAGAAATGGAGAGTAAAAAAACGAAGTCTTAACAACTAAACGTCGGGAATTCCATTGTTGAAACAAAAAAGACGCTTGTTGCAACGATTATTATGTAACTACAAGTACTTAACTTTGCAGTCACTGCAATCCTCACGGTTTTCAGTCGCTTCAGGTGAAGAACAATTTAATCGGAATGTGAAATTACTTAATCGTGAAACTTTGCAAACTATTTTGCTAGACTTTATTTCTTGCCCGTTTCATCTTCTTCTGAATACACTCAACGGAATTGCATCACGAGAGCGTATCTTTTTGTTCTTTTTATCTCCAATTAGCTATTGTTTCAACGTTGGAAGATATTCTGCGATATTTTTTTTAATACGCCATTTCTTTAACAACTGTATTTCTAATTTGTGAACGTTGTGATCCACATTTTTGATGAATTTTAACAAATATTCTCCATTCAACTCTATACTTTACGAGTCTGAGAAAATTTGTCAAGTATTGTTCTGTTATACCCCTTTCTAGATCAGAATCATAGATATTCCTTTCTTAACTATCTTATTCGCTATGGGCTGTGTTTCTACGATGGCTTATAATCGAAATCCAGTGAGTTTTATGCAGCCGTACTAAGATAGCCATTAGCCTTCTGGACTTTTTGTCACATTTTAAGTTTAAATCACTCAAAAATATTTGGTGTGCAATAAATTACTAATCGATACATACTCGTATAAACATCATCAGCAATATTAGTAATAAGGAGGATTGTGGCTGAATTGACTGAGGAATGAATGCTTTTTTTCCAAATATTGTATACACGTGTAACATTTTTACTGACCTATTGACATGACAAAACTGTTCGTGAGATGAACACTGGTAATGAGGACTTTACATGTTTTATAAATTACGAGTATATGTTGTTTTAAATTTAAAAAAAAATAATATCTCGAGTTCCGTGCCTTACTTTAGTGGTTCTAAGCCCAGAGTTTCCATTACTGGGGCCGAAGAAAATATCATCTCCTGACCATGTTGTTATATCTTCGAATTATCAATATGGATTTACTGAAGTGTGCCATACGAAAGAAGAAGCAGAAGCTTATCGTATTGTATTACATTTTCATTGCATGCAATACAACCTGGCGGGATAATTACCATGCAGTTATATCTTCCGACTAACCAGAACGTTGTTAAATATGCCTTAAGTGTAAATCAGATTGGAATCCTTTATAAAAAAAATGGTTTCAACGGGAATAGAACCCGCAGCCTCTGGGTTAAGAGACAAGCGTCTTACGAACTAGACCACGGATGTCATCTTATATTGTGGACTGATGACGCTTCTTTTGAATGTTTTCGCATGTCGTTGCGCTCATCTTATGTAGGTGTTCATCTTAATCTTCTCTTCCCCTATTTATAAGGGTATTTTACTGTAACACGACCGTGATAATAATCCAGATGAAACGGTCTTACAGACCATCTGATATTTTATGGTATATGTCACAATCCTTTGAAAGATGAATTTCACTTCATGCTTGGTTTTCCATCGTGAATTGGTTTTCAGTATTTGATAAACTAACAGTCTTTACATATGTCCCAACCATGACAACTAGAATTTTTCCAGTTCTAAAAATTATTTTAAATCATAAAATGACGAAATATTTAAATAAAAAATTATGGCACTCACAATTAACATAATTTTTATGGAAATCTGAACACATATGAGAAGGAATCGACCTTTCACGTTTTTCCCTGATATGTTATGGGGGGGGGGGGGTTTGTTCATGTTGCTGTCCAGGGGGCTAGCCAATAAGTAGGGATGTCAACTGTCACTTTCTAATCCAATCACTAAAGTAACATGTTTTCAAAAAACCAAAATTTTCATTGAATTTTTTTTATCGGAATTGTCAACCATTTATAAATCAACGATCGCTATTAACATTAACGAAAGTTTAAACAAAATTTATTATATTGGTATTTAAAACTGTCAAATTTTTACTCGTGCTTTACAATTTATTCAGACATTGGGTGTCTATTTCACTTAAAAATAAAAATAAACATGACATTAATTTCTGTGAGTTACAATATAATATTGATGCAGAGTTTGAATGTTTCAGCTGTTTGTTAAGTATTTAAGTACGTACTTACGTATCATCACGCCATTTGCCAACCGGGGTAGGCAAAGGGGGAGAGTGTCAAATTTTCCTATCTCGACACAGATCTTTAGCCGTTTCTACACCCATACACCTTCTCGTACAACTTATACGATTTGTCTGATTTTCAAAGTTTCCTTCTTTCAGAATATCATTCATTTGATCCAAAAATATTTTCGAGGTCTTTTTCTCACACGCCTTCTTCTTACACGTGCACTATAATTTTGTTTGTCAGTATTTTTATAATATATTTCTTAAGTAAAGAAAAATATATGAGTATTATTACAGATTGTCGACAGTATGCTTACGACGAGTCACCTAGTTTTAACAATTTTTTTGTGGCCAAAGGGGCAATTCCATAAGTCACTCGACATGTTTATTGTTCGCTGACGACTTGAAAATTTTCAAAAATATCAATTCACCTCCCGACTGTGCACAGTTGCAACAGAATCTAGACTCCCTAGTCTCCTGGAGTGAGCAAAATCATCTTCTGTTCAACATTAATAAATGTGTCTGTGTATCTTTTATAGTCGACGGTTTTCACCAATCCACTATCAGTATGATAACTATAGAGGGAATGGCTTTAAACAGTTTCTGAATTCAAAGATTTGGGCGTAACCTTTGATGTCGGACTCACGTTCGTTAACCACGTCTCGCGTTTGATATCGGACTGTTACAAACTACTCGATTTCATAATGAGAATATCAAGAGAATTTAACAGTATCGAAACTTATATAATTATCTAATTAGAATATGCATCTACAGTTTGGGCTCCTCATCAGCTCAAATATAAAAACAATTCAGAACCAATACAAAAAAAATTCTCAGATATATATATGGTACAGAACAAAGGGCGATTATCTAAAATATGCTCACCATGTCGAACTTCTCACGGTGTGTAACTGTAGAAGCTTTCAAACAAGAAGGCAAGAATCCATTGCGATATTCCTACTTAAAGTTTTTCAAGGTTGCTTTAACTGTTCCGCGATTCTAGAAGCACTAAGTTTATATGTACCTAATAAATATAGCCGTGCAAGGAATTGCCCTCTGTTCTACATACCAACTTACAGGACGAATATCATGGCTAAACACTCCGTCACGCGTGGTAAAGAGATATTGAACCAACTGAATGACACTTGATATATTCTCGGTACCGCCTAGCAGTATGAGAAGAATCCTGTCTGATATTCTTCCTAACGAATAAGCTAACGCTAGAAGCAGACCCTCTTTAAGTAATAGGAGAAATCGGTGCAAAGTGATTAAAAAAAATGGAGGTTTCTTATAACTGGAAGCGTGGAAGGACGATACGCAAGAAAAAGAGCCCCAATACGTTGGACTGATCAAGTGAGAGACGTGACAGGATTCCCTTAACAGCTAATCAAAAGCCTAGGAGTGCTAACAGATAACACTCTCTCATGGCGAGATTAAATAAATGAGGTAATCCGAAGGATCTTCTTCAGCCTTTATTCCCTTAAAGTGTTGCAAAGATTCCTACCTACCAAATTACAAAACTAAAATTTTACTCGTACAATCTCTGCGCTTTCATGCGACCACGTAATTTGCTTCATTTACTTTTGTCTGGTTGGTTGGAAGTGACTGGATACTTCTGCCACGTAAATACACCTTAAGCACACTCTTTTATTCAAAAGGCTTTTAACTTTTTCCTCTCTCCACATTTGATCTATTTAGTCATGTCACGTTTTTAAAGGTCTACCCAAACTTCTTATACCTTATTTATCACTCAAACACACATTTATTTATCATATGTATTGCATTTTATATTAAATCGCATTATTACCTTAACGTTAGCATTCATAAAAGCCTTTTCATCAAATCCAAATAAATTGTAAATGTTATTTTTTGAATAATTAAACAAAATCCCTCTAGGCTGGGTAGAGAAAATATCCAAAGTTAATGTTTTACTTTCGACTATCCATATATCCATGGAATATATTTTGATTTTACAAAACCTAAATGAAGATAATATGGATATAACATGTTTATGTATTCTTGTGGTCTGTCCATATTCCCTTTAATGGAATTAGGATGGATGGTGTCTTAACTAGGTGGATTCCATTTGAGCGCAAAGTGAACACTATTCTTAGCGTCGGTCCTGGATACACTCATACAAGGATAGCCTATATGCCGAGACCATTACCTGATTAAACACACCCTCACCTCTGCAACGCAGACCCTAAACCCTGGTGGGAAATTCCGCAGACGTGCTGGCTCTAAGCCAATACGAAAAGAAAGGCCTAAACAAACAATAAAAAGCTGGATTGTTTGCTCTTATCGGAGTGAAATAAAATAACGTGTTTTATGGACGTGAAGTAGCCGAGGTGTTATAGTTTTTGGATTAACGACCTCAAATTTATTGATATGTAAAAGTAGTTGATGGATATTGAAAGGTAGATAAAACCAAGGTCCATGTATAAAAACCATGAGTAAAAGAAAGGTATTATTAACCCTTCCTTCCCTGTGATGTGTAACTAGTACACATTGTTTCTAAAAACTTTAATATCTCTATAAATATGATAAATATTGGGTTTAGATTTTCGGTATTCCTCCGTAATTCATTTACGCGTTGAATAAAAAAATATTATTAATAATAATTAGCACTTATCGGCCACATCAGAGATATTTTATGAAAATCGGGAATACATTCACCAATACAATCAAACGTGTGCCAGTGTATAACGTAGGTATATTCATTCTAAAAAAAACACTATGGGTGAGGAAGCGACGCTATTCACGTCTCACTCTCACTCTACTTCGTTATATGGGAACGCAAGAAATAGAATCTCAGTTCGCTCGCTTCACTAGTTTTCAGGCAGCCATTTGAGGTTGTCGCATCGCCCGTTTTGTGAACGTCGGCCGATGTTTTTTTCATGATTCCAGCGATTACGTTTCAATTATTATCACTTTTGACTTCAAATTTAATTAACTTAATCGATAGGCTATGAATATACTTACTTTTGCGATTTTAAATCACTCATTTTTACATGTCTATTGAATACACAGCACCGGAACGCGCTGATTTTTTTTAGCACAGGAAGGGAAAGGTTAACCCAGCTAAATATTTGTAGTATTCAATATAATTAATTTGTTAACACCTTCAAATATATTCGATTGTTAAAATATATTTTTATACAAATCTTTAAAAAGCTAGACAGTATGTTATCATAATCTATTGCAAGTAAAACTGCAAGTAACAAAAATACAGAAAAATAATTTTAACGTACAAGTTAAGTCTAATATTTTCCATAGTACCGTATAAAGTGGACACATCGACGATGAGAAAGAATGAAAGGAACATGATGAATGCCTTTAAGCGTGATGCTGGATGCCGATACTTTGTATTCCATGAACCGCAAGACGCGTCAACGTCTTTATCATTCAACAATAGGAGATAAACGAAATATTTTCGATAAAATGCTTAGAAAGAAACTTAAATTAATTTGGGCATGTTATTAGAAAGAATTATGAAAGTCTGGAAAGACTGGTTATCACGGGTACAGCTGAGGGAAGACGACCAAGAGGAAAGTATCTTATGGGGTGGGCGGATCAAATAAAGGAGTTAACAGGGTCCATTTTAAGCGCTGCGTTCAACATGACTCAGAACTGGGAGGGATGGAGACATGTGGCGTGTTAAATTTAAGACAACGCAGAGGACCGTTACGCTCAGAAATTAAACACGCGATGACGAATACTCAAAATTTTCAAAGATAATAAGAACATTCTAGCAACAACTTTGATGTATGAAACTTAAATATAACGTCGGAAAATACTGAAACGAGCCAAATAAACTGTTTAGAAATGCTTGCACTTAGAAGAAGACATGGGGTAACAATGTGTGACAAAATGTGGAATTAAGTGATAAGGGATGAATGTGAATTTAAAGCTAGCATATTAAGTAATATGATGAAGAAAACTCCGAGAGGGTTGGGACACCTGCAACGAATGAATGAAGAAATACTAATAAAACAAACATACAGTGTGTCAAGACCTGAGGCCTTGCTTGGGTACGGTCGACCAATTAGTTTATTACAGTTATAAATAACCATTAAAAATATCGAACCGGGGCAGTAAAAAGGAGATCTTGCGTCATTTTTGGGAAGGATTGCTTCCTATTGTATCAAACTTAACTGCCTCGAGTGGCTGGCTTTGTCTTCCCATTTCAATAGAAATACACGACACTTTATGAGGATCGGTAATTAGTGTACCGTCTTACGATCTGATTTACTGCAGTCATAGACCTATTGAATCAAAGAGAAAGCAAAGGGTCAAAAATTTCTCTTCCGCTTTTTCGAAAGGAATACGTCGCGCTTAATTTATTGCAGTCATAGATAAATTAAAACAAAGCCTTGGAAGAAATAAAAAACCTCACTCGAGATATATTTTAAGAGAAGGGTACAGTATTGTTTCTTAAGCAATAAGTATCGCCTTTAAGGTTACCGGATGTTATACAAAAAGGATTCTCGACTTTATGACACTGTTATAGTTTAAATAAACTATTCATTGCCAAAGTAACGTTCGGGCGGATGGAAAAGAATTATGGTTATTTTAACAGTCACGAGGAACTTTCTATAGAGCTCCAAATGGCGGGGGTTAGCAAAAATCCCTTAAATTCAGAGGGCGCGATCTTCCCAGTCTCCATTCTCGCCACGAAGTTGTCAAGTCAACATCATTTTCGTCTTAACGCTGTTCGCGAACTTGAACAAGCTTTTCTCACATTTGATTGTTCATTCTTATTTTGATACAATTTGTCCGGTAAATTCTGGATAATCTACAAACGGGGATCTTGTTTCACCTCAGTCTTTTGATTGAGCAGATTCTGGACTGTTGTCCAAACGACGATCTCGAGTTAGGCGTACAACTCATTCGCGGGTCAAAGTTAACTGATTCTACCAGCAATATCGAGTGCGCGCCAGATTCTGGAGTCTTCCAGACCGGACCGAGTCGTGTGACTGTATTACGGCACGAATTGACGGTCACCAATCATACTGAGGGAATTTCTTCACATCAACGGGCCTGTAGTAACAGTATAAGGTCAGAGGGCCATATACGAGTCGACCTGGTCATACACTTGAAGCGGATCTGGGATAATACATTGTGTCTTGTATTGGAGTAAGATCAACCTTATTTATCCTCTTTTGCTTGTCATTTTATGGTGATATTTGAGTATTCTAGAGATTGGCGATATCTAATCTTTGAGAATTGCACAATTCCGCAACGGACTGTTGTGAGATTACCCCTGATAATAAATTGCTTCGACTGCCTGTCCATCTGAAAGGCTAGCGGAGTAGCAGAGAGTAATCTGCCCATTTGATTTTCCTGACGGAGTATCAGCTCGTCAGGATTAAATATATAACCAATTAACAGCAAATATGTGTTTCATTATGTATTTATACCTACCCAAGCACTGACGAATGCCTACCTCTTCCCACGACATCTTGAGATCTTATTGAGCCTTGTTTTACCTATACTGAGCTACCGGAGTAAGAGTCATACATTGTAACATCCAGGCTTTTAGTAATCCAACGGAATTCATTAATTAAAGGGTTAAAAGTTTGAAACTGGCCGCCTTTCAACGCGGGGCCTAGAGGTTCGTCGTCGAGCTTGGACGGTATAATTTGAATTTTTATGTTTTTTTTTCCTTTCTTTCTTCTTTTTGTACTAGAATATTTTTTGCATTACTGTATTGTATACTGTGTATTTGAATTTTATGTTTTTTTTCTCCTTTTTTTTCCTTTTTTGATACTCGAATATCTTGTGCATTACTTTATTGTATACTGTGTATTTGAATTTTATGTTTTCTTCTTTCTTTTCTTCCTTTTTTGATATTGGAAATTTTGTGCATTATTATATCGTATACGGTGTATAATTTTGTATAACTCGGTAAAGAATTGAAAGCGATTCAGGACCGTTAAAACGACAAAGCATAGGCTTTGTACTTCAGTCAAGTCGGTCGGGCGGAAATTGATTCGAGTACCGTTTGTTTGGCGGTCATTTTGTGTATGAGTTGAGGATTTTATTTATTAATTAAATAAAATATAATAACCAACTAATAACGTGCGGCTGATAAAAGCTGTGCGAGTGTAGGTAGTTATTTTCTAAAATTAGAAAAAATCGAGTTGAGCATAGTTTTACGAGGAGTATAATCTCGAATTTGGCCGGTAATCGGATAGGCAGAGCTAGTGGAACGCCATAGTTTCTTGTGATTGGCCGGGTGACTAGCAACTAATAGAAGTTCCTTGTTGCAATTGCAAGGAATAATTCGTTACGTTTTCTTTCTGTTTGGATAGAGTTAGTGGCGTATTCAGGAGTTTGGATCGCTTCGAAAATTTTTTCATCAACAAAAAATAGAATATTTAGAGCACTAAGTTTGTCAACTATAACATTATTCGTTCAGAGCCGTCCGGCTGTTTCGCTAATTAAGTTTGACGAATATTAGCTGTCGTACATCTGGTCGGCGAGATTAGTAGTAGACCGGTGTTATAATAGCGTGGCCGGGTGATCGAACTTTATTAAATTATTCTATTTTAGGCCTTTAAGGTAGAGTTGTTTTCTTCAATTACATGCGATTGGAATTTCTGGTGAAGGCTATTCCTGAGATTAGGAACACGTATTAATAACAGCGTGGCCTAGAGTCTTTGGGATTTCCAATCTTTCAGATAGAACTCTCCCCCTGCTAGCTGAGAATAAGTCCACAATGAGTCCTATTGACAATATTACGAGTGCAACTAAGGAGAGATTGATTGGGGAATTGATGGAGAGGGGAATCACTCCGGGTAACAAACTCCCCGGGTTACGTCGACAGGCAGGGAATCACAATAGGGGCTTCGTTCACTCTGCTACGGAACAGGTTATATTGCCTCAGAAATCTAAGGCACATGTCGATTTGCGAGGGGCCCCGGAATTTTCTATGGAACTTGTTCCGGAAGCGCCAGCGCCTTGTTCGGACTCTTCCTTGCCACTTACAGGATCTTGTCCTTCAAGAGACTTGGAAATGTTGCCGTCTCATAGCGCTAAAAGTAACCAATTACCACCACTGAATATCGACTTTTCGTCGTGGCCAGTTGATCCGTATAATGGTTCTGGCTGTATTCGAGAGTTTTTGGTAAGACTAGAGGAAATAGCGCGCGCGCGTAGGTTCGAGGTCGATTCACTTTCTCCTGTTCTCCCAGAGTTCTTGCGTGATAGAGCATTGACCTTTTTTAGAGTTACGTATAGGGACCATATGGAATGGGTCACGTTGAAAGCTTATTTTTAGGAAAGGTTCGAATCCGGAAGCTTCATGTTAGATCGGAAATTGGAGATTTTGATGTCCAGCCAGGGGCCAGAAGAATCTTCATCAGATTATATCTTTAGGATATTGGAATTAAATAAATTATTGGACTCTGTCCTGACCGAGTTCGAACTTTTACAAGTATTTAAACGCGGACTTCAAACTGGATTTAGTTCAGTACTTGTCAGTGCTCAGCCCGCATCAGTTAAAGAGCTGATGGGATTATGTTCCTCGTTTGAGCAGATAAATAAGAGCAGCAAGGTGCTGACTCGGTCATTTCATTCAAACCTAAAGTCCATTGCACGTAAAAGCATTAGCAAAAGATCGGCGTCTAATCTGTGTTTTTCTTGTGGTCGGCCGAATCATATTGCCAGAAGCTGTCCATATGGGTCGCGTAATCAGCAAGGAAATAGAGGGTCGCCTGGTAATCACCGGAGTAATAAATCTGAATCGTTAGCACACAGGAGGCCAGTAGTTGCGGAAAGGCATTCCTTGAGAAGGAGCAATGAGAAGAATAATTTGTGTTTTCGCTGTGGGCGCCCGGGTCACTTCGCACGTACCTGCCCGCACCATTGTCGTAGTCTTGAAGGCGACCGAGGGTCGCGAAATAATAAACCAAAATATGAAACAGGGCCGAGCTCACACTTGGGTGTAGAAGTGGACATGTCGCGCCTTCCGAAAAGAATTTTGGAGTTCAACAATAAATAAATAAATTTGTTGAGTAGTTTAGGCATTCTTTGGGAATTAGGAGGTCTATAGTCATTTATGGATGACTCATTGGACGAAGGATTATCCTTGCCAACGGCGCATTGTGGAAGGAACTGGTTGTTCTTGATCAGGATGACCAGGGTTCTGTACCTTGTTGGCTTGTTGATATGCAAACAGGACTGGGAGTCTTGGAGATAATTAATTATCGACTTAATTGATCTCAAGTAAAAGCTTGAGGGCTATAATTCTTGTGTTTTTTTTTCCGTATCTTATTATCTGCCATGCATATGTCTTATTATCCTGAATTGTATTTTTTTTGTCGCATCAATTTTGTTCATAATTTAATTTCTGTTGGCATTGTATTGTATTTGTGCCTATGTATTGTAATTAGTATTGTGTCCCCTTTGAGATTACCTTCTAGACGTATGGCAATAATTGTTTGTGCCTGTGCGTGTATTAGGAAGCCGTACTACAGGGTCATACAAATCCGAGCCTTGCGATGACGCGTGCAATTGTCCAGGACATCGTACGTACCGCGACGAACTCAGGAGGGATCCTAGTAGAGAGTAATACTGTAGAAGTTTCATAACCAGCGGCATGGTAAATAAGTTAGAATTTTACTCGTATTACTCGTACATTGTAGTTAGTTCAATTTAGTTTTCGAAACAACGCCTAGCTTCACGGTAAGCTCGCCAGCCATAAGCTTCATGATACCGCAGATGTAATAGGAACCTAGATCGCTGACTAGTTATTACAAGTATGTCACCACAGGGCGAAAAACTTTGAATTTTTTCCTCTCGCAAGGGTATTATATACCCTGATTGTTAGAACGTCTACATATAACGCGTTGTGACAACTTTAATGCGCTTGGGCAAGAAATCACATACCTTAGGGCACATGTCTGTTACAAGCGAGCGAGTATACCATGCAGTATTGAAGCACATGTTCGTTTAACCTCCTTCATCGGGAGTGGAGCATGTTTTCACGATGCTGGCCGTAGTATAAAGTTGGCAAGTTGTTTGAACTTCATCTTTGAGATGGCGTCATCGAAAACTATTAGTTAAGGATATGAGGAATGAATATCCCCGCTGCGATCCGCATCATTAGTACAGCTGAGGGTGATGAGGCTAGTCCCCTCTTCTGAAATTTAGTGGATTCCTAGAATCATATGATATCACGGATAAGGGTTAGCAACATTAATTACCTTCCGCAGAAGACTAGTATAGGAGAGGTTTAATTCCTCATTAATTACGTGTTCGTCACAAGTGGTTTGGAGCAAACCAATCTGAGTAATGCGAACACCTAGGAAAGGATCCGTTCATGCCTCAATGATACTGTGAGAGTAGCAAGACGAGTTCACCTTTTTCTCTTCGGCATAATCTCTACCCTACACATCATGGATCGCACTTCTTGTGATAACTAATGGCTTAAGGCAAAAGGAACAACCTTTAGGTTAAGGGTACAGGTAGGTTGTAGCAGGCTGGAAGCTAAGCGCTGCTTGGTGTAGTTTACACCTAGGTTATAAACCACCTAGTTGGACGTGTGGTTTTATGGAAGCTTTCTTTTTCTCTTAAATTGCCAGCGGACGTATTTCAGCACCTTAAATTGGGCACTCTGGGCTGTCAGGAAAATTGGTCTTTAAGTAAATTCATTGCATTATTTACTAACTATCTGGCCTTCGGTAGATAGTTAGAATTCTCGTCAAAGACACAGTCAAGGTGGATTTGTTACGCCATATTGATAATTGACGAAAGGAGCTAGCCGTTGGGGCAAATCAATGATAGTTCAGTCTGTCATGTTGGGTTTCCACATTTTTCCCAAAAAGAAAAAAATATGGTGGCGCATACAGATCTTGGCCTGACAGCTCTTGGTGAGTTTGCTGATGGTCTTGGCTCGTGTGGTAAGTCCGCCGATCGGACTAGGACTTTAATTTCATTTCTAGGTAGATATATGTCCCTCTTGCTGTTATATGTTTCTGTCCTCCGTCGAGGGTGTTCTCTGGTACATGTCGTATGTGGATGAACGTCAGTCAGCGCTATGAAAGGGAAAGCTGTTGGGGTTTGGATAGTGCTGATGGGGATGGCTGAATGTAGGATTTGCTGTGTACCACGGGGAGGCTTTCGATGGAGCATACTTGAATTGTACGGCTATTGCCGGTTGAGTTTGTGTATGTGCACCCAGGTCTGATGATTGAGGTTGGCACCAGACGGCTTCGCGCCGTCTGATGTCTGACATATGTACGTGCTCCCTGCACCGTCATCTTGAATAGTAAGAGTTGTGGAGAAGACTTCAACCACTCAGCGAAGGGCTCATGAATGGCCTAATAAAACCACTAGGGTTTTGGATTTGGGACCCTGCAGCAATGCAGTAGAGGTTTATGGACAACCTAGAGGATTTGGGACCCTGCAGCAATGCAGTAGAGGTTTATGAGCAACCTAGAGGATTGGGACCCTGCAGTTATGCAGTAGAGGCTTACGGACGGCCTATATACATCCAGTAGGGGGCTTACGGATGGCCTATATACATCCAGTGGAGGCTTACGGACGGCCTATATACATCCAGTAGGGGGCTTACGGATGGCCTATATACATCCAGTGGAGGCTTACGGACGGCCTATATACATCCAGTAGGGGGCTTACGGATGGCCTATATACATCCAGTGGAGGCTTACGGATGGCCTTTAAACATCCAGTGAGGGGCTTACGGATGGCCTATATACATCCAGTGGGGGTTGTTGAGTGTGACTCCAACCATGGGCGTCATGAACCCGAATTGACATGTGCTCCCGGTCTAGGTGGACGCTCATGGCACCATCGGTGCCCGGATAACCATGGTATTTTATGGATCATGCGAGTTTTGGCACCGTCCGTGATGTGTGTGGGCGTCGCACTGACGACTCTGGCTAGCACGAGAATTGGCACTAAAGGGATGACGATCCCCGAGGTGATGATATTATAAACACAAATTTGCTGTATTGTATAACCAAGTGTAACTGTTTCTTGTCGGTTTTTAGACCTGGAGGAGGCCTATAGTTAGATGTCGCACCCTATGAGTGGTGTCTCAGGGCCGTGTAATGAAAAATTGTATGTTAAATGTGTCTTATATGGTCTCATTATTGATATATCGCCAGACTTGTATCTTGCAATATCAAAGATCACCAGACAAGCGGGAGGAAACTCACCTTGCTTCCTTAATTTAAGTGATTAGGTTAAGAAACTAAATCAGTGCCCCTAAAAGTGCAGACTATCGGATCCGGTTCTGGGGAAGCCGTTGTGAACTAACATAATTACTATTAAGTAACTTGATCTGTTTTTGGGCATTACTCTTGTGAGTGTGTTGCCTTTGTAATCTTAAATGTTTGTACTTTTTTCTATTGTAAAATAATAAGAATTATTATGTGTAACCATGCTGAAGAGAAGGCGATAGTATCTGTTCTTGAACATTACTCTTGTGACTGTGTTGTCCTTGTTATCCTAAATGTTGTATGTTTCTTTTTTTTGTAAAAATAATAATAAGACTTATTATGTGTAACCATGTTGAGGGGAAGGCGATAATTGATGTTCTCCTGTATTGTGCCTTGCTATATAAAATGTTTAACTGTTTCCAGGTGTTCTTAGATAGGGAAGCCCTGAGAGTTCGTTTTTCGTGGTTTCCTACTCTTTCGCAAATGCAAGGGCTTATTAAATCGTCCACGAGCGTATCCGGCATGACCCAGTAACGTCATGCCCTTTAGCATAGTATCTAATCCTTGTTTCGGCGAGCAGGTGTATGACCAATTGACACAGGGCCGTAATCAGTACTTGAATTATTTTTTTTTTTTTTTTTTTTTTTTTTCGGTAACATTAAACGGAGTGTCAAACCTGAGGCCTTGCTTGGGTACGGTCGACCAATTAGTTTATTACAGTTATAAATAACCATTAAAAATATCGAACCGGGGCAGTAAAAAGGAGATCTTGCGTCATTTTTGGGAAGGATTGCTTCCTATTGTATCAAACTTAACTGCCTCGAGTGGCTGGCTTTGTCTTCCCATTTCAATAGAAATACACGACACTTTATGAGGATCGGTAATTAGTGTTCCGTCTTACGATCTGATTTACTGCAGTCATAGACCTATTGAATCAAAGAGAAAGCAAAGGGTCAAAAATTTCTCTTCCGCTTTTTCTAAAGGAATACGTCGCGCTTAATTTATTGCAGTCATAGATAAATTAAAACAACGCCTTGGAAGAAATAAAAAACCTCACTCGAGATAAATTTCAAGAGAAGGGTACAGTATTGTTTCTTAAGCAATAAGTATCGCCTTTAAGGTTACCGGATGTTATACAAAAAAGATTCTCGACTTTATGACACTGTTTTAGTTTAAATAAACTATTCATTGCCGAAGTAACGTTCGGGCGGATGGAAAAGAATTATGGTTATTTTAACGGTCACGAGGAACTTTCTATAGAGCTCCAAATGGCGGGGGTTAGCAAAAATCCCTTAAATTCAGAGGGCGCGATCTTTCCAGTCTCCATTCTCACCACGAAGTTGTCAAGTCAACATCATTTTCGTCTTAACGCTGTTCGCGAACTTGAACAAGCTTTTCTCACATTTGATTGTTCATTCTTATTTTGATACAATTTGTCCGGTAAATTCTGGATAACCTACAAACGGGGATCTTGTTTCACCTCAGTCTTTTGATTGAGCAGATTCTGGACTGTTGTCCAAACGACGATCTCGAGTTAGGCGTACAACTCATTCGCGGGTCAAAGTTAACTGATTCTACCAGCAATATCGAGTGCGCGCCAGATTCTGGAGTCTTCCAGACCGGACCGAGTCGTGTGACTGTATTACGGCACGAATTGACGGTCACCAATCATACTGAGGGAATTTCTTCACATCAACGGGCCTGTAGTAACAGTATAAGGTCAGAGGGCCATATACGAGTCGACCTGGTCATACACTTGAAGCGGATCTGGGATAATACATTGTGTCTTGTATTGGAGTAAGATCAACCTTATTTATCCTCTTTTGCTTGTCATTTTATGGTGATATTTGAGTATTCTAGAGATTGGCGATATCTAATCTTTGAGAATTGCACAATTCCGCAACGGACTGTTGTGAGATTACCCCTGATAATAAATTGCTTCGACTGCCTGTCCATCTGAAAGGCTAGCGGAGTAGCAGAGAGTAATCTGCCCATTTGATTTTCCTGACGGAGTATCAGCTCGTCAGGATTAAATATATAACCAATTAACAGCAAATATGTGTTTCATTATGTATTTATACCTACCCAAGCACTGACGAATGCCTACCTCTTCCCACGACATCTTGAGATCTTATTGAGCCTTGTTTTACCTATACTGAGCTACCGGAGTAAGAGTCATACATTGTAACATCCAGGCTTTTAGTAATCCAACGGAATTCATTAATTAAAGGGTTAAAAGTTTGAAAAGTGCAAATGTCAGAGAGAACAATGCGTGGAAGATAAACTACGTGTCTTAAATATTTAATGTATATATGTATACTAGTATCATATATTTATTTATTTAACACTTTTATTGCAAATATTATGTGGCGGGCTTATTGCCAGGTGGCAATCTCTTCCAACCAACCAGCCGAACGTAAACGAAGCATGTTAGATGGTCACATAAATCATTCAAATGACTATCCATCCCCACGAAATCCATAAACAAATACGTGAGCATATGCCTACAAACCCCACAAAGACGGACAATCACCTGAAAAATATTTTTTATATAACATAAAGTGAGTTATCAGCAATCAAAAAAAAAGGAAGGGATGAGGGAGAGGAAAGGAAAGGAAAAATCAGGAATGAAACACGTTATATTGCTGACTAGAAATTAAAAATTTTTTCAGTCGCTTGTTAAAGCATGCCAAGGACTGAGCGAGTCTCATATTGGTTTGTAACTGATTCCAGAGTCTAACCGCAGTATACAGAGAGCGCCAAACTGCACTATCTTTATACATGTCTTCCTTCCTCCACATTATTATACAACTAAGATTTCTCTGACATTTAGCATTTCTTTTTTTTCTCATAATATATAATTCACTTGATCCAGTGACATATTCCTATGTCTTCTTCTACCACGTCTTAACTCCCATAGGCATTGTGTATTTGTTTTTTAGTATTTCTTCATTCATTCGACATACCAAAAGCATCTCAGAATTCTCCTCTACACCTTACATAATACACCAGCCAGTTAACATGCATCCCTAATTATTTCATTCTGTATTATGTCATACATTGTACCATTCTGCACTATGTCATATATTCTGTTATTCTGTATTATGTCGTTCTGTATTATATAATAAATTATGTCATTCTGTGTTATGTAACACTATGCAAAATGTCATTCTCTATTTTCTTGTCAGTTAACGTATTTCTACAATATTTATTCAGCTCTTTTCAATATTTTCCCACGTCCAAATTTGTACTAGAAATTCTGTTGTGGACCATAATTTCTGCAGGTTTTGATACTGTCCAATTCTAGTTTATATGTTTTAGCGTCATATTAACTGTTTATTTCATACACGTTTCTTATACACACATTGTGATATCTCTTGTAACCCATCTATCATTTGAAAAAAAAAACACTATAAATATTTAATGTTTTACATGAATATTCAAAAAGCTTTTGTTATTGTGCTGGGGAATTTATTAAAACACGAGGTCACATATCATCGAACTTCTATTGCTGTTCAGAGAGCGACCCTCTGGAAAGGTATCTAATATCATAGATGTGAAAATGAAAAAAATTATCTTACCTGATGTTGATAGGATGCTGCACCGGCCTCTCCCAGTCCGTGTACTCGTTCACAATGGTAGCTAAGATCTCTGATAAGTGGTAGCTGTAGGTGTTCTTCACGAAGGTTCTCAGGATCTTCGATCTTCTGTCTGCCTCTATGCCGTACTGGACGTCGTCTCCGCTGAACGCAAAGTATGCTTCAGCCCTTGTTACACCAAGCATTAGGTCGTATCTGTTGAAGTAAAAATAAACGTTTTTAAGATAATAAGTCGACAGGTATCATTAAAAATTGTGTCGTATGTGGTTCGACTTAAAACTAATATCAAGGATTTATCAAAGGATTCGGCTTTAAATTTCTGTACCTCTGGATAACAATATTCAACAATTTATTTATTAGTTTTTTTCACTCATTATATTAATACCCGTCACACGTGTTTCTACCTTCTATCACGAAGCATTTTCAAATTAAATAATTAGGTTTTTAAACGGTTTGTTACGAGAGCGATTTTCCGGTCCAATTGGTATTATCGGAAGTGTACGTGGTTTCTTAGGTCTATTGACCCAAAGAAAACAATTTAAGAGAGAGAAAACTTCTTCAGCCTTAAATAACCAAAGGACGTAAAAGGTTTCGTCCCTCGTGTGAAGTCTGTAGATAGGTGGAAACATGTGTTGTGGGAAAAATGTTAGTGGAATAATATAATTTTATATGTCATCTTTTTTTACGATTATGTGCGGTATATTGTAGGACGAACGTTTTGGTCTGTCTGAAGTGATTAATTGTGAGTAGTTGGATTCGCGTGGTGTATTCGTATGTATTATAATTGAGTGTCACTGTGTCGGATTGGTGAGACTGTGTAACGGAATTTTATGTAATCAAAAGTCGGAAAAATGTATCGATTTATTTTTTCATGCTTTATATCCTCAGCGAGATACAGACAAAAGCATAGTTTACAGGGGACACGACAAATGAAAGGCATCAAACCCAGATCCATTAAAATTGTGTGTCAAAATTAAATTACCTGTTGTTTTTTTCGCAAATTATGTATATTTCTTGTCATGTGTAAAATAAATAAAAAAAATAATTTCAAGGAATTTGATTTCATGAATAAAAAACTCTATTTGACTGATACTTTCCTTTTCTAAAAGCTTTTTACCTAACTAATTCCGATCATATTACAGCTTTTCTTCGTAGAACTTAAGCCTTTAAAATTATTTCATTCCTTTCAACGTGAGTAACAAGTATATTTATTAATTCTAAAAAAAATATCAGTCTTTGTATTGTACTGGTCAATGGGTCTGGTCCACAAGATGAGACAGTGAAACATTTATGATGGTTTTTAATCCAATGCTAAGATTTGCACGTCTGGTATCCGTATCCATAAGTTCATAATACATTTTCATAAAGTCACTTTGATGATGAAGACTTTAACACCTGTGAAACGGCAATCATCTTCTTAGGCAACCAAACAACCAACAATATTTTGAAATATTGGTATTTAGTCATTTTCTTAAGTCTACATTAAAAAAATCGTCAAGTTCCTTTGCGGTTAGTAAACACTGGTCTTTTGGCCACCTGTTCTTCATCGTCTTGACTTAACTACTTCGAAATATGGCCTTCAATTTTCTGAGGATAATCATAAAATTTCCTTGGAGAAAATAGTGTCAGTAGTTTTCATTTGCCTCCCGCACCGCCCTAAATATTATAAAAATGATGTACATGTTGTTTATATTGTGAGCCCTGTTGATAAGATACAGTATTTTGGGGTGTTGTACTTAGCCTCTCAGAAAATATGCCCTTGTGAATGTAAAGTGGGAGCAAGAGTGTTATAGAAATATTTTTAGATACACTAGTATGGAATGGAGTTGGAAATATGTTATTAATAGAAAAGATAGGGAAAATACAGAAGAAAAAATGTCATATCTTCACCTTGTCATTTTTTTGAGTTACCCAGACTAACCTATTAATCTGTGGCACTATGATAAAAATACAAATACTTATTATTATTTTTTTTCTTCTAAAAACAAACAACGTGGTGCCTTGCATTGGAGTATCTTCGATTCAATAGGCTGATAAGATTTTTTTACTTCGGGGGATGGCTTTAAGGCGGCCCACTATCAAAGTTCTTAAAATAAGTAAACAGTTAAATTGTTTCCTCCCTTAGTAATGTATTCTCATCCCCTGTAAAAAAAAAAGGTTTTTTCTCCGTCATGCTTAATCAATCTTCTATTTGGTCTGGTATCATCGCATGAATAGCCACTCGAATTCTTTTTATTAATCGATATAGATCGCATTGGACGGGAACTCGATTTATTCTGAATGTCAGTGTACTTGTATGTGAGTTAAATTCTAAAGAAAAAACACTTCCGCTCACATGGAAGGCGTGGTAAAGGAATACCAATTAACGTATGGTTGGATCAAGTGAATTATATTTTGTTACAAGGAAATGGGAAAAGTTGACTAAGTAGGAGTTGTAAGATGTATGGGTGTACAATAGAAGAAACAAAATATGTGTGCTTACAATGACAGTTAAACGGCTTGATGGTTTGTATGTACCGATAAGATCAACAAATTTCACGCCAGTCACGTCCATTGCATGGTCAATCAATGTTACAATTGCAATTCGATAACTTTGCCCTCAGTAGTGTGTCAATTCGAGCAGATATAAGACATGTTGTTTTGTTATATTCTGAAATGCTAAAAAGTTAATATTGACACGAAATAAATTTAAAAAAAAGTTTTGATGACGATCTCCGTGGTGTCATATCATTTTGAGAATAAAACTGCAGAATATTTTTTCAGTGGTTCTGAAAAATTAAAAATGTGTTTCATTCCATTACCTTTTTTATATCCTTGAGCCGGTAACTTTTAAACCTTACAACGTATGTATCAATATACGAGTCAAACAATTTTCTTCCAAACTATAAAACTAATTATCCTTTTAGATTACAAATAAAAGGCATCATAATTCAAGAGAAAAACATTTAATAAAACGGTCTTTTTATAATTATTATACTATTTTCCAAGAGAAATAACAATTTAAGTGATAAACGATCACATATCGGTAAAGTCTTAAAGAGGCTTTTAGGGCCAACATGTTGCTTTCCACTCGATGTTTAATACCTCCAGAGAAATAGTTTTTTTAGTGACCGTACAAATGTTACGCTAGCAATAACAGCAAGTGGAGGCAGACCCTCGCAACGTTAAGATTATTGTGGACATATTATTTGAACCCTTGGACCAAGCCTAATATCGTAGTGGTATTGTATGAATATTATTACTGTGCCGTACTACCCTTAAACATGTTCTGAAAAACATTTCAGGATAATCTTTTCAGGGTAGTTTTAGTTTAAAGAAAATGTGTAATTTTTGGTTGTCCTTTAAGTTATTTCATATTTTCGTTAAAATTCAAGTATCAGATATTTGCAGTAACTCAGTAATCTCTCATGTCAAAAAATGTTTTAGATATTTGCAGTAACTCAGTAATCTCTCATGTCAAAAAATGATGAGTAATTTGGATTAAAGCTTTGATTTGATCATCAGCAGTACCAATCGATCTTTTAGAGCTGACAATATTTTCGAGTGTCATATCACAATAACTGATTCTTTTGACACTCATTTGACAAACGCGATCTCTTACTAAATAGTCGTCATACACTATACATATTTATATTTTTATCTTTGTGTTGTATTTTTCTTTTGCGATAGTAAAAAACATCAAGCAGCGAAGAACAACTTATTTTGTTCAATCTTCAAAATGATTCCAAAAAATCGCTTTAGCAATTTAGGTAAACAATAGCATAGAATTGAACTGGTCAAAAAAAAACGAGGGTAGATCAAACAGATCAGACTTTTAAAGAATGTTAAGTGAGATTATAGAAGATTGTGCATAAAAAGAGATATGAATATGGAGTAGGCAAAAGTTGTGTGATTGGGTAGGTTGGAGATCTGTGGTGCCTTACCAGCAATGGAAACGTACTTTATGTGTACTTGTACGTAAAATATTAAATTTAAATAAAAAATATAAATTAGAATGTGCATTACAACAAAGCATAAGATACAATGTATAAGCATTAAATAATAATTATTATTTTTAACAATTAGTTTGTAATAATGACATACTTTTTTGTGTTTAAATGTTTGTTTATGTTAAAGTTTTGTAATTTATTTTTAACATTTGTAATTTTGTCAATAATTTTAATTATTTATATGAACTTGTATAATATTTGTTTTTAAAAGACAGTGGCGTGTCGTACATTAAATAAATTAATAAATGACTCTTACAAAACTTGTGATCGAAAGTGATCTAAAGGAGAAACACTGGAATAGTTTAATTTTTATTTTCAAGATCGTAATTTTTTTATAAGTTGTATCCTTAATAATATATTGTATTTTTTGCCTTAGTTATTTTCTGATATTATTGACCAGATAAATATACTTGCGAGAAGTGTATTGATACCGGAATTCTGAAAATCCTTAAAACTATCGAGGCTCCGATCCTTGAATTACGTGCGATAGACATTGAATCCTTGAGTGTCTATCTGCCAGTGATGTAGAGGTGTTTAGTATGCCTTAAGAGGTTTACAACATCAATTGAAAGTTCTCAAAGGGCAAAGGAGCGAGTGAATTTTTATGTTTATATTTTTTCTAATATAAAATAAGAATATTTACTTGGTCAGTTGCGCCACCGCACTCTTCCTTAAAAGCACATGATTGAGGATGGTGATGGCGTTCTGTGGAGGCTTGAACCTGGGCTGGTTCTGACCACCAGAACTAGAGATTCCGGGGTAGTCCCCATATTGATTGCTTTCCTGGGACGATGCTGATTCTCCGCTATCTGTTAACAAAATTAATTTTCATTATTGGAAATGTACAATTGTATGCCAGTGAGAAGTTCATCTTATGATATAATACAAAATATGTTGAAGATAACAGATCAATGCCAAATATCAATAAATCCTTCAAACTAATAAGAAAATTTGTAATGATATTATTTTTAGTGTTTGCATTTCCCCTCTAAAGCATTTTTTTGGGTCAATATACCACACACTCTTTCGATTTGACATACCACTAGGCTGACCTAAGCATTGCTTTCGTAACAAACCAAGATCACTTCACCAGAAGAAAGCTTCAGTATAGGAGGTAGAAACACGTATAGAGGAGATTTATGTAATTTGTGAAATAGTTTATGATTTTTTTGGTTTATATTTTAATATGTATTCCACAATTTGATTCCACAATGAGTTCCACAATTTTAAAGGCGAAGCATTTGATTTAAAAAAAAAGTGAAATGCACTTGTTACACTTTAATACGTGCTGATTTGTTTTTCACCGCTGTAGCTTACAACACCTAACTCGATGAGAATAGAGGGAGGACGGAAGTTGGAAGGAGACAACAGAAGAAGTTGAAACTATTGATGAAGAACATCTACCACTTCTATTTTCGTTTTTGGAAGTATGCATAACTTTAAAAAAATTAGTTTTCCTATTTATTTATTGAACAATACCAAAACAAGTTGAATATTTCTGGTATGTGGCATTTTCTCAGATGATGGCAGAGTTACGAGGGAAATCGAACGGCGTGAAGTAATAGGAAAAAAGTCAACAAGGTACTAAAACAAATATACTTGAACTGGAAAGTATCAAAATCTGCTAATATCAGTACCATATTTGATGTATTCGAGTGAAACATGAACATAAAAATGAACTACAGACGTATGAAATAATGTGTGCATTTAGAGGAATATATATGGCGACAATGAATTATTTACAATGAAATAAAGTGATTAGGATGAATGTAAATTTGAAAATAACGTGGTGAGTAAGATGGAGAAACATTATGAGATGGTTTGGGTATATATAGGGTGTTTTTTGGGGTGTGATAGGATTTGTTATTGAAATAAAACACATATAAATTACATATTTAAATGGATGTGTATTTGAATTCAATTGATAGGTTGTTTAATGACAATTATTGTTTGAAGATAATTTCATTAATATGTTGGCCGTGGCTGGCTAATGGCTTATGTACCTTAGCCAATCATAAGATGAGTTTCCCATTAAGAACGATAGAACTTTAAAATAAAACAACAACTAATGAACCAAAAATGGATCTGAAGGTTTAATTTGAAAGAATATTTTATGCCAATATAAACAAGATATCGTTCAAATGGCTTCCACGGCTTCTTTTGCACAGGCCAATTCGATCACGCCAATTTTCGACGACTCGGTGGAGCATTTCCGGCTGTATGGCGCCAATAACACGTCAAAATTTTGGCCCCAAGTTCATCAAGATTATTGGGTTTATTAGTGTAAACTTATGATTTAACATAATTCCAAAGAAAATAATCCATGGACTTTAAATCGCACGATCTTGGCGGCCAATTCAAAATCCTATCACACCCAAAATACACGAAGAAATACTCATAAAACAAACATGCAATGCAAATGTGAGTGGAAGGCGCGGTATAAGAAGATCATATATGGATGTGGAACAGGCGGAATATGTGTGTCGAGATAAAAAAATGTCTGGGGCTCTATCCTTTCTGCCTGCCCCAACAGTTAAACAGCGTGATGATATGTTCATTGAGTTTACGATTGTATTATCTGCTTATTAATTATTATTTATCTTTTTTTTGTATTCTAATTTACGTATACAAGTGTGTGAGCTGTAAAACATCTGATGTCCTGGCGGTCGAGCTTGCTCTTTATTTGTAGGGGTAGATCTCGATTAGGGATGAGATGAGATTAGATCCTTGAATAACTTCTCTCTTAAATATATTTTTTTCCATTGCACGTAATTAAATGGTAGAAATGTACCTACTTTGTTGCTATCAATTAATTTTTATTTATTTATTAAGATGTTGATGGAGAAAATCCGTCACCTCTACCTCCGTTTTCAGAAGTATTTATTTATTTCACAATGGTAACCAAGAGGTTATTGCGCAATGGAAATAATTTCAGACTAACCAGACAAAAATAAATTAAGGACGAAAAAAAAAATATTGATATAATTATTCACCTTACCCTTAAGAAATTCGTGAACAATATACACGATAGAAAAAAATAAAGGTAAGATATAACCAATCAAATTAAAACGGAAGGGATGGGGGAGAGGAAAGAAAAATCAATAATAAAATAAAACTATTTTTATTCACATGTTATCCAAAAATTTAGTATTACTATTTTTTTTCATTTATCATACTCGTATATCTGTATCTATTGTATCCGTCATTTATCATTTATTTTTTAAATCCCTTCAAAAGCTATAGACAGAGGTTTCACTGTTATAATATTGTCTGTCTCTGTTTTGACGAAGCAGTTGCTTAGTTATTGAAGTTAAAACGCACCGTTGAGCAAATTGCTAAACAGGGCGAGTAGACTCGTCCCTGGGGCGCGGTTAGGACACGTAACATCTGTCTGAGCCATCCACTTTTATAGCCCGAGCGTTCACGCACATTATCATCATCTCATCAGATTTAATAGTTTGAAACTCGAAGACTAAGTTTTGTTTTGCATATTATTTTGACCTCGAAAATTATTGATGGGCTGTCTATTGAACTATACGTAGAAAGGTTCAAAATTACCAACATATAAATATGAAACATTTTTTGTTCAATATAGCCTTGTGGATAGATGACGCCTGTGCGTGTGTTGACTTATAGTGTACAACCTGTTGTACTTCAAAAAGCACACACTCTTGACATATTAAATTGTCAGGTTTAATTCACTCCACACTATTAACAAATAATTTACGTAACGATATTTTTGTATTGTTTTTAATAGCAATATAAAAAATTGTAATAACAGCATTTATGTTAAGCTATAGAAAATATAAATTCGAATGTAAAAAAGTTTGAAATTTAATCCGCCAGGAATCGAACCTAGAGCGCTCGCTTGCTTAGCGTGAACGCTAACCATTAGACAACGGCTGCCAATTGTAGTAATTCTGTAGTTCAATACATGTTTTAGAACGGTGAAATAATTTCTCAATACCATTGAAAATAAATATTCTGAATTTTTGTTCTCAAATGGTGTAACACTGCAGAACTTCTGCGTTGACAGCATCTAAACGTGATTCGATTTCTGTCGGATTTTCCCTTCTTTTGAAAGAAACTTGATAACTGCGTGTTCTACTGCCTTGAGTTAAAACACAACTGAAAGTAAATGTATCAAATGTTAATACATTAGCTGGCCATTCGTGGCCGTGACTGGTGTGATATATGTCTAAACACGCTCTAATATATTCAGATTAGAAATTTTCGGACGTGAAGCATCACAATTAGTTAGATTCGATTTTAGAATAATCTGTTTGTACTCTAAATATCTTGTTTGTTTATGTTGCCCTACATACTCGAATTGGTGATTCATAAAATATTATCTTCGACCCCAGCTATCGAGTCTTTAGACTTAGAGCCACCGAGTATGCACGTAACTCGCGATTTGTCATTGAATGTGTTTTGAATACTACCGCTCAGCGCGTGTGAGTATTGTATCTAGACAAACTTTTGTACCAAACTGTTAAATTTATTTTAACACTTTCATTGAAATATAATACCTTTGACGGATTTAAAGATTTAAAGTAATTCCTTCCAATCAATTAGCTTTGATCTCATAATCATTATTAGTATACATGATCGTGCCTTAAAATTATAAAATTGATATGTAGGAGTTATGACGTGAAATTTTAAGAAAAATATCATTTGTGTTTTTTTTTAAGTAATAAGAATTGAACATACAATATGTTATTGAGCTAGAAATATCGTTTCAAAATGTAGCCAAGCGAACCACAGTTATGTGTATAATGGCGTATTACATAATGCGTTAGAATACAAAGGATCTTGTTTTCATCATATCGGAGGGGCAGTCCATACTCAAAAAGAAAATTAATTTGGTACAGAGATACCGAGGACAGCGTGGACTCTGCAACACTCCAAAGAGGGTTGACAAAACGTGGAGATTTATTCACTGTCTTATTTTAAGCCATTAATGTCTGGCATGATATTCGGAAATAAAGTGGTATTTTTTTTAAGTTTAAGAATATTTTGGAGTCTCTCCAGTCTATTCAGAAATTATATACTAGCGTCGGTACAACAAACATCCCTTTAATTAATTAATAAAAAATCATATTTTTGACACGAAAACTGTCATATAAAGAGAGGTAACAACACTCACAAACACACACAAAGTTATGCGGGTATTTAAAATAGAAGATCATATAAACTGAACTGAAGCCCTTTCTTGTATTTTTCGGGACTTGGACTCGAAACAATGAGGACGCAAATAATGCAGATAATATTGTATAATTTACCCTTAAGTTTAATTTTCGCTGCCCCTATTTTCCCCTTAAATTTTGTATTGTTTATTACAGTAAATTAATTCACCTCGTTGCGTTATGTATTAGTATTTTCATTTATCCTTTAATATACAAATGTTTTATCCATTTCCTCATTTTTTATTTATTTATTTTATATTATCTATTTAAATTTTTAATTTTATAAACATATATTGTCTCATGTGTTATAATCATCATGGTAATTATAACACAGTTTGGCTAATTTAAAAATTGGTTGATTTTTAAATTAGCCACTTTATATAAAAGTCCCATAATAAGATAGTTTCATTGCGTCTTTCGAATTTGTATGTGAGCAGAACTTTATTAAAATTTCTTTACTAAATTGATTTTCCAAATCTATCCAAAAGGTTGAGTATTATAATAAGGTTTCTTCCGTCGCTGATCAAAAAGTGTAAGTATTAAATATATGAATATAACTTTCATCATAAACCATCAGCGATTTTATTTAAAGCTCTTTAATATTAGGCGGTTTTTTTACTAAAAAAAATTTAATTCTTGAATAAAACACACAATTTGCTTTGATTTAAAAAAAAAATATTTTGTAATTTATTTTTAACAAACACTGTTTATTCCACTTTTTTATGACGGTATAACTCTACCGGTTTCAAGGCTTTCACCTCATCCTCAGATGAGGTGAAAGCCTTGAAACCGGTAGGGTTATACCGTCATAAAAAAGTGGAATAAACAGTGTTTGTTAAAAATAAATTACAATGTCCTTAAACCTCCACAACGTTAATGCCTTAACTATCCTGTATAGTATACTGATGGTGGATTGGTGAAAACGATCAACTATAAGATACACCGACACATTTATTAATGTTGAACAGAAAATGATTTTGCTAATTCCAGGAAACTAGGGAGTCTAGGTCCTTTTGTAACTGTGCACGTTGTAACAGTTCAACATTTAACACTTTAGCAACGAAGAGCTGGTGGTGATCATATCCAGCAAGATGTGTAGACTAAATTAAGAATATTTTTCTTTCATAGAGCTGCACTCTTTATGGTGCAAAATCAGGAGCAAGGTAATCATCCGCTTAGTTCCAGATTCTTCAAGAAATTACAACGTTCAGTTAAGAGTAACACGAGTAAAAAGAAGAAAATTAAACGAGTATATACTCGTCTTGCAAATAAAATAGTGTATAAAAAAGTAGTGATGCCTTTTGATGGAAAAATACATCATGTGTCTTAAAAAAAAAGTTTTTCATTAACGCTAAACCTTATACTGTTTTCGTTTATCGCTAGAATTGGTTATTTTTTTAAATTATGCAAATTGAGTAATATTTCAGCTACGAAAACATCAAAAATTTGAATACCATAAAAATACTTATAACATTAACAAGTTAACAGACTCTGCAGAGGGAGAAAACAGAGTAAAAAATATATGGCTAAAATGTTACGTTGCTCAAATTGACGTTTCTAAAAAAAAATTAATTAAAATGAAAAGTACGCGTATTAATGAAAGAGTGCTAAAAGTGCTAACGAAAGAAACTTGAAATATTTTTGAAACGAGTAATGAAACGTTTAAACTGATTTATTTCTTATTTATGTTAGATATATATTAAAAATATTCAAGTCACGAAACTATAGAGCTACAGATATGACACCTTGCTTTGAAAGTCATCACAGAATGATTACTAAAATTGAAAGGATTATAGAGAACCATAATGGTTCAATGGAGTGAAAGAGGGTCTTACAGATATTTCGTAACTGGGACTGTAGATTCCAGGAAGATGAAAAGACCAGGGACCACCCTGCGCTGTGCAGTCATGGTGATGATTTTTATTGAAATAAACAGATCCTAGTTCTGACTTATTGATACATGTGTAAGAAAATATACGTCATCTTTGTGGATGTAATATTATTAATCACACCCCTATACTCTTTATTAAGCGGACCACTATAGTATATGATAAGTAAATTTAAAACAAAATTAGGGAGGAAATATGCTTGAACTGAACCGGGAAAAAAGCCTTATGCGAAATAGATGGATACGAAAGCAAACAGGAGACTTTTGGAAGTTGAGAACTAGGTTGCATTCTCTATTATTACAAATTCGAATATTAAACGGAATTAAGCTTCATTATCAAAGAATTTCAAGTTCAATCATTAACCAAAACTTTACAATTACTTCGCACGAATTATAGTAATTAACGGAGTTTTGGGAAACTTCCATTGTGTGGCACTTATTAAGACACCGAATAATATCGTTGACCTAATTCGTATATTGCCAAGTTTAAATATTTACTGAGCATAAATCAAATGGTTTTTTATTATTTATATTTTTACAGTTTGAGACTCTGTTTAGTAGTCGGTACTGATCCAACTAAGCTTATTCCATACATTATTTATAGTTAAAGCATTAACATTGTGGAGGTTTAAAGACATTGTAATTTGTTTTTATCAAACACTGTTTATTCCACTTGAAACTGGTATAATCATATCAGTTTCAAGGCTTTTTTTATCATCAAGGGAGCACAAACAAGACTTAATTTATTTTGAATTTTTACATATCAATAGTAACGGAAATAAATAGAACATATGAGAGGCCCTAGAAATTTCAAAGTCAGTGCATCAGGGTGAACATCTGGCAACCATATATATATTCCAAGAATCTCGCCGCTACTCGCTGAGGTTGTCTCCTGCCTCCTACCTTATCTTCATCCACAGTCTCCAACCCGAATATTTACCGTTAGAAACGTGTATGTCGGTACCAGTTCGAACATAATTCAGTATTATTTGTACTCCCCGGATGATGAGGTGAAAGCCTTGAAACCGGTTATAAAAAGTGAAATAAACAGTGTTTGTTGAAACAAATTACTAAGCTTATTCCATTTAAACCTTATCGTGAATAACCGATGTGTTTCTATTATAGTTAAAGAAGAACATTTAATATACAGATGTCGCAAAAAATGCATCCACACGTGTGTTGCAAAAAAAATTATCCCCACGTTAATAGCTGGTAACTTGTTTTGTTTTAGATTTAACCGTTGAGAAATAATGGCTGAAACCAGACTAAGTTTTGAACTGCGTGGAAGTACGAAAACGCGATAGAAGTACTCCTGGAAGTACGAAAACACGGTAGAAGTGCTACTGGAAGTACAAAAACACGGTAGAAGTGCTACTGGAAGTATGAAAACACGGTAGAAGTGCTACTGCAAGTACGAAAACGCGGTAGAAGACTTTTATTTCTGTTAGATATTTCTCAAGAATAAAGTTTATGCTAAAAAATTTGAAACCATTGATGAATTACGAGTAGCCATTGAAAGAGAATGTGCCCAAATACCAAATGAAATGATTCTCGATGTTTGTGAATCCGTTGCTTCGCGTTGCCAGCAATGTCTAGACCAGAATAGTCATCAGTTTGAAAATAGGCGCTAAGTATAAAAAAATACATTTATGTAGTTTATTGTTAACGTTGAAAGGGAATTATATGCTAATAAATACAGAATTAATGATCATTAAATTGTGGATAAATTTTTTTCCGACACCTTGTATGTTATTTTGAAAAAAAATATGACGACTTTTAAAATTAACTTAAATGTTTACAAGTTGGGTTTCGATAAACATTGTGTAGCAGCTTGGTAGTTTAATGCTATGAAGCACTCTTTAACAACCTATTAGAAATATGTTAAAGATGACAACAGAATACCAGATAAGAAAACTTGATTATAAAAATATATACTTAAAAAATCTAACCTTCAGATTTCCGGAAAAGTTCCTTACCAAATAGGCTTTTTACGCAACGGTTTTTTTTTGTCAGCTGTTAACTATTATTATTTTCCTTGGCAAAGGAAACATGTTCTACCGGTTGAATCCTATCTCATTTTTCAAAGCCAGTAACTGATCTTTTAAATAAAATTAAACATGATAATTGGCACCGATGGGTGTAGGATTATATATACGAGTATTTGGTGTAAATAAGAGCTCTAGATATAAATCAATCGAACAATCTATCTTTTTGAAACCATGATGGTTTAATATAATAAGAACGAACAAGATGAAAGTGTCTGTAATCTGTCGTTTGCGGCCACTGCGTGGTGGCTTGTCACCTTACAGAACGGGTATTGTGGAGTATCCTGGCTGCGAGTGTGGTTTGGGGTGATGAAACTATAGACCATGTATTTTTCGGTTGTCCTTTGTGAGACAGATTTGATTTACTAAACGCCATATGTTTACCGCGTCCAATGAATGTTGCGTTTCTTCTTTATTCGTGGAACTTTACCGTTTCTAGATGGATTGATAATTTTTTTAAGCTTAATCAGTTGAAACTTTAAATAATCTAGATTGGTCGTCTTTCTAAATTTGGTTTTAATATGTTGACTCCTATAATTATATAATGACTTTAATTTGGTGGCACAAATCATCCTAGTTTTATTATATTGACTCATATAATATCATAATGACTTTAATTTGGTGGCACAAATCATCCTGCTTTTATTTTATTGACTCATATAATTGCATAATGACTTTAATTTGGTGGCACAAATCATCCTAGTTTTATTATATTGACTCATATAATTGCATAATGACTTTAATTTGGTGGCACAAATCATCCTGGTTTTATTATATTGACTCATATAATTGCATAATGACTTTAATTTGGTGACACAAATCATCCTAGTTTTATTATATTGACTCATATAATTACATAATGACTTTAATTTGGTGGCACAAATCATCCTAGTTTTATTATATTGACTCATATAATTACATAATGACTTTAATTTGGTGGCACAAATCATCGTAGTTTGGATGATTGTCTATTACAGAAATTAAAAAAACTTTTATTATCATAATAATGAAAGCCTTAAAATATTGTAGCTTTTACATACCTAGAGTTAATGTAAGTTTTGGGTGTAGCCCATCATGGAGGTCACAACAATACCGAAGAGAAAATAAATGTACAACAAAATGGCGGGGTAACACAAAAAAGCAAGGGATTCTTTCATAAATGGAGGATTAATCAATTGATTGATGAGGCCGCCATTGTATTCACTTTTTCCTATTATTATTTCTTTTCTCAAATATCCTTGTAATGAGTCGATCCGGTAAAACTTACAATATAAAATAAATCATCTAGACGGGATTTTATTTTGTTAATAAATCCAATTGCTCTTGGCCATCTGCTCTCTTTTCCAATCTATTTTAGTATTCAGTCATTAACTATAATCTTAATTTCAAGTGTAAATCAGACTTAAGCCAGAAAAAGGAGATAAAAAAATCATGTAAAATTGTATGTGTTGCCCAATTGAATAACATAGAGTGTGCTTAATTCATTGTGAAACTAAATAAATCAAACTATAAAACAGTTTTTTATTATTATTTCTCTTACCATCATCTCTACACATTTCATTAGGCATAAAGATGCCATAAAACGCATTTTTAATATACTCGTAAAAGCAATCCACGCACAAAGGGATGATTTTTGTCATTTTTTTTTCACAAAAAATATTTTTTTAAAAGGTCGATATAATATATTATATTTATGAGAAATATTCATACGAGTATATTATAAATATTATGTATTTTAGACAATTTGAAGCGTCAACCGATTAAAATTCAGAACAAGACAATCGATCAATACGTGGGAAATTTCTTCATAAAAAAGACATGCAACACAGAGGAGCTAAACTTTGAAGTCAATTTCGTCTTGTCAACGCGTTAAATGATGAACCACGAGTTACGTACCAAATTCAGATATTTTAAACACCCAAAGGCTTGCTAGCTTGGACTGAAGACAATATTTTCTCCCGGCTTCGGTCTTTAATGTGTCCAAAACACTTATTTTGATATATTGAAGGGTACAATACGAAGAAAAGGAAAACACACAAATCAAAGTTGACATTGTATGCAATGTACGAGTATTCTCGTATTGCTATATTAACATGTCTGTCTTGGTGGATACCGCTGGACGATAGGGGTTAAAAACATAAATGAGATATTCTTATAATGATAACCGTAATGAAAAATGTTCAAACTGAAAAATGAAAAAAAAATCTAAAGAATGTTTTCAAGCTGATCAAATATCAGGTTCTTCCATATTTTCAGGACCGTTTTTGGCGGGAGGAGGTCTCCGAATCTCGTCTCAGGTTAATGTCAAACGTTGCGAATACTTTTACTCTTCAGATTCTTGGAAGAGTTGGTAAACCTTCCATTCTCCCTCAGGCAAATCTTCAAATCGGGGAAGATCTCTGTAGACTTGTCCTCTGTACATCATCTACATATAGTATAACATACATTAAGCTTGTTAGAAAGCGCTTCGGTCGGTCGGTAAAAGTCGAAAACAGCCCTTTATCAAAATACTTTAAAAAGGCTTTTGGCTACAAATATTGTAGTAATAAATAAAGGATTATTGATAGCAACATAGCACGTACATATATTATGCATAGTTAAGGCATTAACATTGTGGATATTTAAATACATTTTAATTTGTTTTACGAGTTTCAAACACTGTTTATTCCACTTTATGTAACTGTGTAATAACAAATAGTATGTACATATAAAAACATAATCTAAAATTGCTTTTACTCGTATATCTTAAGATAATGGCGAAGAAAGTGCATATAAGAGAGAAGCTGTCAAAAGGTCTGGGCTCATCTCATAACATCCCTCCGGTCAAGATACACCCCCACCAATAAATACGGTGCGAGGATATCGGATGTTTTTCAGCCCACACCCTTTTAAATGTTGATAAAAAAAAACAGAAAATGTACAAACCAAAATAAATAAGCAATAAATAGAGTTCATAAAATTATAGCTTGCAAAATACAATTTACACCCCGCAATCACACACACACATTGAGGTAAAGGTAAAACAAAAATTCAAGAAATAAGCCACCAAAATGTCTGGGGTTCATTCCACAACACATTCTCAGCCGAGACACACACCCACCATTAGGAGAACGAGCATTGCCAAGGATACTATATACTTTTCAGACCAATCTCTCGAAAACTTAAACTATTGTAACATATTACGAGACATATCCAGAAAGTAAGTGTACTGAATTTTTGTAGGTTACAATTTTTTTTTATTTAAACAAAAAAATTACGTGGTTACCGTAGTATAGTACATGTGTAAGCTATTTTTCGACATAGTCGCCATTCCTCTCAATGCAGGTGGTGAAGCGGGGTATCAACTTTTTGATGCCTTCTTCGAAGTAGTTTCCCGCCAACCCCTCCGTCCACTTCTCCACCTCCTCCTTTACCTCCTCGTCGGTTGAAAACCTTTTTCCACCCATGTGCAGCTTCAGGGAGGTAAACAGATAGTAATTTGAAGGTGCTAGGTCAGGGGAATGCGCGGGATGGTTCAGGACATCCCATTCTTGGCTGAAATTGTGGTTTTGAACTTTTTGGCGGAGGGTGAAGAGGTGTGACGCCACTGTTGAGACTGCCTTTTGGTTTCAGGCGTGTAGTGTGAAACCCAAGTTTCATCTCCAGTAACGATGGAGCGGAGAAATTCATCTCCATGGAGTTTGCAGCGCCTCAAAAACTCTTGCCCGGCCTCCACTCGATTCAACTTGGCGGGAGATGGGGTTGACATTTTTCACGAAACGTGTTGTCGCGTCGACACTTCTCAACGTACTGACCTCGAATCGGTCTCGTTGTGGAGGGGAAGAGTCAGGCTACACATAAGTGTAGCCAACATGTCGAAAATAAAATCCATCCGGTCGTGAGAGCCTCAGTACACTTACTTTCTGGTTACGCCTCGTATATAAAAAAGATAATATAAATAAGCAATAATATAAATGTCAAAAAAAAAAAGAAATCGTCACACCATCTCTCTTTTTTATGTCTAGTGGTCGTTAATAATCATATGATTTAAATGAAAAATAATAACTTTATATCCAAGCAGTAACTTTGTTAATTTATTGCGTTAAAAAAATAAATAAAAAAATATATAATAATGTCACCTTATTTTAAGTTTTGAGACATTTTTTAAAATCATTTGGTCAAGTTTACTGATATAAAATACTTGCTTAATTATAAACTAATAAAAAAAAATAATGGCAACCCTTGTTGCTAAGTTGTCAAGACGCATGTGCTCCAGTAGCAGGTTTCCCAATGGTATTCAAAACAAATTTTATGGTCCCGCTCTGTTGAAAGAACGCGTTATTGTACAATAGTAGCACTGTGCAGTAGTGTATAAGGATGAATGTCGTGGTTTGTTACCAATCTATGATAAATGGTTTTAATATAACCCGAAGCACCGAAAATAATGTTGTCTTTCGATTATGTTATTTCGCTGTTCTTCAATGCGGATATGTTGAGAAATACTTTACGAATAAAGAAATGAAATTATAAAAAAAATCATTTTATTTATTCTAGGCAGTCTTAATGTTTTACTTATGTAAAATATACGATTTTTTCATGAAACATTTCCACTTGTTAGAATTGATTTTCCAAAATACAAAATGTCATGATATTCTCTACACATATTCCGTATAATAATTCGTTTTTGTCCCGAAATTGTAAGGTTTCATGTCTAAATTAAAAAGTGAAATCCCATTTATGGCACGCAAAACCCGCGTATCCAAATTGTGGTGCTTCGATATTTTTCCACATTTCCCCATTGAATTCAAAACCATTTTGCCACGTGTCATAGGCTATTACTCATTTTTCGTATAACCCATGATTTTAGAGTTCTTTATGTATAAAATATATGTTTTTAACCGTAGCTGAGTAAAGTTATTTTTATGTTACCTTAATATGAATTTAATCATATGGAGAAAAAAATAATGAAAATGAGACGGAAAGTTAAAAGGTATTTTGATATTTTCTGTTTGTACTCGTCTTTAAATATTGATATTTTGTAAATAATAACTAAAATAGAAATAAAGTATGTGTAAGGATACAAAAGTTTCAGGTTTTTTAGTATTAAAAAAAATGTGAAACTTGTGATGATATTAAAATTTATATAATGCATACTGTCACGCCATTTCTTTATCGAAATAAGCAAAAAAGACAAAGCGCCAAACTTACCTATCTCTTCAAACATATTTAGCCTCCTCTACATACATATACCGTCTTACAGCTTCTTTACTCTCGAAAAATTCTCTGACTTAAAAAAATGATTATTTTTCAATAAAAAAAAAAGTCTGTGTCCTGGGAAATAAAATCATGCGAACATTCCCAAAGTTTTTTTTAGAAATTATGTTTTTTTCTCAGGTATTTAACTGTTTGTTTCAATCAAGATTTTGTTTTTTGACGTTAACATTACTGTTTGTTTTAATCAAGATCTTGTTTTTTGACGTTATTTAATTTTGATTAATTTTTTTTATAAAATATTTGTTTTTATACGTTAAGGGCTTTGTTAATATTTCGACAAATGAAGCACATCTAATTTAAATTGTTGAAAGTATTTTTTTTAAGTTTTAAATTTTGGCCATGGAATACCTCTATCAATTAACCCCTTCCCTAAAATACCAAGCGAGGAGAATGTATGTATAAATAGGGGAAAACATATTCTAATTTCTCATTGTTTGTGCTGACGTATATACAGATCGATGCATTCTAGACATTTTAGAAAATCTTGAAAAAGGAAAACCGATGAAATGTAGAAAAATTGTTTCATTTACTATGAATATCAGAAAATTTGGAGGTAACTATGCACAAAGGAACCAACCTACATTATACTTGTTCTTAGATAATTGAGGAAATATCTTGTCGCTATGGGCACCTATGGAACAAAAACTTGGACTGTGGAACAAAAACAGCTCAGTATGGGCAATTATGGAACAAAAAATTGGCTTGTGGAACAAAAACAGCACAGTATAAGCTACTATGGAACAAAAACTTGGCCTGTGGAACCAAAACAGCTCAGTATGGGCTACTATGGAACAAAAACTTGGCCTGTGGAACAAAACAGTTCAGTATGAGCACATATGGTACAAATACTTTTAGACGTAATTTCACAATGTAATAATATCAGCATTGGTGGATATTCTCAATGTATTGTAGATGTTGGTGAATTCAGAAGAGTCCGGTATTTCCTCAATTTTAGGCCTTAAGTAGGAGACTGATTATTCCATTTTCATTTTTTAAGTATTTTTTTATAATTTTCTGTGTAAATTTCGTTAAATTTTTTTTAATTTATTCTACTCAAGTTATGGGTTGTTGTTGATTATATTGAATTAATTGTAATTGAATTTATTTTTCACTTTCTTTTAATTAAATATACAATACATATATTGTACACATATGTAATTTTAATTAAATATACGAGTACAACACATATATGTTATTTTAATTAAATATACAATACATATACATATATGTTATTTTAATTAAATATACAATACATATAAATATATGTTATTTTAATTAAATATACAATACATATATGTTATTTTAATTAAATGTATGTATATGTATTGTGATTCACTTGATTTATTAAGTTGTTGATATTTTATCTTTTGTTTTATTAATGTTACTTTGATATGTAAAGAACGCGTGAAATATCGTTAATTATTTTAATAAATCTAACAGATTTAATATTATGTATGTTTTTTTATATTTCAAATATTGTAAACCAAAATTAATATTTTATGGGTTGAGTCCTTAAAGCATAACTTTATCCTAAATTATATATTTTATTTTGTCCATGTGTTGAGGTATTTTTATAAAAAATATGTCCAAATGTTTTGTTAAAATATATTTATAAAAAGCATATATTTTAAAAAAATATTTTGTCTATTTTGTCAGATTTGAAAATATGGTTGATACGCCTACTAGCCTAAAACACTTTAAGATAAAACAATTTTCAAACATTGTCTTGTTATTCATTGTTATCATTTCTGATATTTTTTGGACAAAAAATATTTTTACGCTTAAAATTAAGTGAGCTACTGAAAAGTAAATATATTCACATACCTATAACAACACCATCAACGCTTGGCCCAAAAGCGTAAGCGAAATCTGGTACTGGAATAGGCGCGGACAGTAAAGCCTCAAGCGGCCTCTCTCGTAAGCACTTCAGCATGTGTGGGGGTGGTAGATCTGAAAAAAAGGAGAAAGGAATCACATTAAAAAAGGCGTTATCAAATTAAACGTTTCGTACATCAGAGAGGGAGTTTAAATGACAAAAAAGCTATAGTCCGATTCAGAAGACTCAGAATGTTCAAATAAGATAAAATCAACAAATTTTGTAATTTATTTCATAAAACACTGTTTATTCCACATTTTGCGGATAGCAAAAAGTTAAATAAACAGTGTTTGATAAAACAAATTACAGTGTCTTTAAATCTCCACATGTTGATGCCTTAACCATAAATAATATATCAACACATATGTTGGATTAATAGTATCGGCAAATGTGTAACTCAGAACCATTGGATACAAAACACCGAAAAATATGTGAAGTATAAAATATTGTGAGATGTAGAAACGCAAACGCTTAAAAACAATGAGTCGTAGAAACCGCAGAAAACACTAGTAAATCCATGTTAAAAGGATGGATAACACAAGAGGTTCTTTTGATGATAATAATAATAAAAACAATTTTAATTGTGCCGTTTACGGAGAAAACTTTTCTCATGGGCCCTTTTACTCAGGATTTGAACTCATTCATACATTTTGATAATAAAAGCCTCCCAAAAATGTTTGTCTTTAAGTATATTCTAAAGCTGCACACGTCACTTATATATCTGACACTAAGGGCAGAGCATTCCACGTCCCAGAATCAGCAACGGCAAAAGCTTTGTCATAATACCTCGCCCTATGGGATTGCTTTGGAACAATAAATTAATTAGATGAGGAAGATATCGACCTCAAACTTCTCTCCGAAAGAACATCTCTCAGATACAGATTCGAGAGATACAATGGAGACATCCCATTAAGGGACTTGAATACAAAGTGAAAAAGTTTCAAATCAACCCGTTAGTAACCCTTCTTAAGCCAGTGTAGACTTTTTAGAACCAATATGACCAATATGATAATATTTATGACTACTACCATCCTAATAGCTGCATTGAAAACTGATTGGTGTCTAGAAATTCGTCAATCAGGCAAATCAGATTAAATAGTTAGAATAATCCTGACGCGGCACAACAAATGTATAAACAATCATTTTTATTTTTCTTGTAGGAAGACATCGAAGAACAAATTTTGACTCTCTCTAGGACTATAAAACCTGAGGAAACCGTATAACCAATTTGTATATCGAAGAAAAGCTCACTATTAAGACGTGCAGTAACACAAAATATTAAAACAATAATTCTCTGTGTGGATTCACCGAGTAAACAACATATTTTTGGTGGGGATATGCTATCAGTCGTGGGTGTTGGTATTTTTACAAACGAAACATCAAACTCCTTGGTATGTACGTGAATAATAAACTTTCAATACACATATAACATATGGTACTATCCACAATTTTGTCAGACTTCTGTAATTTTAAGAAAGTTTAAATTTATAAGTCGATCGATATCTTACAACGAAGGAAATAAAAACTTTGAATAGTTCGTTTGTTACGTCGTCTCTGAGTCATTGTAATACTGTTTATTCTGGTGTGCCTGATTTACATATTTTTAGACTCCTGTCTGTTTTTTAATCACGGCGTTGGCTGTCGCTGGACTTGTGTCGTGAAATGGTCTGCCTCTAAATGTCAAAGATAAGAATAATGTCTAGAGTTATATGAAGCATTTGAAGATAACCCTTTTTGAGAGGCTTTCTCTAAGTTCAACACTTCACATATAAGCTATACGCCCCGTAAAGCCGAATTCGAAACTATTACACATCGGGGATCTACAATAGATACAAAGGTTTCTTCGTAATTCGCCTTCCCTTCGTAAGTTTTTATCGGTTTTCTTACCAAACATGTTTTTTCAAACATATGCAGATGGGGGACGTTCTTTGTTTAATAGCCGCAGCCACTACCTTCTTATCCTTACATCCAACTTTTTTTTTAATCTGCCAAACACCAAAAGTACCTTTGAGTCCCGAGTAACATCGCCCTTTAGGAGATTGCTCCCTAAAAGGTGCTTTATAAATTGTCATTTTATTTTTATTATTTAAAAAAATTTAACAAATAAATAAAAATATTGCCTAGGCTTGAAGCTGTCAAGGTTTTCGCATAAAATATATATTTTTCCGGCGATTAAACTCCCAAGACGATAAGCAGTTTAAGCCTGATGCAGCTATTCATCGTTAGGCAGTTTTATTTAGCACTATTTTAGCGTTGCTTGGTAGTACTATAATTATTTATGATAAGTAGCGTATAAGCTACAGAAAAAAATTTAAATTTAGATATAAAACGGTCTAAGAGTGAAACCAGTTCAGAAGTGAATCCGTCAAGAATCGAACCTAAAGCGCCCGGTTGCTTAGTTTGAATGTTAACCGAAAGACCACCGCCGCCAAATACTACTATATATGTACGAGTAATGATTCTCAATGAACTGATATTTTTTCCTCTCTATCTTGTTTCTGTTCTCCTCACAACAACTACTCGTAGAGGTGCATGCCCGCGCGGTAACGCACTGGAATTCCATGCGGAAGGTCGTCGGTTCGAGCCCGGCGCTGTGCTACTCCCCTGGCACGACACAGGCACTTTTTCCGTCTAGTATTTGAGAGTATAAGGATACCTATGCCTTCAGTCATAATTATTATTAAAAAAAAAACTCCACCTTAATCTACAGCTCGTCTGTTGCGTTCATTAGATCAGGAGTAAGGTGTCTTCAAATCGGACCAATACTCCGAAGAATTCCATCAGCAGTGTGACCGATGTTGACTAGCATGATTGGTGTGTCTTTTACATGAGTAAATCAACACACATAACATAATACAATTTAAGATTTTTTCACGGAATTATAAGAAAAGTTGGCGATTTTGAGTGAAATAAAAATAATATGTCCCTTATTTTATTAAAAATTTATAAACATGGCACCACAAAGTGAAACAACAACTCATTTTCTAAGATTCAAAATTTTATACTATATCATTTATCAATAACAGCCTTGAGAATTATGGAAACTTTAAATTTAATTTTAACTTACAAGTGGGTTAGTTAGTTGAAAAAGTGGATTTTTTTAGCTGACCTGGGATAAATCATGTCCATTAATCAAATGATTATTTGATACTTATATTCACTCTCACTGACAGTGACAAATTAGCCTGTTCTGGTAATTTCATATTAAATTTTGCTTTTATCATTTCATTTGGAAAATGTCTGTGTATTTAATCTAATAAAAAGAGTTCTTAAGTGTTTTATTCCGTGACCTAGTTTATTATTTTTAATATTTTTATCGACCAAGTCTGACAGTGAAAAGAAGTATACGAGTACATAACGTTGGAATACTGAATTTATTTATAGTATCTAGCATATCGATTTATTTATTTATCGTAAATTATTCCAGACAAAACAACCGAGCAAGTTTATTGTCTCATAAGAATAATGATCGCCGCAGCCTTATTGCTAGAACACTGGTCTTCCACTAGAGATTTTTGGGTTTGGTTCCCGATAGCATCCGAAAAAATGGTTTTAATCTGCTTATTTAAGACTTTAACCTTTCCTTCCCTGTGTTGGGTATCTTCTACACGTTGCTTCTAATAACCATCAATATCTCTATAAATATTATAAATACAAGGTTAAGATTTTAGGAATTCCTCCATAATATATTTACGCATTGATTTAAAAAATAATATTAATAATAATCAGAATTTATCGACTACATCGAGGTGTTTTGTAAAGATCGAAAACAAATTCGCATTTAAACGCTGCGAGTGCCTCGTCTTGACGATAGGTGAATAGTATGCGGGAAGCGCGACACTATAATCGCATCTCACTCTTGCATACTGGACTGAATTGCGAGGAGCTGAATTGTCTCAACGTCGCAAGCAAAGGCGTAAGCGCCGGGGTATGCGACTGACGTTCCGCGCCACTAGTAGCTTCTAGGCTTGCAAATAGGTTAGACGTACGCACGTTCCGTGAGCGTTTTTTAATGTTTTCAAATGGTTTTTTAATGTTTTCAGCAAATAAATCTCAATTATTATAATTTTTAACTTCAATTATAATTAATTAAGGGGATTATCTATGAATGTTCTTATTTTTCCGATTTAAAATCGCAAATTTTTTATTGCGTACTCACTACCCAACACCGGAGCACGCGTATTATTTTTATCACCGTAAGGGAAGGGTTAAAATTGTATATTACATCGTAATACACTTTCATAATTGTTCAAATCAAGGTGAATTTTTCCAGTTAAAAACTTCAAGTGAAAAACATTTTTTATTGGGTTTCATCGATAATCGTACTCTAGACCGGATTGAAAACAAAGCATTGTATCAGCTGGGCAATGAAAGGCGTTCTCCAAAATACTCTTATGGTTGGTTGGAATAAATTTCTTTATGTCAATAAACCCACCAGATTGTACTGTAGAGTTATTATCTTGTCGTGAGTAGCTCTTGACTGAGCATTGTGACCCCCGTTATAGTCCTTAACGGCTCCTTTCCATCCATCCCGCAGTTTAAAGGATAGTTCTGTTGCGTCCCTCACTTGGTCAGTCAAACGCATCGGAGCTCTTCCTTTTTTGCGTCATCATTTCACCCTTCCAGTGACCACAAGCTTTTTCAAACTGTCTCCTTGGTCACGAGAATTATGCCATAAGAATAGAAGACTTGTTGAAGACATTTTGAAGAATATCTGTACTAGCTTTGCCCGCGACTTTGTTCTGATAGATGTTGGTATATAACGACGATATCTATGTAGCTATTTGCAGTAGATATGTAGTGTTCTCATACATAAAGTATTTGTTTCTTATTAAGCTAGATAATTAAGAACTGTTATAAAACGAAACTTGTACATAAAATATTCACGAGGCTAATTTCTAACTACTCGAAACAAATTTTATATCAATTTAAATATCACCTGATAGTTTAACGTCAAAACTATGAAATCTTCACTCGCGACTATTTATTATTTAACACAACAGGATGCACATAAAAATAAATAATTTCCATTTCATAATTGAATTTTTACAGCAGGCGCTTGATTTTACTAACAAAAAGGAAAAAAATGCAACAAATGAGAAGGTTATTACAAAACAGACTGTCTAAATTATCATCGATAATAATGTGCTATTTGGGTGACAACTGTTATAAGGGTTAACATTTTTTTTCACTTCAAACGAATTTCTGAGCATTTCAGATATATCTAGGTAATTATTATTATATGAGTATATACGAGTAGTCTAATGGTGTGTAATGTTTATATAAATTTTTGCGAATATTCATAGTTCAATCGAAGGCTGTGAAATTAAAAGAAATGAAAAAGTGATTTATAAGAAATGTGCTACTACAATTATTTTATAGTTCTGATACAATACAACAGATAAGTCAGCGTATCCAATTTAAAAAGCTGCAGGCGCACGTTTTCATCAACTCTTTTTACATTTGTGTTATCTGATTAGCCTCCTGATGTAAAAGTAAAATAGCAAATGTCTTAAAACACTTCAGAGATTACAAGAAACACTTTAGTAAAAGTCGTATTTTTACATTTGTGTTATCTGATTAGCCTCCTGATGTAAAAGTAAAATATCATAAGTCTTACAATACTTCAGAGATTACAAGAAACACTTTATTTAAAGTCGTATTTTTACATTTGTGTTATCTGATTAGCCTCTTGATGTAAAAGTAAAATATCATATGACTTACAATACTTCAAAGATTACAAGAAACACTTTATTAAAAGTCGTATTTTTATATTTGTGTTAGCTGATTAGCCTCCTGATGTAAAAGTACAATATCATATGTGTTACAATACTTCAGATATTACAAGAAACACTTTATTAAAAGTCGTATTTTTACATTTGTGTTATCTGATTAGCCTTTTGATGTAAAAGTAAAATATCACATGACTTACAATACTTCAAAGATTACAAGAAACACTTTATTAAAAGTCGTATTTTTACATTTGTGTTATCTGATTAGCCTCTTGATGTAAAAGTAAAATATCATATGACTTACAATACTTCAAAGATTACAAGAAACACTTTATTAAAAGTCGTATTTTTACATTTGTGTTAGCTGATTAGCCTCCTGATGTAAAAGTAAAATATCATATGTGTTACAATACTTCAGAGATTACAAGAAACACTTTATGAAAAGTCGTATTTTTACATTTGTGTTATCTGATTAGCCTCCTGATGTAAAAGTGAAATATCATATGTCTTAAAATACTTCAGAGATTACAAGAAATACTTTATTAAAAGTCGTATTAAAATCGTTTTTTTTTTTTCGTTTTACGGATCACAATAAAAACACAAACTCAATTTTCTTAGTATTGAGAATAGATTATCTAGTTTAACCAATCAGATCATTTTTATATTATTTTTGGCATATTATGTTCTTATATCTTATTGCTGCATCTAAACTTTTAATTCTTTCAAATAATAAACGGTTAAGGTCAGGGACTTTTTTTTTCACCAAACGCCTGGGGATAATGGAATGTCTAAATAAGATAAAGCCAGAGAAGCAGAAAATATAATATATCCTGACAAAAGTTAAAAGAAATGAACAGAAAAAAAAAACTATACAGACGACAAAAGTTGTTATGAAATACTAATCAAATAAAACTTTGACAAGGTCCTCAATCTATAAAACTAGTTCGCAAGAACAAAAGTAAAATCTCTTAAAAAGAAAAAGATTTTAAGGACTTTTGACATTTATATCATCATCATCAGCCTGGTTGACTCTCGTATCGGATAAAGGTTTATCATCATCTTTCATATCATTGGCACATTATTTTTAGTTATTGCCAGTCAATTTTCACACATCATTGGACCACCTTGCTAAATAGATGTTCCCACATTTCTTTCTCCTGTCTTTTATGTTTTATCACCACTCCATGAATTTTTGAGTCCACCTATCATAGGTATATTTGGCTGACAATATTATCTTCCCAGTTCCACCTATGGGTGGTGGTAACCTCCTCAGCGGTATCTGTTACTTGGGTCTGCTGTCTAGTCCATTCATTCGTATGATATTTCGGTCCCATAATGAGATATTCATCATTTTTCTCACTATGTCCCTCTATATCATCCTGAGCGTATACTATATTTGTTTTGTGAATTTTGCCATTTCAAGGCCATATATTCAATCAAATAGGTATTTATTTAGATATATCTGGTACTTTGGAAACAGAGTAAAGGATAGTTTACCAAATGAATTTCGATTACCCGATTTCGATATTTTAGTTCTCCTTTCCAAGCATTACGGTATGCGCAAGATAAACATTGAACTTTTTCTTTCGTATGATATCCTCGAACGTATTCAAACACATTGAGGAGCATAGCTGGAAGACAATATTGTATTCGGCCCCGGTGATAAACCTTTGAGTTAAGAACCACCACAGAAGGTACGAAATTCGCGGTTTGCCATTGCACTGGGTGGTACCGCCTCAGCTATAACGATGATTTTGGTACTCTGTCGTATCTATTCGTTCGTCTTCCGGTGTCGTTATGAGATATTCAGAGATCGTATCTCCATGGCTTTCGTGTCTTGTGCATTATTTGCTTGCTACATTGCCATCGCAAACCCATATGTCAGCGCAGGAACGATGCATGAATTAAATAAACCTCTCTTTAGATATCTTTGGCATTTAGCACATTTTATAATAAAGGACATCTTACCAAACGCAACCCTGGCATGGTTAGCTATCGTTTATAATATAGACTGAACTTTCTCAATTGTCTTTCCCTCGACTATAAAATGTGTTTTTTGGCCACTAACTACGATTTTAATGTAATTAATCATAAAACCTACACGTAGCGATGCTTCACTTATTTCGGAGAACATTTCAGCAATGATATTTACGAGTATATACTCGTGTATAGTTAGTTATATGTAATATATAACTTTTCGCTTTCCGCATCATGCCAGTCACCAGTGGTCGTTATTTCATCGTAGTCAAGCGAAAACCAACCCTTATATTATTTTAGAGCGCATGCATCGATTGGGTAAGTATATTTACGCAATGGATATATTTTATATTAGTGTTAACCTACTACCCATTCGTTTTGGGACTTTACAAGACATAATAATTAAAAGTGCCACTTTGGCCCATTGTAACACCCTTCTTATAATAACACTACCACAAGTTGGCGAGAATTTTACGATAATTCTCAATAAATGTCCCCAAAATAATTATATTTAACATTTGATCAACCGTTTAAAGAATTACATATTAATATATACATATAGTTTTGGCCTAACCTTGCTATTGAGTAATGTGCCTGTCTACGAGTCAATTGATAAAATTGTATCAAAGTGTTGCCTTTTAGATTCCATTATTGGATTAAGTTGCCATTGCCACAACACAACCTTTTTCTTCGACACCAAAACTTTTTTCCCAACCAAGTTCTGGGGCCACCAATGGGCTTTCCGTTAAACCAAAATTCTGGCATATATCTGATATTTTCGTTGGCTGTCGTGGTCTAACGTTAGCAGTCACGCTAAGCAACCGGTTACCACGTTCGATTCCTGGCGGATACACTTTCGGACTAATTTTAATCTTAGGTCGTTTTACATCACTTTATATAACATAATATATTTTTCTGTAGCTTATATGTGACTAACAAGTCTTATAGCGCTCTCAAGCAAGATGAAATAGTGTTATAAAAAAACTTTTATCTAACTAAAGTCTTAGGCATATTAAATCTGCCGAACGCCATGAAATTTTGATCTTCTTGGCATCGGAAGTTTGGGTTTGATCTGCTAAGACATTTTACTTGTTAAAAGATGTGCAGTACCTTTCACAAACTTCATCACACAAGCAAAGACGTCTTAGATCCTCAGGCGCTCTTTAAATTATGCTCAATCACAATGGATAATTTATTGTATCTGATATCTTACAAAGAATTCAGCTCATCTGTTCTCAACTTTCGTTTTGTAAACGTAACGGGTGAGTCTTGCGCGACTTATTCTCCTAGTAACACGTTGTAGAGAAACTCAATGATTTTTTGTGTTATTTGATTTTTTTCATAAACTAGTTTTTTTATTCACTTATCAGTTAGATGTTTCTTTTAAATAAGTTAAAAAATTATTCCGCTTTTCAAGTATAGAATACTTTCATACTTTTGTTTGCAAGTGATATAGTTTTTTTATGTATAATTTTAGCGACAATAATTTTCAAGCAAAATCGAATAACTCCAACAAAGAACCGTAATTTAAAGTTGAATATTGTGAAAACTTCTGTGATCCCATAAGACCTGATCAAACATTTTTACTGATCATAAATATCGGAGTTTTATGCACTTTGGAAGTTTTGTCATAACTTCAGCGAGTTCTTGACCACTTTTGGTCCTCAAAGAATTGATTCACAAGAATATACTATCCTGAAATGTATTTCTTTTGACTTTACTCATCGTTAGTTTTTTGAGCAAATATTTTTTTTAAAATAATTTTATATGATACAAAAACAAATTTGTGCCTTTTCATGTGCTGATTTGTATGACTTTGTGCAGAAGTACGCCACACACTGTTATGCCCCTTAGTATAATGTCTAAAAATTGATTAAAACTTAAAACAGTTATGATCTTCATAGAGATCATACGTAATATTCAAGAAAACTCATAAGTTATTTTTCTCGAGCTCGTTGGAATTGAACAAAAAAGAACAGGGTTGATTGTTGATTATGCCTCGGAATAATACTCGTATAACTGATGATGATGTTACAAAGTTTTTGAATTATTATAAAATAACAGCGCATCTTACAAATGATTTATTATATTGTTATACTTACACACAAATCATGTTATATGAAAACATACATCTTTTTCAAAATGTCCTCCCCTTGCCTTCACACAGGCCTTTAAACTTGATGGCCAATCGTCAACGGTAGTACGCACGATGTCCATTGGAAAATTGGCCACGCTTTCTTCAATGATTGTTTCAGACTATCCAAATTTGGATATCGTCTGCTTTAGGCCATGTTCTCCAACACTGACTACAATTTGTAGTCAGTGGATTTAAATCTGGACTTCCCGAAGGCCGATCTTCAGCTGCAATAAACTCTGGTGTATGAATTTCTAGCCATTGCTGGGTAGACTTTGCCTTGTGGGTTGGAGAAGAATTTTGTTGAAAGATCCAATGACCTGAATTAAACATGGGTCATTAAGAGGCTTGACGACCTTCTCCAAAATATCATTTTGGTATGAATTTGCACTTGTCTTCACACTCTGAGCACAAAAATGTAGCTCACTAGCCCCTTCGTATGAGACACCCCCCCAAACCATCACCAAGGTCCAAGATTCGAAATAGACTCCCATGGCTTAAAATAATTCAGTGATGGAACTTGCACATTCTGTCGAAATTATTTAGCGTGTTTGACGATCCGACTTATCTTCCCTATCTTTGCAAAAAAATGCTTTTTTTTCAGAACATGAACGTTGTCCTCGATCAGAAAGACCTTTTCCTACTCAAACACACCGCACCACATTTTACATTACATTCATTTGCTGTTCTCTCGGCGTGACTATGTAACGAACATCGAGGACCTATCAGATGTGCATCATCTTTATGTACGTTTAAGAGATAATTGTTTTTTTAGATTACTCAAACTTTTCTTTGTTTTCCTTCCTTCCTTTGTTTTCCTTCTTTATCCTTGAATCCTTTCCTCTACTTCTATCGTTATTGTTTCGAGATTGTTAATTTATTTGATTTTCATACTAGAATTTGAATGGATGTTTTGCACTATCTGTCATGGATTAAAATAGTTTAATATATCCAAGATAAACTGATTGGTTAAAAAGAAATTTCTGTATAACAATAAGTTCAGAAGATGTATCGTGTAACTATTGTATATGCACAAAATAATGAAATAAATTATAAACATATTAATATTCCACCAACAGAGGGAATCAATATTGTAAAATTATCTAGTTTTCACTATTGCGTTTTCGTTTAAAAGTAGCTGGCCCTATTGCTCAGAAAATATTTATTTTAGAATGTGGAAAAAGGAAAGCTGTTCCAACGAAGTAAATTTGGAATTAGAGGAACCTTTATCAAGTTAAAGGCACCAATGCAATAAGTGGGTTGATTATATCGAGAAAGAGGAGCCTTTATCAAGATAAAGGCACCAATGCAATAAGTGGGTTGATTATATCGAGAAAGATGGACCTTTATCAAGTTAAAGGCACCAATGCAATAAGTGGGTTGATTATATCGAGAAAAAGGAACCTTTATCAAGTTAAAAGCACCAATACAATAAATGGGTTTATTATATCGAGAAAAATAAAGCTTTGTCAAGTTAAATACACCAATGCAATAAGTGGATTGATTATATCGAGAAAGAGTTTTCTCATAATAAAGCATAAACGTTCTAACAATTAAAGAGATTTCTTAATGCAGATAATAAATAATGTGGGATCAATTGAAGAGGTAAGAAAGACATTACAAAAAAAATGCACCGTGATCAAAAAGGTATAGAGACTTTTAAATGCAGATTTTGGAAAATGTGGGTTCAATTACAGGGGAAAGGAAGACATTTTGAAGAAAAATATGAGGATTTCAAAAGAGGTATAAGGATTTTATGAATGTTGATATTAAATAATGTGGAAACAATTGTAGATGATTAGAAAACATTGCGAAGAACTACGCAGAGATCCGTAAAAAGGTAAAGAGACTTTTTAAGTACAGATACAAAACAATGTACGATTTATTGTAGATGATAGGGAGACATTGCATAGAAGAATGAAGAGAGGAAGACTGGTTTATTTTGGTTGTGCTTGCGCTTAAAAAATAACGATCAACATCAGAGATAGAAAAAAAGCGCAGAATGAAGGAACGTGAGATGCATGAATCTATCTTTCAGTGACATATCTGCTCGCATTGCAAAAGGCGACTATTGCGTCATTCTCTTAAGTCATAAAGATCAACTACTGCTTATTTTTCACACAATGACATGTGTAGGCTATCCATCTTCTTTTCTCCCACATTGTTTTCTCCCTCCCATAAATTCTGTTCACCTTGTTTTCTCCCAAATCACGTAAGCCTCTTAAAGGTCTGCGAAAAACTATCAATATATAATCTTCAGAGGCATACCAGGGCGATGGTAGCCAACAGGTACAAAAAGTAGAGATCTAAGTCATATGAGAACATACCTATAACCAATTTGTCGGAAAATCCTCGCTAGCGAGTTACGCTCGTAGTATGGATGGACGAAATTGAATTTTAAGTGGATCCACAAAATTTCCATACTAAATACCCAACATAATGTGCCAAATTCAGTGCAAATCAGCATTATTGGAACAAATACATTAACACTGCACTAAACCATTTCCGCTCTAAATTTCGCAACGAAAATTTCGACCTCCAGCAGATCACTGCATTATAGCGATGCCGTAAATGCAGCAACGTTAAGGATGTGGGATGTTCTCGATGATTTGGATATACACTTATTTGCAGATTACCAAAAGCTCTAGCTACCCTAAATAAAAAGGCTATTGTACTTTTATGTTTTTATCGTTTACTCCACATTATGCGGATTTCTTTTGTAACGTTATGTGGGTCTGATAAATTATTATTCATATGGAATAATAGTACAAGGGGTTTGTCACAGTGCTGGGCGGTGTCTGGAATATTTTCACTGTGTTACTCAATCGGATCAGTTTTTTTAAACTATGCTTCAACAAGTGCTTACATATGACGTTGATTCTACAAGATGGTACATAGAATTTAGGATTTCTCCTGTATGTGTGGGTCTGACAATTTATTATTTATATGGAATAATAGTTTAAGGGGGATTTTCTCATACTGCTAGTCGGGAATATATTTACTGTGTTACTCAAACGATTCAGTTTCTCTAAAATACGCGTCATCAAGTGCTTAGTCATGATGTTTTTTTTGCAAGTTGTTATATAAAATAGGGGTTATATTTTTTATTCGTTTATTTATTTCTTCGTCGTTGTTGGGCCTCGAAGCCCACGATACTCTCGCTATTCCAGCGTCAATTCAGAAAGAAAGTGAAGTTGTACCATGTAGTTGGTTTTTTTCATTATTTCTCTTCTTTTGAGTGATCCATTACACACCAGCAAATTCATCAACCACACTTATGTACTGGATCCGATGGCACACCGAACTGAAACGATCGGAGCACATCGGCATTTTTTTAAGGAATAGATATGAACAAAATTATATAATAAGTAACCTTATATCCCCGAATACTAGGAGGAACAAATGCCTTTTTTATTCGAGGGGGCTTACACAACGCAGGATTCGTACCGGCGACATTTCGCACCGAAGTTCAGCGGCCTTACGGCCAAGCACTTCATGGCCATACATCTTTATTTCCATGAACACATAATTTATGAAAACTAAGATAAACAACAAGTTAAAACAGGTTATTTCAAAATTACACAAAATTTATTGGGATCTGGGTTTGTGGTCTTTCTTTTATCGTATCTCCAGTTAACTAGGTTTTTGTCTGCATCTTACTGAGAACTTATTAACATGGAAAAATAATTTGATGCTTTTTACCGATCGTCAATAATTAAATACATCTGTCACAAACTCTCAGCCACTTGAAAAATTGTGAAACTTAATTATATGTATGCACCAGTCAACCCCTAGTACATTTTATTATTTCAGGCAAATCAAATTATCGGGAACATAAAAAACTAAGACGCAATAATGTTACGACGCTACTGAAATTACCAAGTAGTACTTTTACTAAGAAAAACAGTTTATTTCGAGGTTTCTGTACTTGAAAACCATTCAAAGTTTAAAATGATGTGCATATTTTTGATTATTACTCTCTGTTATGTATTGTAACATTTTTTTTTGTATTGTTTATAGTTAAGGCATTAACGTTGTGGAGGTTTAAAGACATTGTAATTTATTTTTATAAAACACTGTTTATTCCACTTTTTTTGTGACGGTATAAACCTACCGGTTTCAAGGCTTTCACCTCATCTTAAGGGGAGCACAAACAAGACTAAATACTGTTCGAACTAGTACCGATATACACGCTTCAACGGTTAGGGGCTGAGGGGTGAGGGAGGCATGTCAACCACGAAGGTTGTCAAATAAAATTATTCTTAAATATGATGATATACAGCGCTATTTAAAGAGCAAACTATTGTCAAACGCTTTACAAGATTTAAATATATCTTCATTTTTAACAGGCATTGAAATCTTCTTAATAAATAATTACCTAAATATCTTACAAAGATGAGTGTGAATTTCTTAATGTAATGACGTCTTGGATCATTTATTACTAGCACTGATATTATTTGTATGAATTACATTTTTTTGTATTAAGCACAACCACGTGAACTTTTTTCCACACAACAATCTATAAAACCAACTAGAAATGTGTCAAAGAAGTTTTTAATGAAAGCGAGACTGGATTCTTTTAAAAAAATGGACACGAACGAAGAATTGAAACCCGAACCTCTATGCTGAAAGGCAAGCGTCCCAATCACCAGCTCACGGAGATCGTTTTGCATATCAAGATTCAGAACTATATAGCAATCAAGGCAAGATACAGGCGCCAAATAACTGAGACTTCGTATTAAGATTTTAAATCCGTGCTCGTTTTGTACGAGTATAGTATGACCTAGTAGGTTTAATACCATTTAACAATCTCTTTCAGCCAGATTTTAGAAAGATTTTAAAGACGTCTTATGGAAAAACCAAGAGAGAAACCTTCTTAAAAAATTGGATACCAGCGAGAATCGGACTTGCAGTCCTCAAGTTGGAAGATACGTGTCTTATCAACTGTGACACGGGAGTCGTTTATGTACTGCCGAAGGAAATATAAAAGTAACTTTACATTTGATAATCTCTGAGGCTCTTTTGGCCCCCACCTTGGAGTTTCGAATTATATTCCCGATCAACTCCAAAAAACGAATACATTTTAAGTACGAGTAGTTCATTAAAATATCCGTTTATCCAGATCAACTTTCGTAAGGCGCGTTTACCTTTTATTCTTCTCAAATTTAAGATTTTCTTAAAAAACACAATTTCTTGTTACTAAATATTTCTCAATAACAATCCTTTTCGTATAAAATCCTTCCTCGTCGTTGAAATTAATTAAAAACTTTTATTAGCAGAAATGTTTGATTAAATGTGAATTAAGCTCGTTCCTCGCTTTTTCCTCTACCAGTTTACTGTCTTCCTACTGACAGTGGGCGTAATTAGTATGTCCCTATTATTGTAATCAAGACTGGTCTAAAAACAGAGAGAAATTGTGCCACTTTGTTTGAAATAAGAGACAGAAAGGAGATGAGGTATTCTGAAGGATATTTAATGTAATTTATTTGTAGTTTTTGATGATTGAAAGACGGAAAGACATTTCTTTAATTATTTTCGTTTTGTGTATAGAATAACATAATAAAAGAAACGTGATTTGTTCATTTAACTTCATATAATCTTTTTATTTGTAGTTTTTGATTATTGAAAGACGGAAAGAAATTTATTTAATTATTTTCGTTTCGTGTGTAAAATAACATAGTAAAAGAAACATGATTCGTTCATTTAACGTCCAACTATAACAGGCCAACAGGCCTAAAATAATGAGAAGAAGATATTCGTTTTTTGTGTAGTAAAAGAAACATGATTCGTTCATTTAACTTTCATTTATCTTTTTATTTGTAGTTTTTGAAGACTTAAATACTACAGTAAGATACCTAGGTGTGGTGAATTCCACAGTCAAAAAATCTGAATTAATAAAATTTATATTTATCTTTTTATGTTTTGGAAGATTTAAATATTGTTTCTCGTAGGATATGCCTTATTTTACAGTACGAGAATCTTGATTTTTCCATTATATTTCCTTTTTTTGAAGATCAAAATACAAAAAGAAGATATCTATACCCCTTACCATTTGTGTTGAAATCCACAGTATAAAATCTTGATTCTTTTGTTAGACTTCTATATGTCTATTTATTTGTAGTTTTTTTAAATCGAAAAAGAAGAAAATATTCCTTTAGCATGTATCGTGTGTTGTTTAAAGTTAGTTTCACAATACTAAAAAGCTATATTCTATATAAGAAAAAACTAATATGCTACGTTCTTTTTCTAAGTCCTCAGAATTGTTAATTTTTTTAGGACATTCAATTCTAGTTTTTTTTATTTCAACGTTGGTTTTCTTTTCTAATATTCTCATTTGAACCAATGATACACACCAGCAACGGTATTTTTTTTATCACTTAGGTTCATTTTTTTCAGTCTTTACAAGTTAAATAGGTATGGATAAGCACCGATTAAACCCGTCGCATAGTCAACGGATGCTACAGTTAACATTTGATACTTCTACTCCTCAGTATAATGTTGTGGTTATGAAACTTATTGGAAAAAGTTCGGTAGAAATTAAACGATGTCAGCATCTTAACGTCATTTAATAAAATTTTCATTGTTCCCCTTTTTTTTTTTTTTTAATAAACGAGTGATATTTCAATTCAGATCAGATTGTCCCGAAATACGACTTTTATTGGTTCAAGGATGATTGCTGGAAGAAATCTGATGTCCTCTCGGTAGAGCTCACACTATTTTGGTAGGGTGTATTTCAATTAGGACGATGTTATGCGATCAGGCCGGACTTTTTGATAGCTTCTCTCTTAAATGTATTTTACATTAAATTTCCATTGATTTCAGAATATATGAGCAAATTAAGGATATGTACCATATGTTGCTATCAATAAACCCATATATTTTATTTACATGTGCATGGCGCGCGGTAACCCACAGCACTTCCGTCCGGAAGGTCGCCGGTGTTAGCCCCGCGCTATGGTACTCCCCTCGAATAACACAGGCATTTTTTCCACCTAGTGTTCAGAGGTATAATAAAACATATAACTTTGGTCATATTTATTCTTATAAAAAATGAAAAAAAAAACATGCCGGTGTGCTCCGATCGTCTCCCTTCAGGTGTGCCATCGGATCCAGTACAGCGATGTGCTCGGTGAGTTTGCTGGTGTGCAATAACTTACGCATTTAAAGAGGAGAAAAAAAGAAGGAAGTATGAAACGATAACAGGGAGGCACAGCATCGCTTTGCAACTGAATTGATGCTGGAATGGCGAGAGGACCCTCGAATATGAGGCCCCCAAAGTTGATGATTTATTTTATTTAGATACTACTGAGGATCAAATTTTATCTGTACCATGGACTGACTATGTAGTGGCCATGCCTGGCTTAATATTTATCCACACACGTTTCAACTTGCTTAGGCAAACAAATTTTTGATCTTAGATAGTGGTATAAAAACTTACATTTTTATGTTTGATCTAAACTTGATCAAGGTTTAGATCAAGAACTTAAAAGATCTTGATCTTAACCTGTGAAATTATGAGAAGAACTCACCTGGTGAGCAGTTGACGTGCTTCGCCACTAGTGCAGCATACTTGGCTGGTTCAGGAACGAGGGCCCACGGACTTAGACCAGATCCCGACATCAGCACTGCCCGGTGGAACAGAAGGCCTGGAACAAAAATATTAAATTTTATTTAATATCGTCACATCAAAAACTTTGCAGAAAAAAATATCTTTTTTGAAGAAAAATGCTATTTTATATCCTCCTTCATTTATTAAAAGCTGAAGTATTTTATGCCAATTCACAAGTTAGAGCAACATTGATGAGTAAATGCATTCTAAACAGTGCTATATAAATGAGTCTGATTATTACTATACAAATAAATATTTCCTTCTTACTTTTTTGCCATGAAAACATTAAAGCTCGATGAATAATTTGCCTCCAAATTTTAATATATATTAGTGTCTAACTGATTTATAAATTTCTAAAGCTTTGCAAAAGCTTCGATACGGAAAATTGTAGTTTTGTGTTTCCAAAATTATAATGAATTCAATTGGAAAATATTCAAAATAAATTAAACTGTTCAAAGCCAAACTAATCACTGCTTGATTGTGATTTAAATTAAAATATTATAATGTTTATTTATAAATGATATTTTCGTATTTCCTGTTTGTAAAACAAAACATTTTGTTTCCTGTTTACTGTAGGTTTATTTTTTATATATGTATTACGATAGTAAACGAATGGAATAAAATAAAAAAATCGTTTTTTTTTACTTTACCGAAGGTGACGGTTTTAACTTCACGCAACTCAATTTTAGAATATTTAAAAATAAATATTATGATACCCCTGCCGTTGTCTAGCGTTTGATAGCGTTTACGCTCAGCAAGAGGGCGCCCTGGGTTTGATACTTGGTGAATTCGCTACAATACTAGTTTTACTCTTTGACTGTTGATCAATTTAAGTATTGTTTTTCTGTAGCTTGTATGCTGCATATAATTTATTTGAATAGCGTTTTTAAGTATAAAGTAAAAAACTCTGCATTTGACTCTTGGTAAATTCACTTCAATACTGATTTTACTCTTTGACTGTTTATCAATTGAAGTTTTGTTTTTCGGTAGCTTGTATGCTGCATATCATTAATTTGAATAGCGTTTCTAAGCATCAAGTAAAAAAACTCTGCCTGACTCTCGGTTAATTCACTTTAATACTGATTTTACGCTTTGACTGTTTATCAATTGAAATTTGGTTTTTCTCTAGCTTGTACGCTGCAAATCATTAATTTGAATAGCGTTTTTAAGCATCAAGTAAAAAAAACTGTGCCTTTGACTCTTGGTAAATTCACTTCAATACTTTTTGGTTTTACTGTTTATCAATTGAAGTTTTGTTTTTCTGTAGCTTGTATGCTGCATATCATTAATTTGAATAGCGTTTTTAAGCATAAAGTTAAAAAAATTCTGCCTATGGATTCATTGTGAAATCACTTCAATACTAGTTTTACTCTTTGACTGTTTATCAACTGAAGTTTTGTTTTTCTGTAGCTGGTATGCTGCATACCAATAACTTGAATAGTGTTTTTAAGCATAAAGTAAAAAAAAAACTACTATACGAAAGGTTGCAGCAAATAAAACCTGCTTTCTAGAACTTCTGATTTCGTTGCCATTGCAACTACGTTTGATATGTCAATACTGTCTGCTTGCTGAAGCAGACTTGTTTACATACAATAAAGCAATATACCCAAAGGCGTATTTTATCCACAGGATTGCTGACTATCATACTCGGTCACGAGGAATATGTAATTATACCTATTATGTTATTTTATCCACAGGATTGCTGACTATTATACTCGGTCACGAGGAATATGTAATTATACCTGATATGTTATTTTATCCACAAGATTGCTGACTATCATACTCGGTCACGAGGAATATGTAATTGTACCTGATATGTTATTTCCCTCAAAGATTTCGAATATCATGCTTAGGTCCCACTATTATACATTGCTTCGAAAGTGTGTGCGGCCAACAATTTATATTGGAAGAAAACAATGACATGTGTTTTTTTTATTGAGAGAATATTGAGTATTGTGCCCCTGAGACCTGATATGTTAAAAAGTTAGTGTTCTGAAACCAGAATGGTCATATTTTTTAGTTTAATTTGGATATTGAAATTCCCAGGTTCTATCAACAATTTCACAACGTCATCCGGGGGTTACAGGTTAAATTCCCGATAAAAAAAACAATCCCAAAAGTAGGCTGCTAGTTTAGTAAAAGAGTTTGTTACAAATACTTGTTTGCGCCGAGAGGTAGTACTGCCAACACGTTTAATGATGAACCGCGTGATCCATGCCCTATCCAGAGGTTCTAAACTCGAAGCCTCGCTTAGTGAGGAGCAATATTGTCTCCCGACTATGGTCTTTATTATGTCTGAAATACTTATTCGGACTTCGTGAAAGGTGTCATACGAATAAAAAATTTGAAAGTTGAGTAATTGACTTTTATGACTCGACTTCAGTCCCTTTATAGAGTGACGACAGTTCAAGTATTTTATAATCAAATTTTAACAAAAACCCTTTTTTTACTTTCAGAAAACAGACCAGAATAAAGGTAGTTAAATTTACTGTCAGATAATCCTCGATTTTTTTTACTGTAAAAAATATAAAAAAAAGCAATCGTAACGATTCCATCAATAAAAATGTCATGCAAAAATCTTTCCATAAATTATTACATCTCGAACAAGAAAGATGGTTTATGGTTTTCAAATGCCATGAGAAGGGGTTTGGTTTATTACAATTTTATGAAGTCACTCCAGACATGGTTTATGATTTTCATTCACGAGGCACAAAGGAAACTCACCCTTCCCTCCGAAAGTTTTCAGGATTTTAAATAATTAAAAAAAAAATCTTTCTATTTTTAAACAGTATTATGAATCAACTTTCTCACAGACCTTTTTCTCAACCCTGGGGTCCGGTAGAAATGTGTCCAGCCATTTTCTTCATCTTCGTCATAGTCTTTTCGATTATCGTTGACAGAAAATTGGATACCAGAAGTGTTGCCATTCGCTATAGACACGATGGAGGGATTTTAAATTTGAGAAGTCTTCGTGCCAAAACTAGAAAACAGTATGACGACGTCTGCATTATGATTTATCATTATGTTTTATATCTGCAACAAAAACTGAATACCAGCATTGTTGTTACTTCATTCTTTATTTAGCACTATAGTGTTAACACGGTCAGTGTTTGCATAATCTAGCTGATTTATTGCTAGGTGGCATTCTTTTCCAGTTAACCAAAAAAAATGGAAAATATAGATTTTACATACAAGAGGTAAAAAAAAAATTCAAATAACGCATATTCCGCTACTTTTTCAAACCAATTGTTCAAAATAATGGAAACCCTCGTGATTTTTTAACACGAGGGGATTTTTATTATACCTTTTTTTTCTAACGTAATTCTCACCTTTAGCAAAATTATCAGCAAAATTTTTATTTTTCCAGAAAATCCAACAGTCTTTTTCAGCTATGGAAAATGTAAAGTCAAACATGCACGTACATATTTGATCAGGCACTCAACATCACAGAGTGGTGCATTTTTTATCGTTATACGGCAGCAATCGAGCGCCCTGGATGCATGAAGTATTACAGCTGGGATGAAGTAATTTATTATTTTCCCATAGAGTTCTCTCTGGTACCTTTAGGAGATAGAAAACTTTTGTGTCACGAGTTGTAGATCATTTTATTTTTGTTGATTTATTTTAGAAGTGCACTACTATGCAGTAACGCGTTTTACTTCGGTCATTAAGGTCACTTGTTTGGTTCCTTCGCTGTACTCAACCTCTCCAATGACAGGTATTATTTCCACCAGTATTGGTGAATATAAGGATACTTAACCTTTCCTTCCCTGTGTTGGGTATCTTCTACACGTTGCTTCTAATAACCATCAATATCTCTATAAATATAATAAATGCAAGGTTAAGATTTTAGGTATTCCTCCATAATATATTTACGCATTGATTTAAAAAATAATATTAATAATAATCAGAATTTATCGACTACATCGAGGTGTTTTGTAAAGATCGAAAACAAATTCGCATTTAAACGCTGTGAGTGCCTCGTCTTATTTATTTATTTATTTATTTTTTCAAAACAGGCTTAGCCCAATTACATTGAAAAATACAAGACATTAAAAAAGAAGAAAAATTACAGGGAAAATTTTTTTTTTTTAAAATTATATAAAATAAAAAATAATGCATATGTATACAAACGAGTATTTACACACAAACGTATGTTACATATATATTCAGTCACTTAAGTATGTTGATGAGTGCTTTCTAACGCGCTTAATCTAAGAAGAAAATTTACTTTTGCTTTTGGTAATGTGATATGAAATATGTCAATATCCGAAGCAGTCCCGTTAAGAAGAGTTAAGGCCCTTCCAACAGGCATAGCGGCTGGAAGACCCGTTCTTGCGTATGTTATTGAGAACAGTTCCTGCCGGCGCAGTCTAGTGTAATTGTTAGGAACATTTAACGCTAATCTTTGTAGTAATGCTGGACTTGACGATAGGTGAATAGTATGCGGGAAGCGCGACACTATATTCGCATCTCACTCTTGCATACTAGACTGAATTGTGAAGAGCTGAATTGTCTCAACCTCGCAAGTAAAGGCGTAAGCGCCGGGGTATGCGACTGACGTTCCGCACCACTAGTAGCCTCTAGGCTTGCAAATAGGTTAGACGTACAAATAGGTTTTCAGATGGTTTTTTAATGTTTTTAGCAAATAAATCTCAATTATTATAATTTTTAACTTCAATTATAATTAATTAAGGGGATTATCTATGAATGTTCTTATTTTTCCGATTTAAATTCGCTAATTTTTGATTGCGTACTCACTACCCAACACCGGAGCACGCGTATTATTTTTATCACCGTAAGGGAAGGATTAAGGACCTATAAGGTCATATCTATGTTATTACTAAAGAAATGTTGTGTTAAGATTCCTGATCTTACGTTAGATCTTGGGCAAAATATTATTAAATTAGAATATTTAGCCCTGTTGAATTACTCGCTGACCTGCCAATCAATATTTGTACTAATATGTGTACTAAGCTCAATCCTTATAAGAGCTCTAGATATAAATCAATCCAACAATCTATCCCTTTGAAACCATGATTTAATATTATAAGAATGAATAAGATGGAAGTGTCTGTCATTTGTCGGATGGACCACTGCATGGTGGCTAATCACCTTTACATAATGGGTATTGTGGAGAATCCTGGCTGCAAGTGTGGTTTGGATGATGAAACTATAGACCATGTATTTTTCGTTTGTTCTTTACGAGATAGATTTCATTTACTAAAAGCCACATCTTTGAATCGTCCAATAAGTGTTGCATTTCTTCTTTCTTCGAGGAACTTTTCCATTATAGATCAATTGTTAAATTTGAGTTTAATCAGTTGAAACTTTGAATTATCTAGAATTGTCTGTTTTTTATTATAGTGTGTCATACAATTTCATAATGTCTTTGATTTGGTGGTACTAATCATCCTTGTTTGGGTGGATGGCCTATTTAAAGCACACTACTGCGATGAAACGTAAGTAACGTAAATGAAGCTCAGATATTCGATTACGGTTGGCCACTGTGTGTTGGCTAGTCACCTTCACATAATGGGTACTGTAGAGGATCCCGTCTACGAGCGTAGTCTAGATGATGAGACTATAGCTTATGTGTTTTTTGTTATCCTTGACGTGACAGATTTGATTTACTAAAAGCCATATTTTGGTCGCGTTCAATGAATATTGCACGCCTTTATTCGAAGAACTTTTCCACTTATAAATCAAATTTTAGCATTTTAAAATTTTACAAGATGAAACTTTAAACTGTCTGAATTATTGTATTATTTAATTTAATTTGTTATATTAAGCATTTTAATTATATTTTTCGCTTTGACGTGATATCAATAATTATCTGAGTGTGGGTGGATTGCCTATTTAAAAAATTTTATATTGTATCTTAATATTCAAGGTATTAAATTATGAGGAGTATGGCCGCGTGGTAGCACACTGGACTTCCATGCGGATAGTCTCTACTCCCCTTGAACGACACAGGCACTTTTTACGCCTAGTGTTCGAGGGTATAAGGATACCCATGACTTCGGTAATACCTATTCATTTAAAAAAATATATGCAGTACAATGTGGTAGGATTAGTGCCATGTGGAAATCTCTTCCTGTAATAAAATAATAGTTAAAGATACCTTGAGTGAAAACCAGAATAATATTCTTCTTAAAAAAAAAACTTGGGTTCCAACGGGAATCGAACCCGCAACCCCCAGGTTTGGAGACATGCGTCTTACCAACTAGTCGTCACTTCGTGCCTTAAAAGAGGCATTCGTCTGGAAACGCTGTGGAATTTTACAAGTAACATTATTTAAAAAAAATATATATATATAAAGAATCTAATTTTAATGACTAATCGATGTCGGCCTTAAGAGTATCTCGCTATAAAATATAGAGACAAGTGTTACGGCAATTAATTACAAAACAAGTTTTTTCTCCTTAGTCCACGATGTGTCAAGCCCTGCCCTGGAATCCCCTCCAAACAACAACTCCAGTGAGCGTGTACTTTTCACGTTGTGAAACAAATGAGCTTGTTCACATATATTGTGTTGTAGTGGCATTGTGCTGTGGAATAGAGAGAGAGAGAGACAATATGATTCCGTATTTCGATGGGAATTATCGGATTTTGCATTAATTAGATCGATGTGATTGTTTTTTTTTGTTGTATTGTTTTTCAACAATATGTACATAGACACCGTTGTCATTTTCCTGTCGGAGAAGACAGAGATGACAAAGTGTCTTACCATGTATCACAACATAAATTGTTCTAGACACATATTTTATTTATTATGATTTTACGTACACGGTTATACATCATCAATCTAGTGAGTTTTTTGTTCTATAACAATTTATTCCAATCAACAACAGCTTATCTTGGATATGTAAATTTATCTTAATCCATAACAGATTTCACAAAAGAATATTAATAATTTTTATAAAACATGACAAGAACTTTTATAACTAAATTATTTATGAAAATGAATATGGGTTTGTTGCCTTTCATTTATAATAACCCCAGTAAACGAAGCTTTTGGCTATACAATATTTATTTAATTATTTTTAATTTTTATTTTATTTATTATACTAATGACAAGAAATATACATAATTTGCGAAAAAACCACAGGTAATTTAATTTAAACACACAATTTTAATGGATTTGGGTTTGATACTTTTCTCAGTAAACTAGGCTTTTGCCTGTATTTCACTGAGGAAATATGCCCTGAAAAAATAAATTGATACTTCTTTCCGATATATCAGAAAGAACTGAGGATATAAACATGGAATAATAGATTGATGTTTTATTTCGAGTGTTGATTAAACAATACCCCGTTGCAAACTCTCGTCAACTTGATACACTGTGAGACTCAATAATATGTATGAATCACGTTAATCAAAATTCGCATACTAAATCATTCCAGAGATACAAAAAAGAGCATCTCACAATATCTCACACATAATCTCCAAAATTATACCACATTTAAGAGTTCACATACACCTATGCTAGAATTCATTCCTCCTGCAAGTCCAAACACTTCAATTCTTGTACCAAAAACAACCGCGCCACTATCCACTGCCTGATTTTTTGCCCTCTTTTGCCTTGAATTCAGCACCAATTGTATTTCATGGGAGCCAAATAGATATGTTGCCTTTGGGCAAAAAATGTTCTAACTGTAGAGATATCGAACATGTAATCGGTTGCCATGCGTATGTCTGCTGAGTTTAATTTTTCTCTTTTTCTTAATTACAGTGCCAGAGAATAGATTTGAAGTGTAGTTACCTACGTTAAGCACCCGAAATTCCCTGAAAAGTTTCATTGTGGTATACCGGGTAAGAAGTGTATTAATTATTTTCATGGTTAATTTAAATTAAAATAATAAAATAATAAAGTTTAATCTGTTAACAATAACGGCAGGACTAAACGCAAGGAATTCGTTCAAGAATAAGGAAGGGAAACTAACGGAAATAAGGATGAAAGGGTGAACTTTTAAATTTGAATCATATCGTATTCCTCTTCGTTTACTTTCTTCCTATTTAAATTACTTTAGATCTATATTTCACATTCATTGTATACAATACAACTTCGCGTATTTATTGCCATGTATCAATCTCATCCAAGTAATCGGAAATATGTTAAAGAGGCCATGAAAACCAGAACCTTACCCGTTTTCTCGGATCGGAAAGCAGGCGTTTTACCTACTAGACCAAGGATATTTGATTTGCTGATGTGATAATAACACAAATTTTCCGTCAACGAGACCTCAGATATAAAATAGTAAAATATACTCATAACATATAACACAATTTTTATGTAAATCTATTAAATTTTACAAAAACAGTTATTTTGGGGAAAAATTATTTTATATTAGACATCGTTATATGTTATTTTATCGACAAAAAACTTTCAGAATCGTTGTTTTATTAGTTCAAAGCATTTTATCGGAAATATTCAGGATTTAAATTGGTACATTAAAATGAGGATTTAAGGAGTATTCCCCTACACTCTGATTTGACAAACTTAATGGTGAGCGACATGCCATGGTTACTCTTAAATGTGTCGTTTCCTTTTTGACATTTGCTTTTTAGCTTCATTCTTGAATTTTTCTTCATGCTTATGTGCGATTATTTTATATGTAATTTTTCATGGAAATCCTACTAGTCTAGATTAACTATATTATAATCTGCCTAATGCATTTAAGAGACTGTTTTCTTATAAACCTCGAATAAAAAAATGTGCTAAAATTAAAACAATAGTTCGTTTAATTTAAGTTTCGGGGAACCATAACAATTGTTTACAAGCAAACTGGCATATTTCATCGTAAATGACTTTCTGAAATAAATTCCATTTTTTTAGTTCGAAACATGAGTATTTTTGTACGAATTTTTGTTATATAAAATATTATTTTAGATACGTTACAGTAATTTAATTTTATGAGAATCGTTAGGTATAGCAAAATGTCTTAGAATGTTTGATGTTTCCTAAGAATATTTAGAAAATTTCGTTTTTTTCTTTTGTTTTGACATAGAACCACTCAATTGTTTTCGATCCAAGAAAACATATGGGAAAAGCAATCTTTTTTTATTTCGAAATGGAAGTTGGTTGGTTTTTATGTAGCAAATACACCGTAATGATGGCATATGATGGTGAAACAGATAGCTTGTATGTGTAGAATAATTTAAGGTGACCATGTTAATGAAAGTTTAGAAAAAAATCAGCAATGAAAAATATAAAGAAAATTTAATTTCGTCGATTTTAACCTTGGATCATTGAAATTATTAATTCGATTTTAAACGAAATAAGTAGTGGTGTACACTCAGTATTACCAGCAAGAAAAATCACCAAAATCGCATCCCTTAAGAATTTAATGAAATCGAAATATCTACATGTAGATTATTCTACTAAATGGGGTATTTCGAATTAAGCGTTTTTTTTAAATATTAATTTAAAATTCTTAAATAAAACACACAATTTGCTTTGATTTCAAAAAACTTTTTATTGGTCATTGAAGTATAATGTATGGCATTCAAACACAAAAAAACAATATCCGCCAAATGTCCACCTCTTGCAGCTCCACAAATGTCCATTCTTTTGTCAAAATTTTCGAAGACATAATTGTGGTTCTAACTTACCAATAACGCGAATAATTTCGTTCCTCGGCTCAGAATTGATTGGGGGGCATTTTTATAGACCTGGTTTTTACGTAACCGCAGAGAAAATAGTCCAACGGTGTCAGATCACATGATCTTGGTGGCCAATTCACATTACATAAAATAATTCAACAATTTGTACGCATTGTTGTATTGTATACGACTCCATTTTTATAAATTTCATACATTACAATCTCAAATGTCACAAGACCCAGGCAAGCTCGCGACACCATCTGTGTTTTATCTAAAAATTAAAAAACCGATCAATTTGAAAGACCCTTTATAAGAAACAAGAAACTTTGGAAAACCTAGTAAAATGTGGCACAACTAAATCAATTGAATTGTGAAAGATGAAAGAGTAAAAAGTATTTATAACAGGACAGTTTACATGACGAGGTGTATGGACGTGATATAAGCGAAATATATGTGCTAGGTATGTAAAAAGGAACGATATGTTCTCTCTGCCTATTCCTAATGGGGCATGCCGTAATCATGATAATTAAAATTTCAAGACCCAGGCAAGTTCACGACGCCATCTGTGATTTATGCAAGAATTTTAAAAAACCACTCAATTTGAAAGACCCTTTAGTAATGTATTATTATTTATCTATTTATTGACATTTATCTTATATCCATTGCAAGAAGGAGCATCTGATGAGAAATAGCTCAACATTTATATTGTAATTTATTTTTAACAAACACTGTTTATTCCACTTTTTTATGACGGTATAACCCTACCGGTTTCAAGGCTTTCACTTCATCTTCAGGGGAGCGTAAACAAGACTAAATGCTGTTCGGACTGGTACCGATATAGACACTTCAACGGATGGAGGCGGGAGGGGTGAGAGGAAGGCTAGGTATAATTTCGGCCAAGAGCGGGGAGATTTTGGGGAGATAACTATTCAACAGATGCTCTGATCGGTGTACCGACTTAGAAATTTCTAGGGCCTCTAGTCTGTCCAATCTATTTCCGTTGCCGCTAATATGTAAGAATTTGGCATCATCGATAGAAAAAGTATGATTCTCACGGTGACAATGATTAGCCATTTCAGAATAAATTAGAGGATTTGTTAAAGCAGATTGGTGTTCACGAAATCTCTTTTCAAAAGATCTTCCTGTCTTTCCTATATAGAAATTATCACAGTCAGCACATAAAAGTTTATACACACCGCTGTTGTTAAGTATTCCATTTTTGCCTTTCCCATTAAATAAGAGTTTCCGGAGATTAAAGTTAGTGTAAAAAGCTGGCTTTATGTGACTTGGAATATTTTTGGTTATTTCATTTGATATATTTTTTATAAATAGGACTTTGCTCCATTTATAGGTATGCTTATAGGTGTCGTTAAATATATAGTCTTTTATAAGTTTCTTTTTTGTTTTGTTTTTTAAAAGTGAATCAATGAGGCTTCCAGGATAGCCATTATTTGTAGCAATTTTTTTGATGGTTATTAATTCCTTTTTAAATTTGTCGTCGGTCTATTGCTCAGAGTCCCATTAACCGACGACAAATTTAAAAAGGAATTAATAACCATCAAAAAAATTGCTACAAATAATGGCTATCCTGGAAGCCTCATTGATTCACTTTTAAAAAACAAAACAAAAAAGAAACTTATAAAAGACTATATATTTAACGACACCTATAAGCATACCTATAAATGGAGCAAAGTCCTATTTATAAAAAATATATCAAATGAAATAACCAAAAATATTCCAAGTCACATAAAGCCAGCTTTTTACACTAACTTTAATCTCCGGAAACTCTTATTTAATGGGAAAGGCAAAAATGGAATACTTAACAACAGCGGTGTGTATAAACTTTTATGTGCTGACTGTGATAATTTCTATATAGGAAAGACAGGAAGATCTTTTGAAAAGAGATTTCGTGAACACCAATCTGCTTTAACAAATCCTCTAATTTATTCTGAAATGGCTAATCATTGTCACCGTGAGAATCATACTTTTTCTATCGATGATGCCAAATTCTTACATATTAGCGGCAACGGAAATAGATTGGACAGACTAGAGGCCCTAGAAATTTCTAAGTCGGTACACCGATCAGAGCATCTGTTGAATAGTTATCTCCCCAAAATCTCCCCGCTCTTGGCCGAAATTATACCTAGCCTTCCTCTCACCCCTCCCGCCTCCATCCGTTGAAGTGTCTATATCGGTACCAGTCCGAACAGCATTTAGTCTTGTTTACGCTCCCCTGAAGATGAGGTGAAAGCCTTGAAACCGGTAGGGTTATACCGTCATAAAAAAGTGGAATAAACAGTGTTTGTTAAAAATAAATTACAATGTCTTTAAACCTCCACAACGTTAATGCCTTAACTATAAACAACATATCAACATTTATAGTTTTATAAATCATATTATTAAATCTCCTAACAAATGTATACCGTTACAGCCGACATAACAAGTCACGAAATGACCTTGTTGAATGCATTTTCTTATTTCGATATATCCCATATCTCGGTGGATAAATTGAGAATTAAATAAACCCTTTAATACAGTTTTTAGGTTTAACGGTATACTTCACACGGAGGCACGAGTAACATTGTTCCTGTTGTCGTTATACTGCGAGAGTCGTTTACTTTGTGCGGGGCGTCTGAGGACTGGGAGCAGGTGGCTCGGGACCATGAGGGGTAGAGAGCAGTATGTTCTTGGGCTGATAGCGTATCAGCGGCTAGACGTATGAGAAACAGTCTACGCGCTGCGAACATGCATCAACATGGCCAGGCGGCTCAGCAGCGTCTATATGTCTGTGGCATTTGCGGGAGGGAGTGCGCATTCAGGATCGGGCTGTTCTCTCACAGAAGATCACACGATCGACGTGGGAGAACGGTTCAGGACTGACGTTGGAGTGGCGAGAGGATCCTCGACTGCGAGGCCCGGCAATGATGATATTTAGATTTTTTTTCCTTATAAATTTATGTAATTTGGTTTAAACCTGTATTAAATGTAAAATAAAATAAAATAAATAATAAAAAAAATACTTAACGATGTGATAAGGGATGAATATGAACATAAGGGCTGGTGTATTAAGTGAAATGAAAAAGAGCACTTTGAGATGGTTTGGTCATGCACATAGAAGGAATGAATGAAGAAAGACTAACAAAATAAATAAATAAATAAACAAAACAAATTTGAACGGAAGGTGTGGTAAGAACTATGAAGTTAAGTATGGTTGGATCAAGTGAATGATTGTTGTTTTAGAATGAAAAAAAAATTAAAAGTCAGAGAAATTGTAAGACTTTTATGGCGTATACAGACGAGAAGGCGAAAGATGTGTTTCACAATAAGAGAGTGGCATTCTGTCTAATCTACCTAGCCCAACAGGGAAACAGATTGAATATACGCATGTATGTAATTTTATCATAAAATTTATTCCTTGCTTGAAAGCTTTGTCTCCAGCTCATATAAATGGTGTTAATTTTTTTTCTTCTTCACCTGATATGGTCACCCTCCTCTTCCACGGATAGGCCACACCGGGGGCACAGCATGACACTGAACCATGAAATCATTCTGGGAATGTAAGCCTTCGGAACATTTGCGTTGGGGAAAGAGTGAGGGTGAGGATGAATTTATTGAAAATATGCCTGATTTTCCATATGACTTATTTTGAAAATCAGGGTTTTATTATCAACAATATTAAGTTCTTCGAATGCTAGAATGAATGAAGGCGTGTCTTATACTCATATGTTTCGGGGGTTCGATTCCCGATGACCATCGAAAAATTTAAATTATATAAATTACGGCATGCCCCATTAGGAATAGGCAGAGAGAACATATCGTTCCTTTTTTCATACCTAGCATACATATTTCGCTTATATCACGTCCATACACCTCGTCATGTAAACTGTTCAATTTTACAAAATAGTTCAAGGCAAGGCAAAAAATAATTTTACAAAATAGTTCAAGGCAAGCTGACTTGTTTTTAACTGATACGCCCACCATTACCGCTTTTTAAAAAATCCATTTAAATAAATCAATTACATCAGTCCGCAAAACAACCTTCATATTTTGGGGAATTTTATATTCTGGATTGAAAGAAAATATAAATAAATGATAATTTAGTCGGAAAGTAATTTCGCCCAAACTGTCAAGTATAAAAAAAGTATTCAAATGATTTTCCACTGTTAAAAAAATGCTCGTATAAAAATCAAATTATTTTTTTTTGTAAATAATATGATAAACGATTTCAAGGACTTGTGACATGGGATTACGAGAGGGGAAAAAACGTGGATTTTCTTGTTTGTCGTTTTTATTTCATTAATTCGTACGTTTTTTTTCGCAATAAATATTTTACCCTTGGTCATCCCCCATTATTTTTGAAGTGACCTTGTCGTCTTGTATAATTATTCTTTCGCTATAAATTGGCACAATCGTCCGCTATTCGTATTGGCACAACAGATTACGCAATTTATGTTTTGCACAATCGTGTCTATAAATGTAGCTCTCAAACTTTATTTTAATTTTAATATTATTTACTTTAATTAAGATAGCCTCAGCGGAAAATGATGATAATTTACAGTTTGAAAAAAAAATTAACTGTACGGGAGATGCAAAATAAAAGATCTGGAAATGAATATTGCGTCATCCAACGTCATGGTGATAGAAAATTCTGGTAGGGAAAGTAAATATGACATATGTATGAGCAATGATAGATGAGAGATAGTTAAAAAATTCTGTTATTAAGGTAGTATTTTCTCACATAGTGAGAGAGGTACAAGATGTATCGAACGAGGTGTAGTAATGGGGAATAAATATGGGTGAGCAATGAAAGATGAGAAATAGTTAAGTAATTCTGTAAATAAGGTTGTATTTTCTCACAAAGTGAGATACGTACAAGATATATCGAATGAGGTATAGTAATATGAAATAAATATGGATGAGTAATAATAGATGAAAGCTAGGTAAGTAATTCTGTTATTCAGGTACTATTTTCTCACACAGTGAGAGAGGTACAAGAGATATCGAACGAGGTGTAGTAATGGGGAATACATATGGATGAGTAATAATATATGAGAGATATTTAAGTAATTATGTAATTAAGGTAGTATTTTCTCACATAGTTAAAGAGGTACAAGAGATATCGAACGAGATGTAGTAATAGGAAATAAATATGGATGAGCAATGAAAGATGAGAAATAGTTAAGTAATTCTGTTATTAAGGTAGTATTTTCTCACATAGTGAGAGAGGTACAAGATATATCGAAAGAGGTGTAGTAATATGAAATAAAGTTTGTGGGACACTCAAACAAATTTACTCGAACCAAACCGTACCAAAATCTGCTAAGATGATAGTCCACAATAGTATTTAAGTTCCATCTTTGATGTTTGGGCACGTGTAACGAATGAATATAGAAAGACAAACATAAAAAAATGAAAAACATACTAGGACCAGCTAAAATGATATTCCATTATAGTAGTATTTTAGTACCAACTTTGATGTATTGGAATGAAACGTGGACGTGAAAAAATACTGAAATGAATCGAATAATAGTCGACTTAATAATAGAAATGCGTGCACTGATAAGAATATTTGGGGTGATAATGTATGATATTATATGGAATAAAGTAATAAGGGATGAATGTGAACTAAAGAATTTCATCGAATTAGATAGTAAAACGAATCAATAAAACAAATATACGTCTAAGGCGTATTAGGGGAAGACCAAGAAAAGTTTCGACTATAGACCACGTGAATTTTATTTTGTTAGAAGGAAATGTTAAAGTCAGATAAATCGAGTTGTATGAGAAAGTGTATTGAAATACAAGGTTAAAGGTGTGTGTTACAAAATGAATGCCCGTCGTTTTCTCCTTTCAGCATATCTCGACTAGAAAGAGGCATGATGGTACTCGTAGGTATATATGTATATATTTTAGTGTAAACAACAAATATAATTGAATTTAAATTTATCAATTGTCACGTGTTGTGGGGATGAATGTTTTATAATTTGTTGAACATTCGAATTCAAATATAATTTAATAACATATATTGTTTTACACCAGAGAGCTAAAACTAAGATTTTTTTCTCACATAAATAATACCTAAATCGATACTTTTAAATTTTAAAGAATATATATTATCAAATTCATAGGTATCTTTATACCTTCAAACACATGGTGGAAAAAGTGTCTGTGTCGTTCGAGAGGAGTAGCACTGCGCGGGGCTCAAACCGACGACCTTTCGTTTTGTTGAGAGCGATGTAAACTTCATAAATTGCTTATTTATGTCTGACGAGGAAACGGAAATGTAAACAAGCAAAATTTTCGTATATGGGTCAATGAAAATCCTCAAAACATCCACCCAATGAGGTTACATGCAGAACGTGTGACTGTGTGGTATGCAGTATCTGCCAACTGTGTTGTCCCTTACTTTTTTTAAGAAAACGATGCCAATATTACAGTGAATGAAGAGCGCTATCTAAACATGCTGGAATAAATTTTTTGCCAGAAATGCGCCGAAGACAAATACCTTTCCGAAATGTATAGTTCCAACAAGATGGAGCTAGTTGTCATATAACAAGACCAGTAATGGCGGCCCTGCGTGAAAAATTTGGTGAAAAAATAATCTCACGAAACACCGAACATCGTTGGCCCCCAAGGTTGCCTGATCTCACTGTTCCAGATTTTTTTATGTGGATATTGTAAACAAGAGGTGTATAAAACTAAGCCACGAGTTAAAATAATCCATAAGGGCTGTTATTGAAGCAATACCCCGGGCAACATTAACAGCGGCAATGAACAACGTTTTGGTCAGATGCAGGGTTTGCATTAACGAAGGTGGAGGACATCTAAAACAAATTATTTTTAAAAACTAATTCCTTTGTTAAAAACTTTATAAAATTCTTGATTTAAAACAATAAAGAAATCAAAAAATAACAGAAATATTCACATTTGTGCTCCACCCTGTACTATACTTTTTCATCTATTTTTAATCCTTCGCCTGTTTTTACATTGTTTGGGAATTTTATATGTTGAATATTCATTTAAAATAAACCAGTTTTCAAAATAAGAATTGCCTATTAGTCTGATACACTAAGAGTAAAATAATGTTATATTATATTTAGTTTTTTTTTAAAGGTTGCCAGTCTGGTTAACAATTAAGAGGTCTTTAACATATTTTTGGTTACTCGTTAGGGATTCCCGCTTGGAAATAAGTCTGCCAGTTTATACTATGTACAACGAAAGCATAATACAATAAAATATATTTTTCTTTGTCGAAGTAAAACTTGGACTTAGCAGAAAAAGCCAATAAAACAAACTTCGTGGCCAAGTTGGTAAGACAATTGTCTCCTAGCTCGGAGTTGCGGGTTCAAATCCTGTAAAAAAATTTTTTTGCGGGATTTGAACCCACAATCTGGTTTATCCCGCAAGTTGGTTTTATCTTAAGGTCTCTTTATCAGCTTTCTGGTTGGTTGGAAGAGATTGCCACATGGCAATAAGAGCGCTGGGTTCTACTATTAACAATGAAAGTGTAATGCAATACAAATGACTAATGCTGTGAAGATGTGTAGGTACTCGTTAAAACATTGTGGAATGTCAATGTATGCGAAATGATGACATCAAAAATGAATGCATAGATAAAATTGATGTTTTAAGTACGACGAAGAAAGAAGCTTTAAGATTATTTCGACATGAGGAGAGAAGAAATGACAAAAATATAACTAAGCGAGTCTACATGTCAGAAGTGCAAGGTTTAAGAAGTAGATAGAGTTAAACATGACTAATTTTAATGAACCATTTTGTAAAACAAGGTAAAGTGAGAAGTATGAAAATTGAAGGTTGTACCTACATGATGAGATGGATGTATGAATGTAGAGGAGACAAAAGTTGTATGCTTAGATTGAAAAAGTTTGAAGATCTGTTCTCTCTGCCTACTCCACACGCCGTGATGATGTTCATGTACAAACATGTATGTACTGTATAGCCGTGTACGTTTATTTGCATGTGGTTAGATTTTTACCTAAGTTATGGCTTTCGCACGTTCTAGGATGAAAATTCCAGCTTGTTAATAATATTTTATATATATTTTTGCGACGGAATCCCTAAATTTATCTTTGTCTTGTTGGGAAAGGTTGCTTCCAGGTGTCGGTCCCGTCAGATATACTCGTACAATGAAGTGTTAAATTAATATTTTTTTACATCATGGATCTTAATGACGATATTATATTGACAATCTTCGTGGCTCAGTTGGTAAGACGTTTAACATCCACCCTGAGGTTTTCGGGCTCAATTCCCGGTGGTATAAAAGAACTAGAATAGAAAACTATTAAGAAAAAATGGTCCCTTGTCTGGTAAAAGAGTTTATTTAGTTACAACACTTACACGATGCACATGTTCGAGTATTATTACCTCTTCAAGTGCAAGTAAGTATTCCCCACACGTCCGATGATGAACCGCGAATTTCATGGATTCTTCAGTGGCTGTAAGCCCAAAGGCTCAATTAGTGGTTCCAAAGATAATATTGTCTCCCGGTCACATTCTTCGAGGTACTTGCATTACCAAATCAGATATGTTAAAGGGTTGCCATACGAATGAAAAAATTAAAATGTAATACATTGGGTTATGCAAAAAGAAGTTTCAAATTTCGCGGACATATACAAATATGTTGTTACGAAAATATTTTCTATGCTAACTTCAATTCAAATGCTGAATGTATATATTGTATTATGTAACGTAATGGTTTTACAGTATTATTCAACGAGTATTTACCCAAATGGTTTTAGTAGTTTTCTGAAATTATTTTGAAGGGGTAAAATAGCAAACCTTTTGGTGCTTGATGCTTTTTCACTATTGTCAAAGAAAAATAACGACACAAACCAAAAAAAATTGTGTTTGTCAAATTTGGTTTACGATACTTGATGATAATGCCCACTGTGGAAGACCGATTACCACTGATTACGACCAAATCAAGGCCTTGATCGAGAATAACTAGCGTTCTGCAACACGAGAGATTGTTGAGATACTGAAAGATCAGTTTATATATATATTGCATCATAATGGTGGACGTTAAAAAATACAAATAAGAGGGAAAAAAGCCGTACGAAATCTGTGCAAAGAGAAGAACACATAGATAGTGTTTGACAAACTATGAAATTAAGTAAAAAAGGTTGAAGGTTAACCTAAAGCTAATATGTTGTATGACGATGAGAAGCTAATATGTTGTATAACGATGAGAAGCTAATCTGTTGTATGACGATGATAAGCTAATATATTGTATGACGATGAGAAGCTAATATGTTTTATGACGATGAGAAGCTAATATGTTGTATGACGATGAAAAGCTAATATGTTGTATGACGATGAGAAGCTAATATGTTGTACGACGATGAGAAGCTAATATGTTGTGTGACGATGATAAGCTAATATGTTGTATGACGATGAGAAGCTAATATGTTGTATGACGATGAGATGTGACACAAATGAACGAATAAAAACTAATAAAGTGTAAATGTAAATGAAAAGCGTGTGAGAGAAAGACAATAGAAGGTATGGTTGTATCAAATGAATTATATTTTAAAAGAAAAAAAATTTAAAAAGTAGAGAAATCGTACGAGACGTGTAAGAAGGTGTATGAACGTATAGGTAGAAGAGGCTAAGTAGGTTTGTCGAGATATGAAAGTCTGGCGTTCTGTTCTCTATGCTTACCCTTACAGGATAATGATGTGATAGTACACGTATGTATTTTATGTATGTTGTAACGAAATTACTGTCCATTAAACCTATAAATATCGATTATTAGATCTTAAAGTTTGAGAATCATTGGATCGTAACAGATCAGCTAGCAAAATTGCTTCTCTGGTAATTGGATACTTAAGGCGGGCGGTCATTCTGTTTGTCTTATGGACGATGAAGAGTTCTGTTTATCTATTGTGATGCGGCTTGCTGGGATAACATATGGGGGTTGGGTGCTGGGGGAAGAACATCTATTTTGCCAGGCGAATGAGAGTTAGATATTTCATGTTCTTAAAAAGGGGTTGAAAAGTTTGATGTTTCTTGGAATAATAACGTTTATTTGCTTTCAATAAACTATATAAGTTAAGGGTTACATAATCAATTTAGTGAATTATTGTGACATACTAGACTTTTGTCGTATATTACAATAATATAATATGGCGTGTTTATTACCATATGACAATCTCTTACGATTAACCGCAAATATTTCAATGCAGACTAAAACCCAATTTTAATAAAAATACACACCAAAGGAAATGGAACCCAACTTTTTTTTCTTTTTAGATATCATTCAATTGATCCAGCCATTATTTTCTTCTCCACACATAAGTCCAGATATAATATACATATTCCATACACAGTTTGCCTCAGTCACTACGTTCCCATTCTTATACTTAATTTATATTTATTCTGTTTTATTTTTAATCTGTCAATTATAGTGGGTTCGATTCCTGAGTGAAAGCCCCCTTGAGGAGCGTCTGCTCATTTAACACTTGCCGCCCTGTGATGGATAACGAGTGACCAGGACTTATATTTTATTCAATTTCTCCAAATATACTGATTGCAGGGTCTTCATGCTTTATGTATTCCTCAGCAAAACCTCTATGATTTGAATGATGTCATAACGAAATAAAAAAAATTATAAATATCAACAGAAATAAATGGCGGGATTTTTTTAGCACGGCAAGGCAAGTGTTAACGGCGCTATATAAATTGTCATTTTATTAACATTATCAAAAACGTTTTATAAAATGCCCATTATTTATTGCACACTTCATTGTTAAAACAATCTGCTGGGCTTATTGACAGGTAGCAATATTTTCCAACCATCCAGACAAAAGTAAATAAAGCAAGTTATATGGTCGTAAAAAAATATTCAAATGATTATTCATCTTTATGAAATTTATGCACATATACGATACATTGTAAAAGTGAGATATTATCAATCAAAGAAAAATGAAGGGATGGGAAATAAATCGGGAATAAAACACGTTATATTACTGACAAGAAAATATTTTTTTCACTCACTTCTTGAAGCATGCGTGTCTAACATTGATTTGTAACTGGTTCCAGAGTCTCACTGCATGGGCAATTTATGCACATATACCTTGTAAAAGTGAGATATTATCAATCAAAAAAAAAATGAAGGGATGGAAAATAAATCTTGAATAAAACACGTTATATTACTGACAAGAAAATATTTTGTTCACTCACTTCTTGAAGCATGCGTGTCTAACATTGGTTTGTAACTGGTTCCAGAGTTTCACTGCATGGGCAATTAAACCCCGCGTCAAAAATAAGAGCGGCGAACAGGGAAGGCCAATAAATAATCTATTTGACCGTAGCCCAAGTTTATAATCGGAAAGGTGCTGATAACTCTCTAATCGGTCCATAATATAAACTCTTCTTTTATTATTATTATTATAATAAAAAACACGCCACCTTGCCAACTAGGCTTCGGAGTTTGTTAATGAGTTTTGAGACTCTTGCCATTTTTTCTACATTAATTAAATAAGTATATTTATAATTGTCTTCTGATGTCACTGTGAATTGATTTTGATGTGCCTTTGTTTACATTTATTTTTAAATATTATTTATAGTTAAAACATCAATCCTATGGAGGCTTAAGAACATGATAATTTGTTTAATCAAATACTGTTTATTCCACTTTATATAACGGTATAACCCTACTGGATTCCAGATTTTCAACTCGTCATCAGTCCTGTTTGTGCACCCCTCATAAAGGGGTGAAAACCTTGAAAGTGGTAGGATTATACCGTTATATAAAGTGGACCAAATAATGTTTGAGTAAACAAATTGCAAAATTTATTTTTATGCTTTGTTTATGATAGTTCTAAATTTTATTTTGACATTTGAATATGAGAAACGAAATGAGACAAATTTTCAAAGTAATAGATGTTGCTGAATGAGGCATCTCTCAGAGAAGACAAAGTAATAGATGTCGCTGAATGAGGCATCTCTCAGAGAAGACAAAGTAATAGAAGTCGCTGAATGAGGCATCTATCAGAGATGACAAAAAAATAGATGTCGCTGAATGAGGCATCTCTCAGAGAAGACATGTCGCTGAATGAGGCTTCTCTCAGAGGAGAGAGAGTAATAGACGTCGCTGAATGAGGCATCTCTCAGAGAAGACAAAGTAATAGATATCGCTGAATGAGGCTTCTCTCAGAGGAGACAAAGTAATAGATGTTGCTGAATGAGGCATCTCTCAGAGAAGACAAAGTAATAGATGTCGCTGAATGAGGCATCTCTCAGAGAAGACAAAGTAATAGATATCGCTGAATGAGGCATCTATCAGAGAAGACAAAGTAATAGAAGTCGCTGAATGAGGCATCTATCAGAGATGACAAAAAAATAGATGTCGCTGAATGAGGCATCTCTCAGAGAAGACATGTCGCTGAATGAGGCTTCTCTCAGAGGAGAGAGAGTAATAGACGTCGCTGAATGAGGCATCTCTCAGAGAAGACAAAGTAATAGATATCGCTGAATGAGGCATCTATCAGAGAAGACAAAGTAATAGATGTTGCTGAATGAGGCATCTCTCAGAGAAGACAAAGTAATAGATGTCGCTGAATGAGGCATCTCTCAGAGAAGACAAAGTAATAGATATCGCTGAATGAGGCATCTATCAGAGAAGACAAAGTAATAGAAGTCGCTGAATGAGGCATCTATCAGAGATGACAAAATAATAGATGTCGCTGAATGAGGCATCTCTCAGAGAAGACAAATTACTTGATGTCGCTGAATGAGGCATCTCTCAGAGGAGACAAAGTAATAGATGTCGCTGAATGAGGCACCTCTCAGAGAAGACAAAGTAATAGATGTCGCTGAATGAGGCATCTATCAGAGAAGACAAAGTAATAGATGTCGCTGAATGAGGCTTCTCTCAGAGGAGAGAGAGTAATAGACGTCGCTGAATGAGGCATCTCTCAGAGAAGACAAAGTAATAGATGTCGCTGAATGAGGCATCTCTCAGAGAAGACAAAGTAATAGATGTCGCTGAATGAGGCATCTCTCAGAGAAGACAAAGTAATAGATATCGCTGAATGAGGCATCTATCAGAGAAGACAAAGTAATAGAAGTCGCTGAATGAGGCATCTCTCAGAGAAGACAAATTACTTGATGTCGCTGAATGAGGCATCTCTCAGAGGAGACAAAGTAATAGATGTCGCTGAATGAGGCACCTCTCAGAGAAGACAAAGTAATAGATGTCGCTGAATGAGGCATCTATCAGAGAAGACAAAGTAATAGATGTCGCTGAATGAGGCTTCTCTCAGAGGAGAGAGAGTAATAGACGTCGCTGAATGAGGCATCTCTCAGAGAAGACAAAGTAATAGATGTCGCTGAATGAGGCATCTCTCAGAGAAGACAAAGTAATAGATGTCGCTGAATGAGGCATCTCTCAGAGAAGACAAAGTAATAGATATCGCTGAATGAGGCATCTATCAGAGAAGACAAAGTAATAGAAGTCGCTGAATGAGGCATCTATCAGAGATGACAAAATAATAGATGTCGCTGAATGAGGCATCTCTCAGAGAAGACAAATTACTTGATGTCGCTGAATGAGGCATCTCTCAGAGGAGACAAAGTAATAGATGTCGCTGAATGAGGCACCTCTCAGAGAAGACAAAGTAATAGATGTCGCTGAATGAGGCATCTATCAGAGAAGACAAAGTAATAGATGTCGCTGAATGAGGCTTCTCTCAGAGGAGAGAGAGTAATAGACGTCGCTGAATGAGGCATCTCTCAGAGAAGACAAAGTAATAGATGTCGCTGAATGAGGCATCTCTCAGAGAAGACAAAGTAATAGATGTCGCTGAATGAGGCATCTCTCAGAGAAGACAAAGTAATAGATATCGCTGAATGAGGCATCTATCAGAGAAGACAAAGTAATAGAAGTCGCTGAATGAGGCATCTATCAGAGATGACAAATTACTTGATGTTGCTGAATGAGGCATCTCTCAGAGGAGACAAAGTAGTAATAGATGTCGCTGAATGAGGCATCTCTCAGAGAAGACAAAGACAAATAAATTCAACAAAGCAATCCAATAGGGCGTAATGCAATGAGCAGTCAAATATTTTTTTCTAATATAATTAAATAACAAACCCAAACAAATAAATCAATAAGACATCTACAAGTTATAATTATTGAATTATTCGAAAAATTATTATATAAAAAAACTCACCTTCAGGCACCGCGAGTGAGGTAAGCAGAAAATGCACGCAGGCAGCTCCGGTGCCATGTCCTACCAAGGTGACATTGGTGGCGTCTCCTCCAAAAACAGCGATGTTTTCCTGGATCCAGTGAAGTGCAGCGATCTGATCCATTAGACCGTAGTTGGCTGGAGAGCGGGGATAGTCGTCTGATTTGGGATTTAAGAAACCTGAAACAATGAGAGATTTCGAATGAGAAAAAATTGAAAACAGAAGAATATATATTGATTTTTAAGTGCCGCTTAAGAGGGGTGGTTTCATGTTTATATTTCAGTTTTGAAGTGTTTCCGGCGGTATTTGATACATACATTTCACAACACCAAAGTGTAACAATCGTGTCAGAAAGATTTCCTTGTAGTTCGTCTTTCCTTGATAAGTTTTCTGCTGTTTTATTACCAAATGTCTTTTTGCCAAACATATGCAGTACCGAATCTAAAGGCCGCAGTCACCATCTTCTTATCCTTACATTCATTTTTTTTAATCAGTCTATAATAGTGGGTTGGAATCACGAGTTGATCATCCTCGAAGAGAGTCTGCCCTCTAAAGAGCGCTATATGAATTATCCTTTCGTAATTATTACTACTAAAGTCATCAATAGACTTGCGAAACTGATCGGCTCTCACCAATTGGTTGAGAAACTCTTTCTGTTCGGATCCATATTGCCAACATATCGAAGTTATTTTCATAACTCGAACATACACTTACAAATTCGCTAAGGCATTTCTTAAAAAGACCTATTAATTTTTATCATTTCGTTAAAACAAAAGTTTTAATTCATTCTCAAAAATAATTCATTCCAGGTTAAAAAAACAGATGGAAAGAAGGCTTACTGTTCATTAGTAATTTTCGTAAAAACCCTACATTAGGAACTCATTCTGACAAAGTAATTTTTTTAGCTATTACTTATATTACATTTTACGGTAATTTTAGCTTTTACTTATTATAATAATCTCACTATTAAAAATCTTTTAAGAATTTTGAGGCTATATTTATAAGTAACAAATTAATTTGATGTCAAATAATACTCGAAAAGTTGTGATATACTACATACATATAAGAAGGTCCAAAATTACTCCACGAGAAGTTATGACGTTTTTCAAATTCCAGAAACCAAAATGACAAAAACCTTTAGGGATAATTTTAAGTATTGTTGAAGTGTTAAAACGTATCTTAATGTAATTTCTGGGTAAAAAGCTAATAAATGTAAGAAAATTAGGTTAAAATTAACTAACAATTATTTGTAAAACAAAATAGTTTTAAAACAATAAGGCGCTTAAAACAACAGCTCAGTTTTAATTTGTCACTTATTTTATTCCCAGTTTTATCGACCATGAGAATTTGTTTTTCATTTATTATATTGTACAATAGATGAATATTTGATACATAAAATTTGCAAACAAATTCAAACACAAAGGTTATAACAGCTTAGATACAAAATACTCTTAAATAATTGTGCCTTCCAAGAAGCGTGATACACATTGCTTCAGATTTGAAAGATGGGCTTCAGTATCCGAAGCACCTTATTGATGAGAATCGGCCAAACGGATTCAATTGTAGCAATAAGCCATCTCTAATAACGGACTTGAACGAAATGCATAAATAAAGTTTTAAACATATTTCGATAAAAAACTAATTAAAGCACAATTTTATCTTAAATAACTAAAGAGCGATAAACGGAATTAAATCGTTGATACTCGTAAAACCCTGAGAGAAATGTGAGATATCTTAGAAACTAAACAGTAACATATATTGCAAAAAATGCATGGATGTGGATGAGGTAAAATCACTGAGTGTAAATATGTAGAAATATGTGAAAATCTAACAACTTTCGCAGTCTTGTTGGTAAGACGCATGTGTCCCAGCCCGGGGACTGTGCTCGATTCACGTTGGTACCCAATTTGTTTTAAAATTAAAACAATGGTTTCAGTTCGGTTATCTCTTATGGTCTTATTAAAATCTTTCCGATTAGGTTGAACATATTATCACATGACGATCGATCCATCAGGTTGTACTGTGTACAACGAAAGTATTACACTTTCCTAATATAGTATTACACTTTCATTGTACATTAAACAACTTGGCAGATTTATTGCCATGTGGAATTATCTTCCAGCTAATAAAAAAATAAATTAAAGTGAAAATCAGCTTTTAACGGAAATTGAACTTTTACTTGGTAAGAAATAAAAAATATTCTTTGTAATTTATTTTTAACAACAAAATACAAACAACAAAAAACAACAAAAAATATTCTGATGACTCTTAAGTCAATTCTTTCTAGAATCGAACCCTTAAACTCCGGGCTAGAAGACGTTTTAACAACAATGCCTCGATGAATTTATTGTATAATATAAAGTGTAATAGAAGTCATAATAAATAGGAAAAGTCTCTGTATAATGCAAAAAGGACACGGCGTGATGGGATGTACAGATTTGATTAAAAATAAAAAAATAAAATAGAATTTTCGACAATGTAAATATACTTTTTGTAGCCCAACTTATCAAGAAATAAAAAAAAACTCGAGTTCTAAAGGAAAGTCGACTGGAATTTATGAATATAAATCAGTTTTGATTCCAAAAAACCCAAAAGCTTCAAAATACAAGCAAAGATGATTTTTCTAAAAATCGATCTCAGCTGTTCTATTTCCCACTTTTCCACAAAACAATAAACACTTGCGGCTCGACTCGAGGAAACAATTTCATTGGAAGGATCCTCGGGTGATCGTCTTCCTGCCAGGGCGGCGTGCTGGAGAAATTTCCCATCAACTTCCGATACCAATATAATTCCACCGTTTCGATACCAGACCTTGGGGCTTTGTTTAAATTGTGCTTTTCTTAAAGGTATTATACTGTGAAACAGTATTTTAAATCGTTGAATGAAATAAATTCTTTGAAAGATCACATATTTTTCTGTATTTCTTATAACATCTATATTATTATTATTATATGTTAATTAGGCATTGCATCCTATAAAGATGATTTGTGTCAATAACAGTTTGAAGGAAAGGAGGCAGTGTGTTTGTAAGAAATATGTAAGGAATGTGTAAAAAAATATGATTTTCTTGGCTGAAATTGTGCTTTTGAACTTTTTGGCGGAGGGTGAAGAGGTGTGACGTGACCGTTTTTAAACTCGCGACACCACTTGTATGCACTCGTACGATTCATTACTTTATCACCATATGCAGTTTTCCCCTCATTATAAACCTCAACCGGAGGTTTTCCCTTCCAAACGAGATAACGGATGACGCCGCGTATTTCGCACTTGGCGGGAGATTGGATTGACATTTTTCACGAAACGTGTTGTCGCGTCGACACTTCTCAACGTACTGACCTCGAACCGGTCTCGTTGCGGAGGGGAAGGGTCAGTACAAGCTATCAAGCTACACTTCCGTGTAGCCAACATGTCGAAAATAAAATCCATCCGGTCGTGAGAGCCTCAGTACACTTAGTTTCTGGATACGCAGAGTATATTATTCAATTTAAAGGACATCCCGACTGCGAGTTTGGTCTGCATGATAAAACTATAGAACATGTATTTTTCGGTTGTGCTCTTGATTCACTAAAAATCATATCTTTACCGCGTCCAATGAATGTTACGTTTTTTTATTTCTTCGAGGAACTTTGCATTTATAGATCGATTGTTAAATTTTTTTCGAAGCTTTAATCACTTGGAACTTTGAATTATTTAGAACCTTAATTTTTTTATGGGTTTTATTATATTGACTCATATAATTGCATAATGACTTTAATTTGGTGGCACAAATCATCCTAGTTGTATTATATTGACCCATATAATTGCATAATGTCTTTAATTTGGTGGCACAAATCATCCTAGTTTTATTATATTGACTCATATAATTGCGTAATGTCTTTAATTTGGTGGCACAAATCATCCTAGTTGTATTATATTGACCCATATAATTGCATAATGACTTTAATTTGGTGGTACAAATCATCCTAGTTTTATTATATTGACTCAAACAATTGCATAATGTCTTTAATTTGGTGGCACAAATCATCCTAGTTTTATTATATTGACTCATATAATTGCATAATAATGTCTTTAATTTGGTGATACAAATCATCCTTGTTTAGGTGTATTGCCTATTTAAAAAAACAGGACATCCACAATAATCCCTTTTTCAGAAATAAATTTTTTTGGTCGTGACACGTTTTTAAAGGCTTTTCTAAACGGCTTGTAGCTTCTATACTACATATACTACAACGACAGTCTATATATGATATATTTGACATACTTGCTAAAACACTTGTCTCCCAGCCCGAGGACTGCGGGTACGACTACCGTTTGAACCCAGTATTAAGGAAAAAGGATTAGTCTGTTTATTACATAAGGGCTCTTGGACATTTTTTTTGATCAGAAAAGATTGCCACATGGCAATAATCCCACCAGGCTGTAATGTATACAAAAAAATGTTGTACAATAGAATATTAGACTACCTCCGTGACCTAGATGGTAAGACGTCTGTTTATCAACTCAGGTGTTGCGGATAGCGTACCAGATGTTTTTAAGCAATCCAGTCTGATTTTGACTTAATGCTTGATTAAATACCTTTAAATAAAAGTTGGTTGGGTGAGATTGCGATATGAGAATCCACCCGCCAGGTTTATACTATACGCAACGAAAGTGTTATATAATACAATATGCTACTTGTATATATTCCTTTTTGTAAATATTACATATATTTTTTGATACTGAACTATTTCTTTATACCTTTTTTCATCTAACTCACTGCACCTTTCATTTCACATTCTTCCCTTTGTTTTCGATCATATTCTGTCATACATTGTTTTTCCACACTATCAAGTAAATGCTCTCATTTCGAAAATGTTTTAAAATTTGACGTCATTTTTTTAATTGCAAACAGTGACGATTAAGTGGCCTTAATGACTCTAGTTTTTTAATTTAATTTATAAAATTTTATTAACTTAAATAATTTGATTGAAAAATTATTTAAGTTATTATCGTTTGGCAATCGTTTATCACATACAAAAACATTTTTTCATTTATTTCCAATGAACGGTGTAGTGTTCAGAATAAAACAAAGGTATTATTAATAAATTGAAATAGCGAAATTAAAAATTGAACCAACAGACACAAGATGAGAACTGTCAGAAATTTGTAAAAGCTTTTTAAGTCGTCAGGTTTTGTTTCCAAAGCAAACTAAGAAATATTAAATAAAAGGTATTTGATTACTTTAATTAAAAATCAAACTTTCTATGACTCCTTTTGTCTTTTATCTTTTGAGTTTTCTTGTATCTTTTTATTTATTTAACGATTTTATGCTGACTTAGACAGGGCATTGGTGTCAATGTTACAATAATTAAATTTCGATGTAAAGGGCTGAGTAAAATTGACACAATTTTAATTACGACACAAAAGAAATAGTACAATTTATGTATTTAATTTCAATAACAGCACACCAGCACGGCGCATTTGTATGTTAATTGTCTATATTAGGTGTATCTCGATTAAAAGGATGTTATGATATTAGTTCAGAACTTTTTATAGCTTCTCTCTGAAATTTAGATAATTTTTTTTTCCACTGCATTACAATATTTGTGCAATTTCTGGATATCTACGAGTACGTTTGCATAGATCGTTCAGCCAGAAGAGTCATTTTGCAATAGTGTGAGTAACAATCTCTGTATTACACAACTTATGTGTAGTGGTATCGATTTTAGAATGCCACACGATTGGTTCGCGCAGAGCGCACGTTTGTATTGTTAGAAAAACACTACCATGTCGAAATTAGGAGTGCGACTTTTGTCTAATGTAATGTATAATTCAACATTTTTCGAAAACTTCGAATGTACTTTGTTATAACTTAAAGTTTCCTAGAATTTAGTATCACTCCATCCACGATTATTTGGCATTGTCATTATGTAATTATGATACATTATTATGTTAAATAATCTTAAATTCATTTTATTTTTATGTGCAATCTAATCAAATCTGATGAACATTTTTACTTTATAATACTTGTACTTATATTTATTTTTAATCTTGAAAAATTTCATTTTTGTTATTTAATGTTTCCTAAAATCGGCCATGCCTAAACAATTGATATGTGAAATAAAATTACTTAAATTTTATTTTTATGACTTTCACAATTTAAGCTGACAGCATTTTTAATTTACAAAACGTGTGTGTTCATTTCAATGTTTGAACATAAAATATTTATGTATGTTTTTTTTGCTTTTTCACTTCATTAAAAAAATCAAGTGACAAGTTTTTGTAAACGCACTGTTACTCACCCTATTGCAAAATGACTCTTCTGTTTGAACGATCTGTACATACTTGCCAGTCAATATTTATAGTTATTAAATCTCAAAGCATGGTCGAGTTGATGTGAGTTGAAAGACAAAACAACGGGGATCGTAGAATTATTAATATAGGTTCAATAAAGAAACATAGTCGTACAAAATATTTGAGTTTAAGTACTAAACTATAGTGTGAACATAATTGATGTGAGTTCAACAACGAAAATGTGTATTTTACGGTTGATGTATGTTCAATGTTAAATTAGAATATATAGCACAGTTGATGTTATTTGAATGACAAAACAATGGGAACAATATAATTTTTGATGAATGTTAAATTATGTAACAAAGGACTGGGCACAATTGATGTGTGTTCAATGACAACACATTGTCACGGTACGGTTGATGTATGTTCAATGTTAAATTAGAATATATAGCACAGTTGATGTTATTTGAATGACAAAACAATGGGAACAATATAATTTTTGATGAATGTTAAATTATGTAACAAAGGACTGGGCACAATTGATGTGTGTTCAATGACAACACATTGTCACGGTACGGTTGATGTATGTTCAATGTTAAATTAGAATATATAGCACAGTTGATGTTATTTGAATGACAAAACAATGGGAACAATATAATTTTTGATGAATGTTAAATTATGTAACAAAGGACTGGGCACAATTGATGTGAGTTCAATGACAACACATTGTCACGGTACGGTTGATGTATGTTCAATGTTAAATTAGAATATATATCACAGTTGATGTTATTTGAATGACAAAACAATGGGAACAATATAATTTTTGATGAATGTTAAATTATGTAACAAAGGACTGGGCACAATTAATGTGAGTTCAATGACAATACATTGTCACGGTACGGTTGATGTATGTTCAATGTTAAATTAGAATATATAGCACAGTTGATGTTATTTGAATGACAAAACAATGGGAACAATATAATTTTTGATGAATGTTAAATTATGTAACAAAGGACTGGGCACAATTGATGTGAGTTCAATGACAACACATTGTCACGGTACGGTTGATGTATGTTCAATGTTAAATTAGAATATATAGCACAGTTGATGTTATTTGAATGACAAAACAATGGGAACAATATAATTTTTGATGAATGTTAAATTATGTAACAAAGGACTGGGCACAATTGATGTGAGTTCAATGACAACACATTGTCACGGTACGGTTGATGTATGTTCAATGTTAAATTAGAATATATATCACAGTTGATGTTATTTGAATGACAAAACAATGGGAACAATATAATTTTTGATGAATGTTAAATTATGTAACAAAGGACTGGGCACAATTAATGTGAGTTCAATGACAACACATTGTCACGGTACGGTTGATGTATGTTCAATGTTAAATTAGAATATATAGCACAGTTGATGTTATTTGAATGACAAAACAATGGGAACAATATAATTTTTGATGAATGTTAAATTATGTAACAAAGGACTGGGCACAATTAATGTGAGTTCAATGACAACACATTGTCACGGTACGGTTGATGTATGTTCAATGTTAAATTAGAATATATAGCACAGTTGATGTTATTTGAATGACAAAACAATGGGAACAATATAATTTTTGATGAATGTTAAATTATGTAACAAAGGACTGGGCACAATTGATGTGAGTTCAATGACAACACATTGTCACGGTACGGTTGATGTATGTTCAATGTTAAATTAGAATATATAGCACAGTTGATGTTATTTGAATGACAAAACAATGGGAACAATATAATTTTTGATGAATGTTAAATTATGTAACAAAGGACTGGGCACAATTGATGTGTGTTCAATGACAACACATTGTCACGGTACGGTTGATGTATGTTCAATGTTAAATTAGAATATATAGCACAGTTGATGTTATTTGAATGACAAAACAATGGGAACAATATAATTTTTGATGAATGTTAAATTATGTAACAAAGGACTGGGCACAATTGATGTGAGTTCAATGACAACACATTGTCACGGTACGGTTGATGATTGTTCAATGTTAAATTAGAATATATATCACAGTTGATGTTATTTGAATGACAAAACAATGGGAACAATATAATTTTTGATGAATGTTAAATTATGTAACAAAGGACTGGGCACAATTAATGTGAGTTCAATGACAATACATTGTCACGGTACGGTTGATGTATGTTCAATGTAAAATTAGAATATATAGCACAGTTGATGTTATTTGAATGACAAAACAATGGGAACAATATAATTTTTGATGAATGTTAAATTATGTAACAAAGGACTGGGCACAATTGATGTGAGTTCAATGACAACACATTGTCACGGTACGGTTGATGTATGTTCAATGTTAAATTAGAATATATAGCACAGTTGATGTTATTTGAATGACAAAACAATGGGAACAATATAATTTTTGATGAATGTTAAATTATGTAACAAAGGACTGGGCACAATTGATGTGAGTTCAATGACAACACATTGTCACGGTACGGTTGATGTATGTTCAATGTTAAATTAGAATATATATCACAGTTGATGTTATTTGAATGACAAAACAATGGGAACAATATAATTTTTGATGAATGTTAAATTATGTAACAAAGGACTGGGCACAATTAATGTGAGTTCAATGACAACACATTGTCACGGTACGGTTGATGTATGTTCAATGTTAAATTAGAATATATAGCACAGTTGATGTTATTTGAATGACAAAACAATGGGAACAATATAATTTTTGATGAATGTTAAATTATGTAACAAAGGACTGGGCACAATTAATGTGAGTTCAATGACAACACATTGTCACGGTACGGTTGATGTATGTTCAATGTTAAATTAGAATATATAGCACAGTTGATGTTATTTGAATGACAAAACAATGGGAACAATATAATTTTTGATGAATGTTAAATTATGTAACAAAGGACTGGGCACAATTGATGTGAGTTCAATGACAACACATTGTCACGGTACGGTTGATGTATGTTCAATGTTAAATTAGAATATATATCACAGTTGATGTTATTTGAATGACAAAACAATGGGAACAATATAATTTTTGATGAATGTTAAATTATGTAACAAAGGACTGGGCACAATTGATGTGAGTTCAATGACAACACATTGTCACGGTACGGTTGATGTATGTTCAATGTTAAATTAGAATATATATCACAGTTGATGTTATTTGAATGACAAAACAATGGGAACAATATAATTTTTGATGAATGTTAAATTATGTAACAAAGGACTGGGCACAATTAATGTGAGTTCAATGACAACACATTGTCACGGTACGGTTGATGTATGTTCAATGTTAAATTAGAATATATATCACAGTTGATGTTATTTGAATGACAAAACAATGGGAACAATATAATTTTTGATGAATGTTAAATTATGTAACAAAGGACTGGGCACAATTAATGTGAGTTCAATGACAACACATTGTCACGGTACGGTTGATGTATGTTCAATGTTAAATTAGAATATATAGCACAGTTGATGTTATTTGAATGACAAAACAATGGGAACAATATAATTTTTGATGAATGTTAAATTATGTAACAAAGGACTGGGCACAATTGATGTGAGTTCAATGACAACACATTGTCACGGTACGGTTGATGTATGTTCAATGTTAAATTAGAATATATATCACAGTTGATGTTATTTGAATGACAAAACAATGGGAACAATATAATTTTTGATGAATGTTAAATTATGTAACAAAGGACTGGGCACAATTAATGTGAGTTCAATGACAACACATTGTCACGGTACGGTTGATGTATGTTCAATGTTAAATTAGAATATATAGCACAGTTGATGTTATTTGAATGACAAAACAATGGGAACAATATAATTTTTGATGAATGTTAAATTATGTAACAAAGGACTGGGCACAATTGATGTGAGTTCAATGACAACACATTGTCACGGTACGGTTGATGTATGTTCAATGTTAAATTAGAATATATAGCACAGTTGATGTTATTTGAATGACAAAACAATGGGAACAATATAATTTTTGATGAATGTTAAATTATGTAACAAAGGACTGGGCACAATTGATGTGAGTTCAATGACAACGCATTGTCACGGTACGGTTGATGTATGTTGAATGTTAAATTAGAATATATAGCACAGTTGATATTATTTGAATGACAAAACAATGGGAACAATATAATTTTTGATGAATGTTAAATTATGTAACAAAGGACTGGGCACAATTGATGTGAGTTCAATGACAACACATTGTCACGGTACGGTTGATGTATGTTCAATGTTAAATTAGAATATATAGCACAGTTGATGTTATTTGAATGACAAAACAATGGGAACAATATAATTTTTGATGAATGTTAAATTATGTAACAAAGGACTGGGCACAATTGATGTGAGTTCAATGACAACGCATTGTCACGGTACGGTTGATGTATGTTCAATGTTAAATTAGAATATATATCACAGTTGATATTATTTGAATGACAAAACAATGGGAACAATATAATTTTTGATGAATGTTAAATTATGTAACAAAGGACTGGGCACAATTGATGTGAGTTCAATGACAACACATTGTCACGGTACGGTTGATGTATGTTCAATGTTAAATTAGAATATATAGCACAGTTGATGTTATTTGAATGACAAAACAATGGGAACAATATAATTTTTGATGAATGTTAAATTATGTAACAAAGGACTGGGCACAATTGATGTGAGTTCAATGACAACGCATTGTCACGGTACGGTTGATGTATGTTGAATGTTAAATTAGAATATATAGCACAGTTGATATTATTTGAATGACAAAACAATGGGAACAATATAATTTTTGATGAATGTTAAATTATGTAACAAAGGACTGGGCACAATTGATGTGAGTTCAATGAAAACACATTGTCACGGTACGGTTGATGTATGTTCAATGTTAAATTAGAATATATAGCACAGTTGATGTTATTTGAATGACAAAACAATGGGAACAATATAATTTTTGATGAATGTTAAATTATGTAACAAAGGACTGGGCACAATTGATGTGAGTTCAATGACAACACATTGTCACGGTACGGTTGATGTATGTTCAATATCGAAGCATAGCACATTTAATGTTAGTAGAACGACATGGTATTGTATTATTATTGATGTAGGTTTTCAGCGACAATGCATTATTTCATATTGTTTATTGTATTGAAAGTTTATATTGTTATTGGATGTCATCGTATTTTCTACACATCCTTTCCTATATGGGATGATGTATGCAGCTTTAGGTAATACTTCAAGACAATCCTTCTTGGGAGGTCTTATCAATATTTATGATGTGGTATGAATACTACACATGCACTACACTATACTTCGAGCCGAATGTGTAACTATCACACATGGGGTAGACCAACAAACGTGTCATAGTATTTCCTGTTTCCTTGATAAGTTTTCTGCAGTTGTCTTATCGTATATGTTTTTATGAACATTTGCTGACGCAGAAAAGTACTTTATCTATTAGCTACACTTTTTTTTTTATTTATTTATTTTACACGTGACAAGAAATACATAATTTGCGAAAAAAACAACAAGTAATTTAATTCGGACACACAATTTTAATGGATCTGGGTTTGTTGCCTTTCATTTGTCTTGTCCCCAGTAAACTAAGCTTTTGCCTGTATCTCACTGAGGAATTATAGCATGAAAAAAATCAATACATCTTTCCGATTTTGGATTATGTTAAACCCCGTTGCACATTCTCATCAACCTGACAAACAGTGACACTCAATTACATATGTATACATCACGCGAAATCAAACACCTCACACTTCATCTCTCCAGACAGACCAAAACGTTCACACCACAATATATAGTACAGCACGCAATCATAAACTTAATTTGTATTTATTTATTTTGTTGTAATTTAATCTGCCAATAATTGTGGGTTCAAGTTCCAAGTAAGCGCTCCCTTGAGGAGAGTTGTTTGTAAACGGTGCTATTTAAATTGTCCATTTATTATTATTCCATTTATAGATTTGAATTTCATACCATACATCGCCAAAGACTTTCAAAAGAGATAATTGTGTAAAAAATATACTTCTTGTGTTTAACACACTATGGAAAAAATAGTACTAAACTGAAAGAACAAGTCGATCTCAACAAAACCAGTGACAGTTGAGTTTTGTTTTTCATCATAGTTTTCTCATTCATTAAGGTAACCCGAGACCCTGGAGCTTCGACCTCGAAACACCTAAGACAAACGCCTTTTCTCTCTCTCTCTCTCTCTCGAAGTCACAGTATTTTTTATGATATTCCTCGAGGAAAGAGGAGAGTATGAGACGAGGGGCGGTCGAATAAAGCCGTGATTGGATTTGTCCCAAAAGGAGCGGGGGCGTTCCCTGGCGAGGATACCAATTTACCCTCTCTCCCCCGAGGGTAGAGTGAAAAATTGTCTTGAGTCTGCGATTCTTCAATTTTTTCTACCACCTCTGGATGGAATGAAAGAATAATGCTCAAGGAGTATTGTTGATTCAAGGGAATGGAAAAAATATTTAATTTTTCTCCCAGACTTTTTCACAAGTATGAAAAAATTATATTTCTTGTTTGAACGTCGCCACAAAATGAATAAAGTAAGAGAAACATTACGTAAAAAAATATTGAAAAAAAATTGTGACGGAATTGAAATGGGGATAAAATACATTTTGAAAGAAGATTGAACCTTAAACTGAGTAAAGGATAATCAAGATCGTTCAGCCACCTAAAAAATACGATCGATGAAAGAGTGACAAAAACAATCCAAAAAAAATGACTGTATTGTACAAGAAATTTTCGAAAGACTGGCTTTGCCGAATGAATCAAATTTTGAAACAGGGCATAATATATGATATATTATGAGATAAGGCTTCTTTAGTATTGTGCTTGGAGATAGAGGAAAGTATCATTATCATTGAAAAAAGGTAAAATGCTAATAAAATACTATTAAATACTAAGGAATACTAAAAGTATTCATTTTAAACCAGTAATAAGAAATATTATTTGAAGTTAAGACATTAACACTGTGGAAGTTAAAAAACATTGGAATTATTTTACTAAGACATTTTCTTTGTTGATATTTGTTAAATCACACTAGCGGCTGACGCTCGGATTCGTTGATATATTTAATTATGTTTATATATGAATTTCGTTGGCGTAAGTCAGCTGACCCAAAACAGGCAAGGAATCTTGTGATACGTTTGACATATAAAATTAAATGAAATAAATAATAGGTTTATTGATAAAAGCTAAGTATTTTTTTTTAAATATATACGAGTATATCTGAAGTCATAGGTATTCTTATATCCTGGAACACTAGGCGGAAATGTACCTGTGTCGTTCGAGGGGAGTAGCAAAGCGCGGGGTTCGAACCGACGACTTTCCGCACAGTCCAGTGCGTTACCGCGCGGCCATAAACCTGGAGCAATAGATTTATTAACACTGTTTTTTCCTCTTAAGAAAATGATATGTCTACCGGTTTCAAGTTTTTCACCTCATCATCAGGGGACCACTAATAAGAGTTGTGTCTGATAAAAACGTTGAAACTGATAGGGGTATACCATATCTTAAGTGGATAAAACAGTGTTTTAGTTAATCAATTATGATGCTAATAATATATTTCTACAAGCAAATGGTGTATAATTCATACATTTGTCTGGTACTACTAAAAATGTTCGTTTTGGCGAAGTGTACATCAGAACGTAATCGAGCGACAACACATTTTTTTTTTCATGTGTACACCAGCAAATAATTATCCTTAAGAGTTCAGCCTACGAACAGTGCAATTTTTTGCGTTATTTTTAAAGCAAATCTGTAGAAATCGAAAGGTGAGAAAAATGTTACTCATTGATTTCTTTCTTCTTTCGCCAATTCTTTCTTGTGATATTTGAGAAACGGACCTTTTGTTATCCCTTAAGAAAATGAGACTCTCAATGTTAAGATGACTGAAACTTCTGCGGACTGATATTTATTATATTTTAGCATAAAATATTGGAAATGATTATCAGATTTATGGTTTCCATGTCAATATACAAAAAGGTCATAGGTAAACGGGGTTTGGAATGATCTGTTTTAAATTATTTGTGGACAGCAATACTCGTACATCCATGTTTTAATTTTTTTTTTAGTTTAAAAACATATTACTTTTTAATTAAACCTTATTTAATTTATTGAGTACATATTTATTATCAAACATGAAATATACGTATTGATAAATTACAGTAAAACATTATTTTGAGGAATATGAGCTCAATATTGATGAGTTCAGTGGGGTGAAAGGGTTTGGACTTGTTTAACGGATGAGTGACGAAATATTACCTGAACAAAATTATAATTTTGGAATTAAGTAGAAAACAAAGTTGAGGTGGACCGAGAAAAGTATGGTTGGACCAATTGAATAACATTTTGAAAGAAGGAAAGTTAAGGGGTAAGAAAAACAAACGGAGCTCTAAATGAAGTTGTATGTTTACTCGTATAGATTGTGTAGGCAAGTTAAGTTTTCCTGTCCTGTGATGTGTAACTAATACACATTACTTCTAAAAACTTTAATATCTCTATATATATAATAAATACTGGGTTCAGATTTTAGGTATTACATTTACGCATTGAATGAAAAAATAACATAAATAATAATTAATTAGCACTTATCGGCCACATCAGAGATATTTTGTGAAAATCGGGAATAAATTTACCAATACAATCAAACGTGTGCCAGTGTGTGACGTAGGTATATTCATTCTAAAAACTGCTATGGGTGAGGAAGCGACGCTTTTCACGTCTCACTTTCACTCTACTTCGGTATATGGGAACGCAAGAAATATAATCTCAGTTTGCAGTTGTGTTTCTTCCTTCGAAGTATAACATACACAGTGTTAGTCTGTCTCAGGTCTCAGTCGCTCTAGCGCATTCATCTGAGGTGGTCTTATTGCCCGTTTTGTGAACGTCGGCCGATGTTTTTTTTTACTATTGGATACAGTATAATTTGCCGTTTTTCGGAAATTATACTGTATCCAATAGCATTTGTATTTATCTACTGTATTGTAACACTACAAATGGCTAGTTAATTGTCTTATAACCGGAAAGGGTGAAGACAGACGTTGCAAGTTTTAGACATATCGGAGGACGATAATTCTCAGCATTAAACACACGATGAACAAGAAAATAAATTATTTAGACATATCGGAGGACGATGATTCTCAGCATTAAACACACGATGAACAAGAAAATAAATTATGTGTCTTTCAACAGACAAAATAATAAATCTAACTTTTATATCACAATGAATAGAGAAAAGAAAATATATGAAGTGAACCAAAAATAACTTGGTAAAAATCATACATTTTTCACATGATTTCGTCTGTATGAATTCTGAAAATATATTTTTCTTTTCAGCTCTATACAATTTGTCTGGCTACACGGCGGGAGGCTGTCGCGCTCACAAATCGCATCTGCATATCCGAAAAGCCTCTCCGATCTATGGCTGGGATATGCGAGTGCTCTCAGAGTTCATTTGGGATTTCGTCAATACGACGCTTTTGATATGAATATATTATGGCTTCTTATACTAGGCCGTGAATTAATATCGGAAATTCGATACGAATATACCTGGATTAATTTTACCATAAATCACTTTATTATTCTACTAATTAAACATTAAAATTAGTGTAATAACAAATAAATTTACTGTTAAATAATTTAATATGGAGTTCCACAATTTAAACCTTTCACTTCCCATCTAAAAAAATCGCGCGTTCCGGTGCTGTGTATTCAATACACATGTAAAAATGAGCGATTTTAAATCGAAAAATATAAGAATATTCATAGCCAATCGCTTAAATTAATTACATTTGAAGTTAAAAAGGGATAATGATTGAAATTTAATTGCTGAAAACATGAAAAAAACATAGGCAGACGTTCACAAAACGGGCGAAACTACCACCTCAAACGCTACTGAAAACCCAAAAGCTACTGAAGCAAGCAAACTGAAATTCTATTTCTTGCGCTCCCATATATCGAAGTAGAGTGAGAGTGAGACGTGAATAGCGTCGCTTCCTCGCCCATAGCGGTTTTTTAGAAGAACATACCTACGTCACACACTGGCACACATTTGATTGTATTGGTGAATTTATTCCTGATTTTCACAAAATATCTCTGATGTGGCCGATAAGTGCTAATTATTTTTTTTTTCATTCAATGCGTAAATATTTTACGGAGGAATACCTGAAATCTGAACCCAGTATTTATTATATTTATAGAGATATTCAAGTTTTTAGAAGCAATGTGTACTAGTAACACATCACAGGGAAGGAAGGGTTAAAGACAAAACCTTTGATAAAATACCTAGGTTTGTTAAATGTTATAAGTTCATTAATTCATTCATTCGTATGGTACGTCCCAGCATCTTGCTATAAAACGAAAAATTGTATTAGAGTTTGGTTGTTTATAGTACAAACTGGCGGGTTCATAACCACGTGGTAATCTTTGCCAGCCAAACAGATAGCTATTTAAATAATCCTTATGTGTAAAGATTTGAACCTTTTTTTCAAAATAATATACATTGAGTAAGATGAACAAAATCATTTTGAGATTTTAAGAGCATATACATAGAACGAATAAATAAAGAAATACTAAAAAAAAACAAGTATACAGTACAAATGTGGGTATTAGACGTGATAGAAGAAGACCAAAAGAAGCTTGTTTGGATCATCTAAATGATATTTTGAACAAGGAAACGTAAAAAGTCTTAGAAGTTAAATTAGTTGCATGAGGAGTATGGAAATGTGTCAAGATAGAAAAGTCTGACGCTTTGTTCTCTTTGCCCATCCCGACAGGGAAATAGTGTGATGGTACGATTGTATGAACCCTTAACCCTCGGGCTGGAAGACAAACAAAGGATCTTACCAAATAGGTTACGCAGGTCACTTAGTTCAGAAATTAAATTACAATCCAGGATATACAAGTATATTAAATCTTTCAAAATATAATATGAATCATGAAAATATCACTTTTAAGTACAACATGGAAGGGAAAACTAATCGTACACAATCAATTGTATACAACAAAAAACACAATAATCGAGTAGGAAAAATTAAAATCTCTCTCAAGAGCAACAATAATATGAAATCATAGGATACATTACAAATAAAAACATACATACCATTACATAATTTCCCTGTTGGAAAAGACATAAATAATAGAACGCCAGATTTTCCGATCTCGATACATATACTTCGCCTCTTTAGCATCCATACATGTTCTCATACAACCTTACGATTTTGCTAACTTTTAAACATTTCCTTCTTTCAAAATATAATTTACTCGATCCAACCACACTTTCCTAGTTTTTCCTCTAACAAACCTTCTACTCACATTTGCACTGTATATTTGTTTCGTTAATTTTTCTTCATTCATTCGTTCCACGTGCCCATATAATCTCTTAAAATGATTTTCTTAATTTACTTAATACATCAGTCTTAATTCTCACGATTAACGTTCAACTCTTGTTAACAACTTATTTTTGACACATTTGAATTGTAAAAGGTTTCTTTATTATCTATTTTGTTTCATACCCACCCCTTCTTGTTTTCAGTTATCGGAAACATTAAAAAAAACGTTAAGATTTTTGTTTATTTGTTTGTTTTTAACGTTAATTTATAATTGAAAGTTTTTTTTTGTTAGCAATAACGATTCGTAGTACTTGTTTGTCTTTGTTCATCTGGTTTCGTCGTACAATTATAGATGCCCTTGTGGTAGACATTTTTATACATTTTTTAAATTTACTCAAACATTTGGAATGATTCTTATGGCCCGGTGCGTCTTATCGACTGAAAAATATGGAAGTCTTATATTTTTTTATTTCTGATATATAATGAAATATTTCCAATAGAAAGATGCAATTTGGCCAAGAGAAATGATACAATACCTAGACGTCGTTGCCGAGCCTCGTAGTCGAGAATCGCGCTGACTATTTCTCACACGCTTCCAGTCATCAGGTCTTTATAGCGCTTCCTCTGCCCCGCACACGTCTTTATAGCGCTTCCTCTGCCTACTGACTCTTCGCTTGCCCACTACTTCCCCGTACAAGACGCGTATTAGGAGTCTTTGATCGCCCATGCGTATCACATGCCCGGCCCATCACAATTTTACCTTAACAACCATATCTTCTATAGGTTTACAGTTGGAGCGTTGCAGGACCGAGACATTTGTGAGATGATCACTCCAGTGGATCCGATCCAGTGGAAGGTACTTCAAAACGGGTAATAAATATCCTTTTCTTCTACACACAAACGAAATTTACCTGATTCTTTCTGTCAGCTCCTGAAGGTATTGTTTTAATTTTGACGATTTTATTATATTTGATACCACTTGTAAATAATAAACAAAACATGCTATTTTCACGGCAAGAAAAACATAATAAAATCTTTTTTGTTGTTTTGACGTCAAACGTTGTCAGAAAAATGAAGGGAGGAAAAAACAAAACATTTCTGGTATTTATGGTTAACTTTTAAATTCTAGGAATTTATCACTCACTCCTCAAATGCTTAGATTCCATAATAAAATTATTCTTCGAGGAAATATTTCTAATATATGAAGCCTCCTATTCTGTGTATTTTTTCGTTTATTTGCCAAAATATATTTTGCGAAGAAAATTAAAGGCAAAATCTACAACTATTGCAAAAGATAAAACGGCAGTTTTAAGAAATGTGGTTTCAAATCACATGACAAAAAAAATTTTTAGTTTACGCAAACTATTGTTTTATATATAATATTTTAAAGATGAAATTTTTATTATGAAGTGTAATCTATGATAAAATTTTCATCGTTCCTTGGAGCGTTTTTATTTTATTTATTCATATATTACTCCTCAATGTATCCGAATTAATCTAGCAAACAATAAAATGTATCCGAATTAATCTAGCAAACGATTATCTTCGACTCCGGTAATCTAGCCTTCATGTTAAAAACCATTTGTGTATGCAAACAACTCATGACAAACATATAACATCACTCGAAAACGACAGTTTTTATGAGATGAATATTGTTACAAAACAAATCATTTTATAAAAATTAACAATTTTTGTTCTTAAGCACTGTAGAGGTATAAAGAAATTGTAATTTGTTTAGTCAAACACTGTTTATTCCACATTATAAACGGTATAACCTTATCGGTGTCTAGGTTTTGAACACTATTGTTTGTGCTCCCCTGATGATCAAGTGAAAACTTTGAAACCATACCATTGTATAATGTGGAATAAACAGAATTTGACTAAACAAATTCCAATAAATTATGCTCTTATCTGAAATACAATATAAAAACTACATTTTGTTTAAATGGAACGGCAAATGGAAGAGAGCAAGTGAGCATAGATGTATTGACTTACCATTTTGTGAATACAGAGAACCTCTACCTTAGAAAAGACCTGTGATGAACTGAGTTCTCTCCTTAAGAAAACAAAATGTATACCTTTTCCAAATATTGTATTATACTTAAGTTGTTTACAGTACAACCTTGTGGGTCGACACATATGTGCCAATATTTTTCAACTAACCAAGAAGATGTCCCAGAGGTCTTAACTTAAAACCAGGCAGAAACCATTTAAATAAAAATAATAATCCAACGCGTGAGCCCCCCGAGCTAGAAGACAAATATCTTACCAAGTAGCCATAGAGATTTTCTATAACAGTGACTAATTACCTATTTTCTTCTATATCATATTAATAGTTAAACACGTTATTTTTTTTAAAAAAGCGAACAAGGAAAGCTGATTCCACTAAACATACGAGGACAAACACACCATCGCGTCATTTCCTTATCGGAGTTGGCACAGAAGATAGAGCACCCAATTTTACTATCTCAACACACATATTTAGCCTCTTCAATATTAAAACACCTTCTCATAATACTCCCACGACTTCATTGATTTTACGTTTTTTCAAAATATTATTCACTTGATCCAACTATACTTTTCTTAGTCTCCTGAAACACGCTTTTCACTCACATTCACACTGATTATTTGTTAAGTCAATTTCTTTATTTATTCATTGTACATACCTAAATCATTTCAGATTAGTTTTTTCCTCTTATAACACATCACGCTTAAGTTCACATTTATCCCTTATCATTTTATTTCGTATTCTGTCATACAATATTACCCCGTACATATTTCGCATTCTGTCATACATTATTACCCCCAGTGCACGCATTTTTACAGATAACGTTTTTTAAGTATTTTTTAATGTAAATTTGTGGAACCGAAAATTATTAATATCAATTAAAAATATGTACATAAATTGCAATTAATACTACCATACCATTCAATATTTAACCACACAGGTAAATATTAACAATATTCGTTTATATCCTTACACATGCGCATTTCGCGTCATTACAGACTCAAATTTAACTGCATTATTATTTCAACAACATTATTTTCTTTATATGGTTAACTGAAAAAAAAATAGAGCTAGTACAAAGTAAAATATTATTTAACCCTCCAATGAAAACAAAAATTGAAAGACAAAAACTAAATAGAGAAAGCTCGCTTAAAATTCGCACTGACATCATAAAGATAATAATACGGCCCGTAGTTAGAATAACAGCAATTCTCCTTTTCTCGTAATAAGAATATTTAAGGCAATTTTTCAGATGTTAAATGTTTCTTAAACTTTTAAATAATCCAGACATTTCCTTTGAAGCCTTCCCTTATCTCTTCACTTCTTCCTTCCTAGCGTTGCTGGAAATTCAAGGGAAACGATAGAATTTGGACTGTTTTCTAAAAATTATTGGGCTATTAAAAATTAGTAAGGGAGCCTGTCTGAAAAGAGTTTGAAAAATCGTTTTGTCTTCCATAAAAGGATCTCGCGAGGAACATATCCGTCAGGAGGGTATAACGGAGTGTGTTAAGGATATAACAGGGGTATTCAACCTTTAGATCTGTAAAATTTTAGTAGGTTTTTACAATAACCATCATCATCATTACTCAACCATACATAGTTTACCACAGACGGTAGACTTTTTCACTACTTCTAAAAACTAGTCACCGTTTGCTACTTAGTTTGACCTTTCATTTTACCTTTTTGAATTTAAACTTTAAATGAAAATGTTTATTTTTGTAATAACCTGATAAAATGAAGCTTTAAGCTCTGACTATTATAGATGATCTTAATTGCTTTCATATATGTTTTTCGTAAATATTTGATAAAAACTGACACCCTGGACCCAAAAATAGAAATAAAGTTATACGATTAGCATTTAAGAATAAGGTTATGATTCTTCTGCAATTGTTCATTAGATTATTTAATTTTACTTTAAAGCAAATAAGGGCCAAATGCTTAATATAATAAATTATTCCCTACAAAGTGGAGACATGTGAATAAAGTATCTACAATAAGCAGATTGTAGGCATTTAATGGTTGTGGATTAATAGAAAAATCATGAAAATAGCTTATAAGGACTTGGTGAGCAACTACGATATTATGTTTAGAAGGGAAAGGGAGGGTTAAGGGAGATAGTGGACAAATGATGTGTATGCTCAATTATTAACTATAGAGTTAACACATGTATACTCGTAAGTTATCTACATTTAGCATACTGAAGGCATTTGAAAATAAGATTATTAGAAAAATCAGGAAAATGTAGGATGGGAAAGAAAGGTTTGAGATAGATAATGGTACAATATTATCTACAGACTTTAGACATAGAACATAAGCTATCTAAATCACTTATACTGGATGTATTTGAAATGCGGATTAATAGAAACATTATGAGAATAGCTTAAAAGCACTTGGAATATAACTACTATATCTTTATTAAGACTGAAAGCAAAAAAAGGTGCTCTTTAAATATAAAGGTTCGCAATGCGTCATATTTGGGGCATATCTATAAGAGAAAAGTCGAAGGATAGATTAAAAAGATGACAAGCCTCTAGATTTCACATCATCAGGAATTATATGAGAGTGCGGAATAACCGATTTATATGAATCAAGCTAGAGAGAGGATTTGCTGTAGTGATTGCAGACGTTAATGACACTTACTATAACTTCTTCTTCTCCCTGGCTCCATCCCAACTCAGTGTCTGCGAAGACTGTTGGGGTCAACTCTCCTCGTTCTCAGGTTGTATGCTCTTCTGTCCCGGACTACGTCCCTCAGGCCGTGCCTCTGCATCAGGTTATCTTTTTACTGGCATTTTCATCTCACATAGAAATCCCGTCAATGATCTTAACTTCATCCATCTCACACTAATTATATGAGTTAAATCTGCTGCAAATCCTCCATCGCTATGGATGAGTAACCCAAGATACTTAAAGGAGACACAATTTGGTAATGTTTCTCCATCCATTTGCATTACGGGAGTGAGAGCATTTGTGTTCTCGAATGGTAGGTACAGATACTTTGTTTTTTTTCTGCTCAGTCTCAATCCATTGTCCTCCACCTTTCCAGACTATTTTCCAGGTCTTCATATTTTTCACTTATTAATACGATATGGTATGCAAATAGTAGGATCTTTAGGAGACTCTTCATTTCCTGGTTAGTTAAATAGTCCATGACTAAGATGAACAGTAGCGGACTGAGTACCGATCCTTGATGTACCCCCACTTTTACAGGAAATTCTGGTGAAGTTACCGAAGTGCACCTCACTAATATAACTCTTGATTGATAATTTGGTTATAAACCTCGAAATTATTAAGCACACAAATAATAGTAATAAACCAAGTAGTTTTTTTTCCTTACCAATCAGTTCCAAAATCTTTGCTTGGTAAAACTGTTACATTTCAAACCAATGTTTGTACAGAATGTTTATCTCTCATTTCTCAGTTATTTATATTACAATCTGACACGTGTTTTCTTAACTTTCCTTTTAAAACTTCGAGTGGTAAGGTATATATGGGTACTAATATTTTGGTTTTAAACAAATTCATTCTGGAAAATAAAGAACAATTCTAAATGCTTTCTACAAGAATTTAATTCCAGTACGTGTAGAACAATATTAACAATACATTTAATTTATCTAGTTAGTGTTATTAATTGAATTTTAAACAGTTACTGATTAAATATTGATTTATTTTTTTTGTGAGAAATTGCCTCTTCAAGGCGTATTTTTTTATGTAATCAAGTCTTAAAATTGTATCAAAAATTTGTGTGATAATTTCAGTTAATTATTTTTGTCCCTCTCTGAGTTTGAGTTAACAACTTTATAAAAGCTGTTGTATTTGATAAAATTAAATGTCCTTAAATGTTTTATAAATTTAAAGGTTCTGTTCCCCTGTCACAGATGATGGGTCTTGATTTCTTTCCGAAAGCATAAATCGTTTGTCTCTGTCATTCTGATGGAGGATGGGAGCTCCCAACCCATTTTTCCATTTTCAAGTGCTTTGGTTTAAGTGTTCTCCAACCAGAGAGATTTATAAAATAATATTAGATATCTATGTAAATATAAAAAATTAAATAAAACGTTTCCTTATATAAAAAGAAATGGTTGAAAAAAGCCAATATGAATCTATAGTGAAAAATTATTTAAAATAATTTTATGAATCCAATTTAATTTAATGTGGGGAAGTTCAACATAAAGGCGTAACTCACTATTTTTTTAATTAATAGAACCAACAACTTCCTTAGGCAAATACCTGTGATATAGTCTCATTTTATTTCATAAAAAATAATTTATCCTTCCTAAATACATCGACACTCAGGTAAATAATTCACACTATTCGTTTATATTTTATTACATAGTTTTCCAGCTCTTGGGTAGTGGGTTCGATTCCCGTTGAAACCCAAATTATTAAAAAGGATTTCAGTTTTATTTTTCTTTAAGGCATGTATACAACCTTTCTAGTTAGTCTGAAAATATTACCACATGGTAATACGCCCACCAGGTTGTACTTTATATAACAGAGTCTAATACTATACAATACTCATGCTTTCCATGCTATGACATACATAATTCTCACACCATGAGCCCACCTACCATATCAACATAATTTTCAACAGCTCTTCAGCATACGCTCAACATCTTCATATTTTCTATTTGAATACTTCAAAGTGCTCATTGCTCTCACCCTGTCTAAAAGACAACTTGTGATATAACACTTGAAGGCGCAATATCACTAAATCCCCACCCTCACTTATGAATGCATTGTAAATCTTAATTCAATGAACAGTAGAATCATTTTTACAAAATATATTTCACCATTTTAAATTCAGTGCATTGCGCCCAAATTATTTATCAGAAGATATTATTGTTTTATACTTTTGTTGTTCATAGTAGAACTTGAAATTTTTACTGTAAAATATCTTTTAAAGTGAAGACCAGAGTGGAATCTTTTTGAAATAAATTGAGTAACCAAACAAATTGAACTTGTTGAGATATATGTGACGTGTTCTGCTTTAGGAAATAATTGAAGTTAACCTTTTTGAGAGGTCTTATCAAAATAAACTATAACCAATTAACACAACATTTTTTCAGATGACGGAAAAATTAAGAGGGATATGGAACATAGTTAATCAGGGATAAGACATATATGGTATACTCGAACCTGACAGCATCAACATCTGCTAAGGTAAAAGTCCATCATAGTATTTTGGTGCCGACTTTGGTGGACATGGAAATCATTGACATATTACGAATAGAAGCGAATTGGGATGAATGTGGAATTGAGGCTGATGTGTTGAGTAAGATGAAGAGGACCACGCTGAAATTCAATGAGCATATGAAACGAATGAAAGAAGAAACACTAACACAACAAATGTATAATGCGAATGTAGGTAGAAAGCGTGTGAGGGGAAAATCAAGGAAGTATGGTTGGATTAAGTGAATTATGTTTAAAATAAAGTAAAAAAGTCATAGTAGTTATATGAGAGGGTATATGGATGTGGAGGAGGCTAAGGATCTTGTTCGTGATAGGAAAGTCTAGTGTTTTATCCTCTATGTCTACCTCAACAGTGAAATGGCGTTATGGTATGTATGTACTACATTTCAGCTAAAGAAGAAAGCATTTTCAAATATGTTTCTTTGTAGATCGTTTTCCTTTGGTAAATTTTCTGCGGTTTACCAAATATGTATTTCTTAACACGCAAATGTGAGGAAAATCCTAATTGAATGGCCGGAACTACTTTTTTATTTATTTTGCTATATTTTTAACTTCTTAATAATAATGGTTTGCAATCCCGAGTACCCTTATAGAGATTCTACCCTTCAAACGACGCTATATAAATAGTCCTTATATTTTTATTATTGTTATCTCCGGGCTGGAATAATAGACTTCTTACTAACAAGACAAAAGAGATTAATTACTTCAATACATAATAAGTTATTAAATAAATATCTCATTCACATGCAAGTACTTTAAATTCCTTTAAAAGTGTTTCCGTTCAGAAACGAATGGATTTTATAAAAATATTTCGCTTTTCTTTTTATGTTATGTTCGCTATCTCTATAGACCAGATTCAACGACTCCATATTTTCATATGAAATCGGTTCAATATTGAGTGTGCAGTGTGATTTTAAAATATCTGAACTGCAAAGAGATATAATATAGAGTCTTTCTATTCAAGATTTCGTTATAATGGAGTTTGGAAGTATCAATATAACGAACAGTTTAAAATATGTTATATGATAAATTGTTAAAATAAATGACTCAAGAGTGTAAAATTTTAGTTAACAGAAAATTACAATAAATAAGATGTATAGATAGCGTGAAAGATGAATGTCAAAAAATGATTTAGTGGATATCTGATATATTTTGTCAATGTTCAGGGTGAACCGAAAAAAGTGGAGAAATGTTCATACTAATCACCCAATCTATGCAGTTAAGTAAATTATGAGTTAAAATAATTGTTCATGGCTTGACTATTAACAAGGAAGTTTATATTTACGCGTAGCATATTTAATGAAGTAAAATTGAAAATGTTTAAAATAATCATCATCATTACACACCCCGTCCATATTGGGCTAAGCAAAGAGAACATATCTCATCATTCTATTTTGGCATACATATTTTTCAGGTTGATGACAATGTGTAACGGGGTTTAATATAAATAAAAAATCAGAAAGAAATATCGATTTCATTTGTTCATGCTATATGTCCTTAGTGAGATACAGGGAAAAGCCTAATTTACTGGGGACACGACAAATGAAAGGCAACAAACCGAGATTCATTAAAATTGTGTGTCTCAATCAAATTACCTGTTGTTTTTTTCGCAAACTATATGTACTTCTTGTCAAGTTTAAAATAAATGAAACATAAATATATAAATAAAAAATAAATATTTTGATTATGCCACGTCCATACACATATAACTTATGATGCGTACAGTACCTGGCGGTATGTAATACACATCGAGCTTAAGAAAGAGACTGTCGGCCATAATCGGCTAACTTCGGCTTTGTAGAGCGTCGTCTCTGTTCACCTAGAACGCTTGATAACGACTGACAAATCGCGACAGAACACGTATATGAATGACAGAGGCGATGCTTTACTAATCCGAAGCTGGCCGATTATGACCAACAGTCCCTTTCTTAAGCCCGATGTGTGTTACTTACCGCCGGGTACTGTACTTCTCTGTTACTAAGGTTTTTTACTCTTCTCTCTTTAAGAATTCGATTAATTTCATCGTACCATGTTTAAGCCACTCCCCTTGAATGACACATGCATTTTTTTCGCCCAGTATTCGGACGTAAACGAGTACCTATGACTTCGTTTATATCTAGACTGCGCCGGCAAGAACTGTTCTCAACAACATACGCAAGAACGGGTCTTCCAGCCGCTATGTCTGTTGGAAGGGCCTTAACTCTTCTGAACGGGATTGCTTCGGATATTGACAAATGTTATATCACATTACCAAAAGCAAAAGTAAATTTTCTTCTTAGATTGAGCACGTTAGAAAGCACTCATCAACATACTTAAGTGACTGAATATACGTGTATCATATGTTTGTGTGTATATACTCGTTTGTATGCATATGCATTATTTTTTATTAAATATAATTTTTTATTTTTTTCCTATGTAATTTTTCTTCTTTTTTAATGTCTTATATTTTTCAAAGTAATTGGGCTAAGCCTGTTTTGAAAAAAATAAATAAATAAAATATGCCGGTGTGCTCCAATCATCTCATTTAAGGTGTGCCGTGTGATCCAGTACACCAGGGGAAAAAAGAGGAAATAAACGAAAACTCCACGGCACATCTTCGCTTTCCAACTGAATTGACGTCGACTACGAGATCCAGTAACGACGACGATGACGTTTTTTATAGATCTTACTAAAATTCTCATACCTTCTTGACTATTTGTGTAGATAGTTTTTGTATTTTTATTGAATAATATTAAATAATGTGATTAAATACTAATACTAATTTGTTACAGGTTTTGCCTAGTGAATTACTCGTAGTTATCGTACTTGCACAGTACGCTTTGCCTTTCCTATAAACTATTTTGACTATTGTTTATGTATTGTGGATAGTAAATGTAATGAATGGACCATTTTCGTGATAGATAATTTATAAATAAGTATGGAAAAATGTGACGACCTCCATGGTTTAGTTGACAAGATACTTAACTACCACGCGGACTTTTGAGTTGGATATCTGATGTTACACGAAAATAATCGGATTCAAGTCTGATAAAAGAGTACATCGTGTATCAGTGCTAACACGCGTTAGACTTTTGCTAGTGTTGGTGCATCTTCACGTGCGAAGTAGTAATTTTACGTGCGAAGTAGTACTTTTACGTGCGAAGTAGTACTCTCATGTGCGAAGTAGTACTTTTACGTGTAAAGTACTTCCCTCACGTGCGAAATAGTACGAGTACTTTTAACGCGTGCGATGACAAGGCGCGAGTTACGTACATATCCTAGTGGTTCTAAACCGGAATGCTCGCTTAATGGGGCCGAAAACAATATTATGTCCTGGTCACATTTTTCAATATGTCTGAATCACTAGTTCCGATATGTTTAAGGGTATTTGTCAAATGTCGTATTAGGTTTAGTAAATACATAAATAACACGAATATAAAAATATTCGTATACCCTAAAATAAAACAAATTGTTTCATAAAAGAAATTCCCATGATTAAGAAAATTAAAATAATCTTCACTCTTAGTATTCAATTTGTAACCTCGAAAGGGAGAAGAGATGAAAGTAAATATTTTTAACGATCGACCATTTTATTCTTCTTTATCCAGATAAAAATAAAAAGATATCAAACGCGGAGGAATGACGAAAATAAAAAAAAGGAATAGAGAAAAAAAGCGGAACGGGGAAAACAAAATGAATTTCAATATTTCGTAATCTTGGAGCAATTTTGTACCAATGAATGCAAGAATAATATTTGCTCTCGGGGAAAATGGATACGATTCCTACTATTTTTAAACCGGTTTAACTATCGTTAAAGTAACCGCTTAGATCAAATTTAACTCTAATTCAAAACTTCGATGTTTTTGTATTTGATTAAACTATGGTAATTTCATTATCATATACAATATGTAGTTTGTGTTTTAATTTAATATTCGTACAAACATTATTATATTTTGTTTGAATTAGTAAGAGGGGTTGCTGAAAAACTGTCAGGAAGATTGGCAAATTATTTGTTATACACCTGTATTTGTTATCATAAGTCTTTAGAAAAAATGTCAAAATCTTGATCCTACGTGATATTTCTTGGTTCACAAGATGACACTATCAAATATTGAATAATATTAATGAATGGAAAGTTTTTTATAACGCTGTTTAGAGATAATCTTCAAGGTGCTCTAACTAGGGCTTCGAACCAACTTTATTGTTGGCAGACTAAAAATGTTAAATTGAGTGTAAATATACTATAATGGTGGCTGCAGCCATTGGATAAGGTGCATCTCCGAAAAAAAACTGAATAATGTATGAAGCGAAAATAATGCCAGGCATCCAGTTATACATTTTAAATCGCGTATTTGGAAAATCCGAGGCAGCGATCATTATAAAGAGAGAACAATCCTTCTATTGGAAATGGGTATAGGGATTTTTAACGAACTCTGGTTAAATTTGACGAAACTCGAATTAGATTTCAAACGCCAAGCCGAGCCGAGCCCGGGCTGCGATGTAATTGGATGGAAGAAATCGAATAATCGGCTCGAAAAACCGAAGCTCGCATTTTTTTTTGGAAGCTCCGCTGAAAAAGCGTTTGAAAATATAATTTATTTTCCTTTATTAATAATAATAATAATTTATTACAGCATTTTAAGAGGGTGTGCTTTGTAACACAAGCCATATAAAAATACATATCTAAACATATTTGACTCCTGAATAATTTCTTTTATCATTGCTGAGCTGAGGGGTTCCAATGGGTAGTAGGGCTACGATGGAGTATGCTTGGTTGGAAAATATAGTTCTATAAAATGTCATAATGCGCCCCGTTGCAATGTTACCAGTAACACTACTACCAAGTCCAACTCTTTAGCATCCACGAGTGGTCTCTCAGGCCCCGCGAACCCCGGGCAATGTGACCACTGACATTTCCATCAGTGTCATAGCAGATAGAAAGTGGACGAATGATGAGTTTCCAGCGTCATAAAACTGGATCCACTCAGCTAAGGGAAGGTAACCCTAACAGAAAATCCTCCACAGAAGGCAAGGGGAAGCCACTCTGGATATCCCTCCCCAGAAAATCACTATGGAGAGAAATCAAGCCACGGCCTCGAATCCCGGCTTTTTTCGGGCTGCCGGTGACAAAGATGTCTACTCTCAGATAATATTCAACGTTTGGGGACCTGACATGATACTGGAAAGAAGAAGAAGACCTTTAAAATATTAAAAAAGGTTGTATAATTTATTGCCATATAATCCTTACAAACCCTATCAGTACCGTTAGACTATTCTGAGATATGGGCCATTCTTTTAGCGTTTATTTGAGCTTTAAAAAAGTGAATTACTTCCACTCATCTGACCACGCTTTGTACATCCTAGGTACTAAAAAATATAATACCTTTAGCATAAAAAAGGTGTTCAACCTTTAAACACTAAGTATATTCCCTGTACTATTGTTCCTGGTCTGATAAATATGCTTGTAGATCATGTAATTCATTTTCCTTATAAACATTTATTGTAAGCTCAGAACGCTAAAGTTTTTGAAAAGTGGCTTACTTAGACATATTAACACATTAACTGCTGAATAATTTCTTTCATAATTACCGTGCTGTTAAAAAAGGTAAATATTTAAATTTCATATATGCACATTTTTTTTGAGTAGTTAAAAAGTATAATTTATAGCCATATTCCTTTACAAACCTTGCCAGTATAGTAAAGTTACTCTCTATTCTCACTTTTTTTTATTCACCCAAAGAAATTGAGAAAAAAATTACGATAGGCATTTTGAGCTTCCAGCAAAAGTTAATATGAACACCTTTAGGCGTTTTCAGCACTGAACGTGTTAAACTGGCGTAAGTAAATAAATAGGAAAAATAAATACAAGTTAAAAACTTCTATTTCAAAGAATAAAAATACAAACATATTTTTTTAAATAAAAACAAACAAATATTCAGTTCAAACTTTTCTGTGATGTTTACTACATTCAATTCTCTAATCGTGATGTATACTACATTCAATTCTCTAATATTCAGTTCAAACTTGTCTGTGATGTTTACTACATTCAATTATCTAATCGAATTCTCCAAAAATGCAGCCTAGATTGCTCACCGACTATTGAATACGTTGTCAGGTCGTATTATACGCTTATAGATTCTTGATATGCGTCGCATCAAAACCTAGAAAATGACCTTAGGCAAATATCTCTGAAGCACTAAAATGTGTTGGGAGTCCAAATATAACTCGGTGTATATTATAGTTCTTTATGTTATTTATAGTTAAGGCATTAACGTTGTAGAGGTTTAAAGACATTGTTATTTATTTTTATCAAACACTTTTTATTCCACTTTTTTGTAACGGTATAACCCTACCGGTTTCAAGGCTTTCACCTCATCTTCAGGGGAGCACAAACAAGTATTGTTTGTGCTCCCTTGAAGATGAGGTAAAAACCTTGAAACCGTTAGGGTTATACCGTTACAAAAAAGTGGAGTAAACAGTGTTTGATAAAAATAAATTACAATATTTCTTTATATTGAGTAATTTTAAACTTTTGAATTTGTAATTTTACCCAATGTTCGCTCGAGTCCAATGGCATGCAATATACTCGTAACTGAAATTGTTGCTTATTTTCGCCAGTATTACATCTTTCAAAACGGTATTCGATCATTTTTCCTCTTATATATAACGAAAGCCTTTTTTGTGAATATTTTCATGATACTGTAGTTTATTATTACAATTATTTAAAGATTTTTTTTTTCGAGAAAATTAGTCAACACGACATGAATAGCTGTCACAACGTGTTTTAAAAGTAGTGGAATCTCATAAGTAGCTGCAGCTAATACTAAATAAATGTGACGTATAAAAGTATTATAAATATCGCGAGTGTAAGTCAACTGTCTCAGAATATGAACTGAATCTAGTGAGATGGTTGTTATATACCAAGGATGGCCAACTTGTCTGTTGTCACGATCAGGTTTTTTTCGTTAAAAATGGTCGCAATCAAATTCACCAGATTTAATACATAAAACAAATATTAAAAAGAGGTAACTAATAACTAAATGTTTATTAATAAGTATGAACGGAATCACTTCGCTAAAAAATATTAAGGAAAATAAAACTTAAAGATACATGTGAAATAACATACACACATGTATTTGGAGTAGACATATGTAGATATAGTATTAAATAAGGACATCTTATTGACTGCGTTGAAGAGTGCATATGCGTAATGAAATATTACAATGTCGCATGCCACATTGTAAGTTACGAAGACGGTTGCGATCAAACGAAAATTGCTTCGCGATCAAACGAAAATTGCTTCGCGATCAAACGAAAATTGCTTCGCGATCAAACGGAAATTGCTTCACGATCGTTCTTTTGGCTATCCTTGTCGTATACCATTATTAAAGAAAAATACTCTTATGTGGGTTTTAAAAGAACGCAGATTAAAACCATTTTTTAACTAGCGTATTTATTATTTATGTCAGAACTATTAAGACTTTGGAAAAATCGTAATTATCAATGGTGGATTTTAAGGAATATTCAAAAGGCCTAGGGGAATCAAATACATTTCTTGAGTTCACACTATTTGAGGGATATTACAGCAAAGCGTCTTACACCAAAGCGTAAGTGGTGCCTTCAGTCAAGTTTTAGTCACTCAATAGTGTAAGAAAAATTAATATAGTTGTAAACGATATTAAATGACTCGTGCGTATGTATAGTGTCTGATAATTTGATGCAGTTGACTTTGATGCGGTTGTTAAGATTATGAAATAACAGGAATATTGTATGTAATAGCTTGAAATTTACCTATGCATAATAATGATAATGTAGAATATGAACGTCTTCGCTGATTGTTTAAGTATTAAGGACAATACTCGAATATGAATATGTTTTCGGATATTTAAAGTAAATATGGTTGGTCGGAGGAAATTACTACATGACAACGAACCTACCAGACTCTATTTTAACAACAAAGTTGTATGACAACACAATTCAATAAATGAGATATTTTATTTTCAACTTCCACTTCACACATAGGGTGCATAATTTTTCTGTCAGATTATCGCTGGAATATTTATCAATTGATTACTTATTTTATTGATACTTTACTTTGCATTGCATGGTAGAAATAACTTATTTTATTATATCAAGTTTTTCCGTAAATTTAACCTACTCAGAGTGGTTCGTAATTATCCGAAAGGTGTGCTGGTCAAACACCAATTTATAGTAACATACGGCAAATACTCGGTTTTTCGATGGCCATAGCCTTCCGGTAGCGGTAGAACCAAGTTCGATTGATAGTGATTTCAATTCCGAGCTATTTTAAATATTAGGCCATAGTACATCTGAATTTCGATGACCACCGTGGTCTAGTTGGAAAGACGTTGGTTTTCCGCTTTTGGTTGGGTTTCGAGTTCGTTCTCTATGTTACACAAAAAAGGGGTGTGGAAAAGAGTTCTTCTGCTAGATGCATGTAAGGGTTTACCTTTCCACGTGCTGTAGTATTTCTAACACGTACGATAGTGAACTATCAGTTACTTATATAATTCAGTGATTTATAACCCAAAGACTGGATTACTAAAGCCAAATATCAAATTATCGCCCGACTATATTCTCCAAAAGACACGTATGAATATGAAAATGTTAAGATGATACCATATTAATGAATAAATCTGTTGACTAACTTATCATAAACCATCAAATTGTTATGAACAATATAAGACTCAAAGCCTTACATAAGACTTCAGCAGATTTAACCTGCCAATCATGTTGAAAGTTTGATTTCCTTGACATTGGAACTTAATGATTGATTTGTGAAGACAATATGCTTGCTGAAGTGTAACATTATGCATACAATGAACAAAAATTCGAACTTATGTCTTCCATCCACAGGGTAGCTGAAAATTAAACATATATCAACCTTCCATCCACAGGGTAGCTGAGAATTAAACAAACATCCACCTTCCATCGACAGGGTAGCTGACAATTAAACATATATCCACCTTCCATCCACAGGATTGCAGACAATTAAACATATATCCACCTTCTATCCACAGGGTAGCTGACAATTAAACATATATTCAAACTCCTATTACAGGGTAGCTGACAATTAAACATGTATCCAAACTCATATTACAGGGTAGCTGACAATTAAACATATATCCACCTTCCATCCACATGATTGCAGACAACTAAACATATATCCACCTTCCATCCACAGGATTGCAGACAATTAAACATATATCCACCTTCAATCCACAGGGTAGTTGACAATTAAACATATATCCACCTTCCATCGACAGGGAAGCTGACAATTAAACACATATCCACCTTCCATCCACAGGGTAGCTGACAATTAAAATTATATCCACCTTCCATCGACAGGGTAGCTGACAATTAAACATATATCCACCTTCCATCGACAGGGTAGCTGACAATTAAACATATATCCCCCTTCCATCCACAGGATAGCTGACAATTAAACATATATCCACCTTCCATCAACAGGGTAGCTGACAATTAAACATATATCCACTTTCCATCCACAGGGTAGCTGACAATTAAACATATATCCACCTTCCATCCACAGGGTAGCTGACAATTAAACATATATCCACCTTCCATCCACAGGGTAGCTGACAATTAAACATATATCCACCTTCCATCCACAGGGTAGCTGACAATTAAACATATATTCAAACTCCTATTACAGGGTAGCTGACAATTAAACATGTATCCAAACTCATATTACAGGGTAGCTGACAATTAAACATATATCCACCTTCCATCCACATGATTGCAGACAATTAAACATATATCCACCTTCCATCCACAGGATTGCAGACAATTAAACATATATCCACTTTCCATCCACAGGGTAGTTGACAATTAAACATATATCCACCTTCCATCGACAGGGTAGCTGACAATTAAACATATATCCATCTTCCATCCACAGGATTGCAGACAATTAAACATATATCCACCTTACATCCACAGGATTGCAGACAATTAAACATATATCCACCTTCCATCCACAGGGTAGCTGACAATTAAACATATATCCACCTTCCATCGACAGGGTAGCTGACAATTAAACATATATCCACCTTCCATCCACAGGATTGCAGACAATTAAACATGTATCGTATTAATTTTTTATACTTGCTACTTTAGAAATCTTTAATTTTCCTTTTTAGAATTCAAATCAATTATTTGTTTCTCAAATATTGGTGTTCGGTACTATTTACAAGAATATTATCAAAAAAAAATTCAAGGTCTTACTATGGAATGTTTTTTTAAAGATACTTTATTCTATAAATCTGTAATAAAATACAAACCAATTCAATTTACTTTACACGCCTGTGATGAACATTTTGAATCCGTTAGAAATGTTTTTTTTTTAATATTCAATTTAATCTCCTAGAGAGAAAATTATATTCCGTTATGGCGAGTCGAGTTTCTTTTGATCTGACGTGCTCTTAGACATTTCCGCAAAATAAATAAACATGAAAATATGCTTTTGCGGTAAATATATGTTAAATATTCTACTCTCAAAAACAAAGAATATTGTTTTATACATTTCATAAAGAGGAAATGCCACATTTAATACACGTGCCTCAAAAACGACTAGAAAAAAAAATAAGCGTTTATAAATTATTCTTCGGCATTTATTATTACTCGTTACTTTACCGAAGTACTTTCTGTGATCGAAAATTTCGGCGCTTTGGAGACGCACGGTTTAGTAAAACCATCATTGATATTGTATCAAACAGCAGAATAACCTTGGTATATATACACCACTTTAAACGGAGGGAAGGTGTCTGACAGAATGCAGTAAATGGAGGAGTGTCGATAACATAAGAAAAGCAGCACAATACAGACCCACAGAATTGCAACAGCAAACTCGGTTCAAGACTTATATTTATTGATTTACACATGACAAGAAATATATAATTTGCAAAAAAAAAACAGGTAATTTAATTTGGACACAACATTTTAATGGATCTGGGTTTGTTGCCTTTCATTTGTCGTGTCCCCAGTAAACTAGGGGTTTGCCTTTATCTCACTGAGGACATATAGCTTGAACAAAATAAATCGATACTTCTTTCCGATTTTATTATAAAACCCCGTTGCACATTCTCATCAACCTGACAAACAGTGACACTCAATTACATATGTATACATCACGCGAAATCAAACTCATCACCCTACATCACTCCAGACAAACAAAAAACACTCATCCCACAATATACCGCACATAATCATAAAAATAAAAACAAAAACATATAAAAATGCAAACATAAAACAACAAAAAACACACCACTCAAGAGCTCGCTCTATGGTTTTGAACCAAGTACGAAACGAGAAAGGAAGATATTATTTGGTTTAAACGTAAGTAAACATAATACGAGAAAAACAATATAATGTCAAATAGTCGAATTTTATGGATCTAGGCTTGTAATTTGTAGTGCCCCCTGTTATCTAGACTTTTTCCTGTATCTAACAGGAGACGTTTGAACATATTTTACGTAGGTTAATATTTTTTACTGTTTTTTTTTTATCATTTGATTCCTTCCTGAAATAAATTATCAACTTCATAAGTGAAGAGTAAATGTCACGTATATACCACGTGAATCAACCCTTAGCTAACTCTAGTAATCTAAATAAATTAAGCTTCTTTTATAATTTGTTCCATACACTCATATCGAAAATCAAATTAATATTGAAATTTTATGGTTAAAAATTTTTTAAGTTAGTTCACTAAAACTGTTACGTTTTAGGTTATTTGATCCCATTATGAGTGTCAAGTTTCAAGACAGTTCGTTATCAAGGTTGATATAATTGGGGACGAAAATATTGATTTGAGGAAAACGCGTTTCACGTTCTCGAAATTCTTTGTGGTTCTTTGTGTGGCGCTGAGTTTACCAGTTTATATTCAGCAAAAACCAAAAGTTTTCTAGACTAAAAAAACATCCAATAATGGAAAAAAATATTTCGTTCATGTAGGACAAGAAAACTCGCTGAAGTATCAAGAATTCGAAGAGTTATGTGTCACTTTTAAGAGCGTTGCGTGGAATATTTGAAAAAAAAAAACAATATTTGACAAAATAAGGAATTATGAGATTAGGAAAGAATGCAAATTGATGTGAGATGTTGTTCTCAAACTGAAAAAAGAACCTTCAAGATCGTTTACCAAAGTAAAAAAAAAATCACTGGTATAAAATTCAATCTCTAATTAATCGTTTCAAGATGCATTCATTACGGACTCGGACAACCCGTAAAACTCTCAACGGTTTACGATAATACTATATGTCAAAAGATTCTAATTTATTTTTGGTTCTTGCTGCAATACCATAGAAAAGTGCCAAGAATATGCATGTCAAGGTTTTCATATACACACACAAAATTTACATATGCATGTCAAGGCTGTAATCCTTGTCACAGAGGAGATCCTGCATACAGAATTAATCGTACTTTGAATTCTATTTCTTTTACTTTTCAGCTAATATTCTGAAAAATTTATTTTTTGAACAGGCTGAACAATTTCGTTATAAATACCTACTTTTATATTTTGCTTTCACTGATAATATTTTTTTGTATATTTTTTTTATATAAATACTGAAGAAACGGTAGCACATCAAGAAGGTTAACACACTACAATAATTTTAAAGCTTTTGTTAGAGTTCCGAAGTCCAAATATTTATGATGATAAAACTGGTTTAAAAAATTAAGAAATCCAAATGAAAGATTAAAATTAACCAAAAAAGTATGTTAATCCAACACATCTCTCAAAAAAATAACTTAATCTACTAGTTTTAAAGCTTTTGTCATAGTTAAGAGGTCCAAAGTCTTCCGTCATAGTTAAATAACTATTTCAAATGGCATGCATTACAAAATAAGGATACAAATGAACCGAAACATAATCCTGTGTAATCAAAAACAAAATTAAAGAATTGAAACACACCAATTTAAAGCATATGAAATAAAACATACGTACATCAGGTCATTTCCGTGTCGGGGTACGCAGATATGACAGAGCGCAATACTTTTCTAGCACGACACACATTCTTAGCTTCTTCCACATCCATACACCTTCTTACACAACCTATGCGATTTTTCTGACTTTCTACTTTTCGTTCTTTCAGAACATCATTCACTTGATCTAACCATTTCCTTGGTCTTCCTCTCATACGCCTTTTACTTAAATTCTGCACTGAATATCTGTTTTGCCTTTTTTCATTCATTTGTTCTACTTGCCCAAACCATCTCAACATATCTTTCTTATTGCAACATATCAGCTTTAAGTTCACGTAAATCTCTTTTCACTTACCGTAATCTGTAATACATTGTCTCTCCGTGTATTCTACTCAATGCAAGTATCTCTACTGCGTTTATTCGGTTCCTCTTAATATTTTTTCACGTCCACGTTTCACTTACATACACTTAAGTTGGTACCACAATACTATTGCGAACCGTTGTCGTAGCAGATTTTGATATTATCTGGTTCGAGGTATGTTTAATTGCCCCATTTACTTTGTTTCCTATCACTACACGTTACACACCGTTCGATATCCCTTTTAACTTAATTTTACTACAACTGATATAAATTCAATTTGGTTTTCCTCCATCTCAGAGTAGTTTTTTTCCATCTTACTCAACACATCAGCCTTAAGTTCACATTTATTCAAAATTATTTATTTCCTTAAGCTATCATACATTGTCACCCTTTGTATTCTTCTTAATGAACGCATTACTATACCATGGCTCAATTAGTCAGTCCACGCCTGCGTTTCATTCCTATCCATCAAATTTGGCACCAAAACACTATTGTGGACTATCATCTTATCAGATTTTGATAATTTAGAGGCCCAAAATTTCTTCAAGGCCCACTTATATAACATATAATATCTAAAACGAATATAAACTTACATTTTGAAAGCTAAACTACGGAATAGAGTTACACGAATTTGAAAGTTTTTGTGATGATAGTTCAGAGGTTCAAAAATATCTAATAATACTGAAAATTAAAAAAAAAAAGTTATATAAAAATAAAAAAACTAATATTTCAATTCAACAAAAGCTTACTTCTCAAAAAAAGAATTGAAATTTGAATTCACTAATTTTAAAGTTCACAGGTCCAAAAGACTATTTATGATGGAAAACTATTTCAAAAATCGTGAATTCTAAAATTAGGATAAAAATTAACTATATTAATGAAATTTAAGCTTATCTCTCAAAATACAAAATAACAGAATTGAAACACACCAATTTCAAAGCTTAATTGAAATCTTTTACGTATAACTTAATTAAAAATTAAATAAATGTAACGTTTCCATATAACGGTTGAATAACACGTCAAACCCTGAACGGGGATTAATTCGAGTTTTAAATTTTAAAATCGGCGTCACGCCGTATTAAGACCTTCCACCCAGAACGCTGTCAACCCCTGACGAAAACCAATTATAAATAAAATGAGAAATATTACCGAACGAAAAAGGTAATTGAGGAACGATTGTAGCGATACGAATCTGCAGGAAATTTCTCATTATGGAACATTATATGAATTTATAATGTAAAATGTTTTGCGAATTCAGTTTTTTTTAAATAAAATGAATTTTTAAGTGAAAAAAGAAACGCTTTGTGAAATTTTTCAAAGAAAATTTTTCCCTTCGATCTGAAATACTATTATTATAAAAACAAAAACGGAAAGAGTTTGTAAAAATTGTATTTTACGGTTCACTTTGTTATATTTTTTTTCTCTATTACAACTTTTACAAAGGCGAAATGATGAGTACATAAACTCCGTAGTCGAAGACCTCATGGCCTCCGTGGCTTAGTTGGTAAGATGCCTGTCTTCCAATACAAGGGCTGCAGATTCGATACCGACTGGAATCTAGATTTTTTTAAAAAGGTTTCTACTCTGGTTACATCTAAAAGTATCTTCAACATCTTTCTGGATCTTTGGGAGATATTATTAATAGACTACAGTGAAAACTCTGAAAACATGAATTTTATGGATATAAAGAACTACTTCAGTAAGCAAGACATGTGAGAAGGAGGTCTCATTAATTGATCACAAATTCCATACTTGTTCTAAATGTTACTGCATTCACATTCATACACTTACTTATACCCAATATATCATACACAATTCCAATCGCACCTTACTTAATCTCAACAGTATAATACATTTTTTTCTAGATATTTAAACTTTAACACTGCATTCACATCGTTTTGTATTGTATACCAAACTATCACAAATACCAATCGCATCATAATTTTAATACGATTTCATATATTCCTCCAAAATACCGTATAAGCCCGACTATAAGGCAAGGTTTTTATTTAAAAAGTCGACATGTAAATAGGAAGTCGACTTATATTCGAGTCACAAACATAGTGGGTAGCAATAAATTCACTACTCGCGAATAGCGAAATGGCAACATTATAATGAGAGCATTCAAAAGGCGTCATTGTTTACACATATGTGCGTAGTAATTTCTGACAGTTTTTGAGGGTTTTTTTTGTACTGTGCTTCGTTTTGCATCTTTGCTACCTAAAAAAATATTATGACTGACCATATTAAAATACGAGGAGCTTGAAAAAATCAAGTGAATCAAGCAATACGCAGAAGCTATGATTCCTGACTGCCAGACAATTTAGTATCACGGAACATAATGTTAGACGTTGTTGTTTACAAAAACATGACTTGATGAATACACATTCCTCAAGAAAAGTATTCCGGGGGCCTAAGATAGGACGATTTGACTCGATTGACAGAAAGGTAACAGAAGCATTGCAGTTAAAAGCTCGCGAAATTGCAAGAAACGAAAACATGCCAAAATATAATTTTAAAGCCAGCATGGGTTGGTGCAGGCGAATGATGGTTCGATATGAGTTAAATTATAATGGTGATGGAAATGTTTTTTTCTCCAAAAAGCGGATTAAAAAATATGAGTCGCCTTATAATCAGGGTCGCCTTAAAGTCGGGCCAATACGGTACTGCAAATCCATGCTGAAACATTCAAACTTTGTGTTCACACTATCAAAATCCTAAATAACTTCTTCCCAAAACATGGACTATGTTTTGACTTGTTCCGAGTAAGAAATAGGTATACAAATATATCATAACACACATATTTGACTGCAGAATGGGCAGATCTCCATACTTTTTTATCCAGTAACACACCTTTCGTATTCACATATGTCGTCATGCGCAATAATCTTACTTTAACTTCTTTTAAAATCTAGTTTACTTGATTCAATTACGTTTTCCTCAATCTCCCTCTTCCACACACATCTTGCACTTTGATTTGTATGCTCGTTTAGGCATTCTTTTATCATTCATTCACGCCATATGTTTAATATATTTCAATGCTTTTGTTGTCTACCTTACTCAAAACATTTATTTTATCCATGCGTTCATTTCTAATACCTTCAGAAAATTCAATAATTTAATCTGTACATTTATTTCTTAGCGCACGATCATTTTTACCTTTCTTCTGTCAAACCTAAATTTCACATTTTACGAATAATGTAAGTATTTTGATATTTATGCATTCTTTATTATTGTAACATTTTGTATTTCTGTATTTACTTGCACTCTGATTATGTTTTATGAACTTTGTAAATTATCAAAATCAAACGTTACTAAATAAATAAATATTTTGCGTTAATACCGCGCATGGAAAATGGTGAGCTATATTTTGTGGTGACTTATATTTTCACGTTTCACTTCCATATATGAGAACATTCATGATAATTTAATATTTAGTTTATAATATATCATATAGTGATTTTGATGTTTTGAATCTGAGAATATACGTTTTCCTATAAAATCAATAACAATTCACAAAATAATGTATCAAGAATTCAATACAAAACACCCAATGATTAAGGAAACTGTCAAAATCTTCCATTTTTCTGATAACTATTTCAGTGTGCGCTATTTATCTAAAGTAAATACTATGTTATTCAATACGAAACCTTTTTTTGTAAAAAAAGGTAACCGAAACCTTAGTAAAATTTTAAAATATTACATCAAATAGAAAAGAATATAATATCTAAGAATATTTTAAAATTCAAAGTTTTTTTCAAAGGAATATGGCAAAAGATAAAAATACGGTGGGAATTTGGTTATTGCAGAGAATTTACAAGGTGGGCTGAACGAAAAGCAGAAGAAATGAAGACATTATAAAAGAATTATGATAGAGATTATAACTTTTTATTCTGGGCCCCATAAAATAGTTCCATAGACCTTTCAACTCACATCCCTGTGGTCCTTTATGGTCTTTCCCCAGGGATCGCCTACTTTTGGCATCGCACGAATCGAATATGGATCGCTTTATGCTTTTGAGAATTCGAATTAAGCAATATTAAGATATGATAAAATTGTGGTGCAGCGTATTAATGTCAACATTGATGAACGGGAGTAAATTATATGAAAATAATGATGATGAAAAGATAATGGTAGATTAAGTCGAAATGTATATGCGTTGAGAAGAATATGTGATACGAGTATAATAGAATATTTAACATTTTTTTTTAATTAATGTAAGCCGAAAACTGATATTTTAAGTAGGGGAAAAAAACGTGTTAATTTTTAATGGATGGGACACAAAATACTAAGTAAACAAATTTATTATGCAAGCATAAGTAAGAGCTGTGGTAAAAGACGACCAAGAAGCATGGTTGGAATAAGGGAATGAAATTGTGAAAGGTAAAGATTTATAGCAATAGAAAGGGCTGTACGTTTAGATGTATATACAAGATGAAAGAAGTATGCCGTAATAGGAAAATTTAGCGTTCTATCCTCTCTGCACACCCCAACATTGAAATGTCGTGATCGTATGTATGATTTTTTTATAAATCTGCTTTTGTATGAATTATGAGATATGGATATATACCAATGAAGAAGAAAGTACGGAGATCACGAAAAAGAAAAAGAGCCGCTTTTAACCTTACCCTTCCTGTGCTAAAAAATCCGCGCGTTCCGGTGCTGTGATTCAATATACATCAATATATATGTAAAAATGAGCGATTTAAAATCGGAAAAATTAGAATATTCATAGCCCATCGCTTAAATTAATTAAATTTGAAGCCAAAAGTTATATTAATTGAAATTTAATTGCTGAAAACATGAAAAAAACATCGGCCGACGTTCACAAAACGGGTGAAGAGACCACCTCAAATGGATGCTCAAGAACTACTGAAGCGAAAGAACTGAGATTCTATAAAGAACTGAGACAGTCTTTATTATATTTATATAAATATTAAAGTTTTTAGAAGCAATGTGTACTAGTAACACGTCACAGGGAAGGAAGGGTTAAGACAGATATAAAGAAAATATTGGATCAATAGCCCAAATCTGGGAAAACACTGTACAAAGTCAATTAATGAGTTTGTTTTATTTTTATCGTACTCGTTTTGAAATAAATGAAAAACAGTAGGGTGAAAAAATCGTGTACGTCAAACCATACTTGGCACTTTTCAGCAAAACCCTCGTCACTACTAAATGGACGATCACTATACATTTAATTTCTTTATTTGTTTTTTTTTCCATACTATGGTTTCTCTCTCATAGTTGAGTTGAACGTTCAGCTTTCTCATCCATAATCCAGCCTCATGAGTAGTCCACCAATGTATCATCTCCAATCTTCCTGGAATGAATACATTTACGCTCCTTCAAGAAGTGACCTACAGTCTCGACTATACCACTTGAATGAATACCCATTACCCTTTACGAGTATAATATAAACCATAATATAATGTAGGGGATCAAGATACCTGAAGTTAGTGGCAGCGGTGATGATTACATAGCAAATTTGTGATAGGCATACTCTGTTGCACATACTCCTTTTGCAAGGAGCTTCAGTACTTGTAGTTTGTCTGCGTTTGCTTTTCCATTGAGTCCCTAATAATCATCATCATCATCATTGCTAGGCCTCGCAGTCGAGGATCCCCTCGCCCCTCCAACGTCAGTCCTGAACCGTTCTCTCACGTCGATCGTGTGATCTTCTATGAGAGAACAGCCCGATCCTGGATGCAGCTCTGTTGGAAAGCGAAACCGTGCCATGGAATTTGTTTTAAGTGAGTGAGTCGTCGCACACCAGCAAACTCACTGGCCACACCGCTGCACTGAATCCGATGGCATACCGAGGGGAGACGATCGGAGCACACCGGCATGTTGGGTGCCATTATGGATAGGGATGGGGCAATAATAAAATGAGCAAGTAGAGGATTGAAGGTGGGGGTAAATTTACAGGGAGGGGAAGGACATTAGGAAAGGTGTCCTCCCTCCGGCTTGGGACCAGCTCCGTCATTCGATAAAGGGAATCCATCCAATACGGAGGCTACGGAGCTCTAATAATAAGCAACAGTTTTATGCCATCTGGTTCTATTCATAAATGTACACAACGGAACATCAATGAAACCCTATGCGAAGCATATGCTTTGTAATCGAGGTGACACCTAAGACGATTCAGAGTACTCCACAATCTTCGTTGCAGGTAAAATCCTTGGAGAAGTTTGTTAGGATCCCAAACTCGACAGTTTGTACGTAATTAAAAAAATAGGTTTATACGACATAATATATGAAATACTGTTTATACATTACAAAACACGCATTAAATTGAATGTGCGAAGTTTAAAATATTTGTGGACATGTCGTTACGAGGAAAAAATATCAACCCCTGACCCGACCCTTTCTCTGCCCACAGCGATTACGCTAAAGTGTTGCGATGTTTTGAAAACCAAAACGTTCTGAAGTTTCCTGAAGCATATCCTTACGAACATATTTGAGGTTTATTTTAGAGCTCGTTAAATTATTTTAAATTACACTTTATGCGTAGAAAATTTATTTAAAGTATGGTTTATATGATACAAGAGATTTTAAATGGTGATTGTAAACATTTATTTATCATCGTCATCATCCGCGCAGACTCCGATGCTGAAAATATGTCTTGTTTGTCATCATCCACTCAATGCACATTGATTTTAGTTTTTCCTAGCTACTTTTCGAATTAAAATTTGCTGGGAGTCTTCCTACTCTTCTTTTTTCTATCCTTGGTCGCCTCTCCAGCACTTTCTGGGTCCACTTATCATCGGTACATCTGGGAATGCTCAGCGGTATATATTACTTTGGTCTGTTGCCTTATCTAATAATTCGCTTTCCAGTCTCGTAATGAGTAATTCACCATTCTCCTCTCATTGGCTATGTGTCACTCTGACATCGCCTATTATTTGTTTTGTTAACGTTGCCATTTCAAGTCAATATACTAATACTGGGAGAACATGTAAATCAATGTCTTTTTTTTAAATATCTCGGGTACTCAGAAAACTTTAGAATGAATAATGGCTTACCAAATGCCACCCAAGTTTCATCACGTCTTTCTTCAATATAGTCATCTTTGTTCTCCTTTCCATGCATTACAATTTATTCAAGATATACGTAAGACTTCTTTTTTCTTATATTACGCTTCAAGATATCCAAACTGATAAATTGGATATTTTGAAGAAGGTGGGTAGGAGACAGTATTGTGTTTGACCTCACCAACGAACCTTTGGATTAGGAACCTCTGAAGTAAGCACGGAACTCGTGGTTTGTCATTCCACGTGTTGGTAACACCATCGCACATGAATAGTCTTGTTACCTTACGAACTTTTTTACCAGAGTCAGGCACTTTTTGGTACTGTCGGGAATCGAGTCCAAAACTCCCGGGTAGATAGATACAGACAATTCTACGCTACGGGACTAGCCTTAAAAGCCTTGTCATAATACTGCATACTATTAGATCAATAAATAATAATCAAATAATTCAATTAAGATGAAATCAACCTCAAAGTTCTTCTCCTCTCCGAAGGAATATGATAATGAAAATGTATTGTTTTAGAGGCATCTTCCTCTGGAAACAGAGATTGGTATCCTTAACAAGATGAATTATTTAAGACACAATGAATCACACAAAGTATTATACGAGTATAATGGTATTAAAGAAAACTGAAGAAAACGGTTGTCAATGTAATATGGCACATACATATATATGATACATAAATACGTATCGTCGTGTCCCTTGCAAGTTAACGGATTTCCAAACTTACATGTCTAATCACACACATTTCGCTTACTCCCCTTGCATGTACCATATGTTGCCATGCACAATAATCCAATATTCATATTTCTTATTTTATCGTCTCTCCAAATCTAGTCCACTTGATCTAGCCACGTTTTCCTTGGATTACTTCTTCTGTGTACACCTTGCAGATCTGACTTATTTTTTAATCTCACTCACTTATTCTTTCATCAATCATTCTCTTAACATGTAGAAACGACATTTAAGTTCCTTTCCGCATCTTATTTAAAACATCCATTTTACCCATGCATTAATTTTTTATGTCTTTATTCCGCCTTTTTTCATATATTGACACTTCACGTTTTTTTTAATGCGCCGATGTTATGTGGTGTATAATATTGCAGATAATTATTTTAATTAATGTTTTTTTTTAAAAAGAGATCATACTAACATTTTAATAAAATTCCTGATTATAACATTCCTGATTATAACATTCCTGATTATAACATTCCTGATTACAACATTTCTGATAATGTTACATATGTGTATTCTCAAATTTAAAAAAATTCTTTATTTACTTATAGACATTATATAGTAAAAAAAAACAATTTATCGGGTTTATTGCCAGGCGGCAATCTCTTCCAGCCAACCAGACATTCCATATTTCTGGCATTTTATGTCTTTATTCCGCCTTTTTTCATATATTGACACTTCACGTTTTTTTTAATGCGCTGATGTTATGTGGTGTATAATATTGCAGATAATTATTTTAATTAATGTTTTTTTTAAAAAGAGGTCATACTAACATTTTAATAAAATTCCTGATTATAATATTCCTGATTATAACATTTCTGATTATGTTACATATGTGTATTCTCAAATTTAAAAAAAATCTTTATTTACTTATAGACATTATATAGTAAAAAATAACAATATATCGGGTTTATTGCCAGGTGGCAATCTCTTCCAGCCAACCAGACATTCCATATTTCTAGCAATACATGAAAATAATGAACAATTATTTATTAATAAGTGTTAATATTTCAACAACAAAAAAATATGAAAGAAAACAAGTTATTATAAAATTTTACACAATAATCGTACAAAAGCAGTTAGAATTAGATATTTGGCTTTCCTAATACTTACTCAATTAGATATTTTTAATTGAAGACACAGTCTGGTAAGTAACATAACTATTAGTTTATCTGAATCTACGAATATTTAACTGTGGAATTGTTCCACAAAGACAGTTTAACTGTCTTGTGGCAACCGTCTCATCCGATTAGCGGCAATGCCATCTATTGGCAAACATTGTTAGCGTTGCGGACATATGGGGCTTCAAGTGGGCGAACGAGGGCGCTAGAGTGGGCTAGATAGGCCAATGTCAAACATTTTAATGTTGGGATTAGAACCCCTAATATTTTGAAAAAAAAAAAAACAATATCATCTGCCACATTGCATGATTTATTTGTATTTTGTAGAATAATATATGCTTATACTCATAATACGTTCATTTGGGGGTTAGCAGGGATGAGAAAAAATGATGACATTAAAAATCCAAAGTAATTGTGATAGAACATTGTAAAAAGAAAAGTAACTGCGACATAACGGTGAAAAATAAAAGGTTGGAATAAGTTGACGAATTCTACTATTAGGGTAGTATGTTTACAGATAATAGAAGATTTAAAAGGGATATCGAACGGCGGGTAGCGATAGGAAAAAAAGTCAATAGGGTATTAAAACATATATACTCGAGCCGGACAATATCAAAACCTGCCAGGATGATAGTCCACAATAGTATTTTTGTGCCATCTTGGAGGTATGAGAGTGAAATGTGGGTAAAGACTAAGACGAGCCGAATAAATGCTGTAGAAATGCGTGCATTGGGAAGAATACATGGAGTGGTAATGTGTAACATAATATGGAATAAAGTGATAAGGGATGAATGTGAAATTTAGGTTGATGCGTTAAGAAGATGAAGAAGAGTACATTGAGATGGTTGGGCATGTAAAACGAATGGACGAAGAAAGGATAACAAAACAGATATATAGTAAAAATGTGTGTGAAAGGCGTGTGAGAGGAAGACCAAGGCAAGTATGGTTGGATCAAATGAATGATATTTTGAAAGATACTTAAAAAGTCAGATAAATCTTAAAAGTTGTATGGCTAAGCCTATTCTACATCCACACACCTTCTCATATAATACAAGGATGTGTATGTGCTTAGGATATGTGTCGAGATAGGAAAGTATGGTGCTCTGTCTTCTTTGCCTACCCCGATAGGGAAATGGCGTGATGGAATATGTAGAGATGACAGATGTCCACACAGCCTTTGTCTCATTTACATGCATACGTTTCATCATATTATTAGCACCACTGTTACCCTTAAACCTTTACCTCAGAGAAAATTAAGTCAACTATTCCTTTAATTTTTTCTTCGAGTGTTAGACATATTTATATATTTGATTTAGCAAGTCTTTCGAAATTTTCACTGCACAATTTTTATTTAATTAAAAAAAAATAGGGAACTGTATAAACATGGAACAGCCAAAGGCTATACCTATATACAAATTTATATCATAAGAACTTTATTTAATTTACCATATATGTTATAGTATGACCATGAACTAACTTTATTTTAATTTCCTACAAGGCATTTTATTTTTATTTACCTTAATAAATAAAATGATTCATAAAAAAAAGTTTACGCCTAAATACTACTTATAAATAGATAACAATTCTTACAACTAATTATTTAGCAATTATATGTCCACTAGTTCAGGCTACTTGTATTCCATCACATTTACTCAGACCTTGGTCCTCTCCTTGAGAATACTGTCAGGCAACAGATGATGCTTCGAAAGCCTGTGTTTATAACGGAAAGGTAGATCGGGCTTATTCTTGTAAGCCCCAAGGATAGCGATTAGAGGGTCGCATTGTTTCTGTTGACTTTTATAGGACTATATAATTTATAATGAAAAACACAATTAACGGAAACTGTTAATAATTTTATATTTTGATGTTGCCAAAATATTTTCAGCATTTTCAGTAAAAGCTTGTTTGATTTAGATTCCAAGCTTAAACCAAAATATGAAAAAATATGTAAATAATTAATGATCAAAGGAGAAATCGAGTTTCTATTTATAAACAAATATTATACAATAAATTTAAATCATTAAATACGAATGTAAACTTGAGCTTTGAAAGTTCCTAGCTTTTTACATTATTTTCCCGATAGAAACCAATTTATTTTATTTATTTGGAAAATACTAACAGTTCGTTGATTCCTTAAATAAAAATACTTGTCATAAAAAATAAAAATCGAAAATCATGACGACTGACAAGTGAGAAAAGATAAGGAATATATATTTGGATAAAATATTGTATCAAAAGAGGTAGAAGAATCTGGTTATGTGGAAAGAATTTTTTTCGATATTGAAAAGCGGGTTTTGATGGGAAACAAAATCAATGTCGTACTTAAAGACAAATACTTTAACGAAGAAATATTTTATTGTATTATATTTTTGTTGTATACAGAACCACCTGGTGGACATATTGCCATGTGGCAATCTCTTCTTATTAACCAGAAATATGTTAAGATGAAAACCATACTGGAATCCTTTTTTTTAATCTGGATATTAGTTATTGTTTTCAAAACACTGCAAACATTGATGTATGTGAGTAAAATGTTGACATGGAAATGAATCTATGGAATTGTGGCGGTCGCACACTCGGAACACTGTGGGCGTCCATACACACGGTCAATGACCTATGAAGTGACCTTTGCATTCCTTAGCAATGCAAAACAAACAATTACAAAGTCCACGTGCCGGCCATTCAACCCGTAGCCGGGAGCGCACCGCATTCCATACTAGAGCGAGAACGCACCACACTTGTCTCGCCAGTTCCGTATTTGAATGATACCTACATACAACATTAATCGTTTTTGCATTCGCAGAAACGAGACGTAGGCATATCGCGAGCGCATTCCCGCGCACATTCTAAAATGATATAAATGCCTACGTTACTAATAAAATTCCTCTCTTTCCGCATTGCGATCTAACGAGTTTTATTTATCAACAAATCATCATCATCTCTTCCCTCTAGGATACATTTCCTAAAGAGTGAAGAAGAATTGCATGTAAAACTAATTATTTGTGTTGTATCCGATATTCTAAAGAATAATGTGTGTAGATTTGTTAGATGAATATGAGTTTTAGATCGGTGTTTATGAATAAAAAACACGTTCATGTTATTTTGACAATTAAGACGGATTTGTGACAAAGGACTGACGAAAAAAAATTACGATGCAAAGGTGAGCGAAAGAAGGGAGAGAGGGAAACCGAGAAAAACGGAGTTGGATCAAGTAAATGAAAGAAAGAAACATTATGAGTATGATAAACAGAAGGAATCATAAAACGAGTTATGATGTAACATATGGTGTTATAACAAAGTCTAACGTTCTATCAGACAACATGAGTGATGGAATGAATATTTGTATCAAAAATGGATTTGGCATAGCATTATTTGTGTTGTATTGTTTTATTATCTATTTTACAACACTTGTTAAATAACTTGTGGAAATAAATTGTCGGATATATTGTTTTAAACAATTTCTTCCGATGAACCAGTTTGGTTTAATTAATACTATCGATATCCATGTACCGTACCCAGTGGTAAGTAATACACATCGGGCTTAAGAAAGATACTGTCGGCCATTATCGGCTAACTTCGGCTTTGTAGAGCGTCGTCTCTGTCGCACGACGCGTAACAGTCCGGTCCGGTATCGACTGACAAATCGCGATTGAATACGTGTATGAATGATAGAGACGACGCTCTACAAAGCTAAAGTTAGCTGATTATGTTTGACAGTCTCTTTCTTAAGCCCGATGTGTATTACTTACCGACGGGTACTGTATGTGTCTTTAATACAGCGCAGTGGATGGGAATTTAGTGGGAGTTAAGAATGAGGAATATTTTAGTCTACTATTTCAAGGGTAGTGTGTAAATTATCTTTTATGAATCATAATTATTTAATAAAATAAAATTTATAACTGTCACTCAAGTCCGTGCTTTTGATGTGTTACTAAAGAACACCAAGGAGTTTGTCTACCTCGGGAGCAAAATAACATGGGACGGTCGGTCCAAGAGCGAGGTCGACAGCCGTATAAATCAGGCTAGACTTGCATTTAATAAAAGGTCGAAAATAATAGAATCAAATAATATAGACCTAAAACTGAGAATACTCCTCATCAAGACCTATGTATGGAGTATCTTGATGTACGGCTGCGAGACATGGTGCCTATTCGAAAGAGATAGACGAAGACTAGAGGCTTTTGAGATGTGGTCCTATAGAAGACTATTAGGAATTTCCTGGAGAGACCGCATCACAAATGAAGAGGTTCTCCAACGAATCGAAGGAGGAAGGCACCTGCTCAGGATCCTGTCCGAAAGGCGTGCAAGATAGATCGGTCATATAATACGACAAGAGGGCCTCTTGCATGCCATAATGGAGGGTATGACCGAGGGGACAAACTCTAGGGGACGCCCACGCCGAGAGTACCTGGAGGACCTGTTGATGGACGTGCGCTGCTCAACATATACAGATTTAAAAAGAGCCGCACAGGACAGGGGGGAATGGAGGAGAAGAGTTGAAATTGCTGCAAACCAGTCTTAGGACTGCAACCACGGAGAGAGAACTGTCACTCAAGTCCGTGCTTTTGATGTGTTAATAATCTAATATATACTCTTTTTTTTATATTTAAAAATCTGTGTATGTTAAGTTTCTTAAACACTACTGTTTTTAAATTGTTTTAAGAAATAAAGGAAGAACCAATGACCCAAATTGTGAGTCGCGATATGAATACGCGCGTGTATGAAAACGACATTCTAAACCCAACACACGCACCTTATGATAATTCCGAGTCCTTTTCACGCTTTGATGGTGTTATGTTTCTGCATGAATGGCTTTTGAACTTACAAATACCATATGTTGTCTCCACGACTTGGCATTACACATGAATTACGATTTTGTGGATCAATCCTTACTTAAGGATCAGTCATATTATTATAGTTGATAGATCATTGTAACTTAGTATCTATTTGTATCATTGTCTGTTTTTCTTTCTTAATATGTATGCACAAGGGTGTAGGCTGTAAAAAATCAGATGTCCTCGCGGCCGGTATCTCGGCCGTGGGGATGTTATGAGATGAGCCCAGACTTTTTGATAGCTTCTACTTCAAATGTGGTTTCTGCTATTTATCTTGAAATACACGTATATGCGCGATTTTCGAAAGCATTTATATATGTACATACCATGCTTCTATCAATAAGCCAATTTTTATTTATTTATTACTAAGCAATTTATTTTAATCTGAGTGGTGAAATATAAATATTTTTTTTTATTTCGTGTGCTCGCAATAATACCATCCACTGCCTTTTTATCCTAACGCTCAACCCATATATATTTATTTCGTAATATTTTTAACCGTTCAATAATAGTGGGTTTGATTTGTGAGTTAAAGCGCCCTTAAATAAAGTTTGCTCTTTAAACGGCGCTATAGAAATTATCCTTTTATTATTATTATTATTATTATTATGGTACCCTTCAACATAACTGAATTGGTGATATGTACATAACGAAGAGCATTTTGAGAGAAATATTCTATTTGGGACAAGTGATTGAGCTTTCGGATGTAGAACCACTGAAACTCGCGATTCGTCGCTTCACATATTAGTAACATAACAAAACTCAACTCATATACTCAGCGCGTGCGAGTATTGTTTCCTGACGAGCACTTTAAACAAGCTGAAATCGATTTTTCTTCTTCTATTCGGGTATTTCGGGTTCGATTCCCGATGATCACTTGAGGATTATGGACATGCACTTTTAACTAAACATGTTTACAGTTGACCAGCAAATTATTTTGAATATTTGGATTTCTTTAATTGATACTTTTATGGCAATGCATCTGGCCGATATATTGCTTTAACGTTATTAATTCTAATCAACATGATTTTGTTTCATAATAATTATCCATGAAAGTGTCTGTACTGTATTGTAAAACACTTTCGTTGTATACATTATAACCTAGTGGCCTTATTGCCATCTGAAAATCTTTTCTAATCAACCAGAAATATGTTAACCTTTCCTTTCCTGTGCTAAAAAAATCCGGTGCTGTGTATTCAATACACATGTAGAAATTAACGATTTTAAATCGGAGAAATAAGAGTATTCATAGCCAATCGATTAAATTTGAAGTTATAAGTGATAATAATTGAAATTTAATTGCTGAAAACAGGAAAAAAAACCATCGGCCGACGTTCACAAAACGAGCGAAGCGATCACCTCAAACGAAAGCCCGCGAGCTACTAAATGAGAGAAGCTAGCGAACTAAGATTCTATTTCTTGCGTTCCCATATACCGAAGTGGGGTGAGAGTGAGACGTGAATAGCGTCGCTTCCTCACCCATAGCGTTTTTTTTTAATAAATATACCTACGTCACATACTGGCACACGTTTGATTGTATTGGTGAATTTATTCCCGATTTTCACAAAATATCTCTGATGTGGCCGATAAGTGCTAATAATAATTATTTTTTTTTCATTCAATGCGTAAATGTATTACGGAGGAATACCTAAAATCTGAACCCAGTATTTATTATATTTATAGAAATGTTAATGTTTTTAGAAGTAATGTGTACTAGTTATGCATCACAGGAAAGGAAGGGTTAAAGTGGCCTTAAGTGAAAACCAGACTGGAATCATTTTTCAAAAAATCTGGATTCAAGCGGGATTTGAATGCGGAACCTCTGGGCTGGGACACAGACGTCTTGCCAACTAGGCCACGGAAGATGTCTGTAATACAGAGTATGAAAGTAGTATTTGAGGAAATTACACAAAATCTGGAATAAAATAATCTTTAGGCAAACAGGGTTTATAGGAATAGTATGAGAGTTACAGAAGAAGAATACTTTGAGATAAAAATTGCTTCTTTAGGTTATTCTGAAGCATCGAGTAGGTTGTAACATATCTAATTGGGTCAGGAAGATTGCTCCAAAGTACCGTAAGATCTGTAAGATGACATACTAAGGATTCTGCCGTCACCAGATTGAAGGATAAGACTATGCTCAGAAAAAAATGGCATGCTTCGGGAAGATACTGAAAACAGCTTGGAATATTCCAAAAAAAGGTTGATAAACCGTGAAGATTTCCTGGCTGTCTTATTTTAAGCAATTGGAATCAGTTGCGACAGATCCGATAAAATATTATATTTGTTATGAATAAAAATAAACCAAATGCACACATTTTGGAGTATCTTCAATCCATCAAACAACTCTTCAATAGCATCAAATTTACAAACATCCCCATATTCAACTATATTTAAGAGAGGAAAATGCAATGTCTAAACCAAAAAAAAGATATGTTAGCTCAATATATGATTAAAAATGTAAGATAAATTAACGAAATTCATGCGTACCCCACAAAACATCGTGACGACTTTCAGGCTTTCCAAAACGAGAACTTCAGAAATTTAGAATAACATGTACCTTAAGGGATTCTAGATTTATAATGAAATTGCTAGAAATATCAAAGAGGTCGGGAACGTTAGGATCTGTTGTTGACTCCTACATATTTAATTATATTTAGAATGTGTTTTAAGATTGTATAAATTTATAATGAGTCAGTATTTCTCCAAAAGATGGAATCAAAATTCTTGGTATCTTTCTTGAAAGTAAGCTGTCTTTTGATAGACTAAAAGGTCAGACAATTTTTTATGCTTCCATAGCCTTATAGAGTAATGTGCATGCTTCAAAGTCTTCTAACAAGGGGAATAAAAGTTCTTATGAATTAATTTCTTATGGTGGCGTCTTGATCATTGTAATTATATTTATTTTTGTACATCTGATTCGCAAATTTCTAGACTCCAGTCTGTTTTTAAAGTAGCTGTTAGCTAATATTACATATTGGTAGTGATATTATAGTTCTTAATTCAGCTGTTAGCTAATATATTGGTATTAATAGTTTTTAATTCACCTGCTAGTTAATATATTGGCAGTCATAGTTTTTAATGCAACTGCTAGCTTATATATTTTTAGTCATAGTTTTTAATGCAGTTGTCAGCGAATATATTTGTCATAGTTTTTAATGCAGCTGCTAGACAATGTATCGGTAGTCATAGTTTTTAATGCAGTTGCTAGCAAATATATTGGTAGTCATATAGCTAATATATTGGCCCCTCTAAAAGTGTCAAGTGCTGCAAACATATTTATTTCAACCTTTTTTTCGTGGTATTCAAATTCCTTCTTTGCATTTCTCCATTGTTTCTTTCGAATCTGAGTCTAAAAGATATTACTTTGAAGAGGTAGGGTCGATTTCTTCTTCATCTAATAAATTGATTATTCCAAATTGAGCTAATAAGGTGGAGTTTTATGATACAGCTTTCGCCGTTGCTAGTCCTGTGGTGTGAAATGGTCTACCTCTCATTCTTAGTGTTTTGGGTGACGTGTGCAGTTTTAGGAATCATATGAAGAAAGACAACCCTTTAAGGGAGATGTCATCAAAATTTAGGATGGTACATGAACACTACACACGTACACTACACTTCACATGAAGTTGAATGTGTGAATATAGCATATCGGAAGATCTATGTAAACAGTTTTCTTTGTCCTCCCTTGGTGAGTTTTCTGCGCTTTTCTAATCAAATACTTTTATTTTTTTTCTAAATATGTGCACATATGGGCAAGTGCCTAATCTAATGACTGCCGCCACTCCTTTCCTATTCTTACACTTAATTTATTCAATTCGTTAATTTTTTTATCCAATGACCGCCCTTTAGAGTTTGTTTTCTAAATAACACTTAGTTTATTGTCCTTTTATTTTTATAAGTCTACACTAGAATAGTAACAGTGTGACGGAACGTATGTACTTTAGATGATTTATTTTGCTTGATGGACATGATTGATGACAATTATTTTGCTTGATGTATGTATATATGTATAATCCAATTACATTTAATGGATTATGAAGAAAGTAGGTAAAGTTTACAAACTACGAGAATATGAGAAATTAATACTCATGCTTAACTGTGAAAGGACTAAGTTATGGCTTCAAGTTATGGCTATAAGTTTATTTAAGAACTTAATCCTCAATTCATTTACCAAGACATTACATTTGTTGATATCAGAATATTCATTCAACAAGGTTACTCAGTGTGCGAGTAGATAATATTTAAATCACCCAGTTCATGAATACGGCACTGAAAATAATCTTTATTTATTGTATTTACGGTCGGTACCAACGTTAATTTTTTTTTTTTAAGATTTGTAATTTTTTTTATCAAATACTACGTAACGGTTTAACCTAACAGTTTCAAGGGTTTCCCCTCATCATCAGGGAGACACAAACAAAAGTGTTGTTTGTGTTCTCCTGATGAGGAGGTGAAAGCCTTAAAACTGGTAGGTTAAACCGTTACATATGGTAAAGTGGAATAAACAGTGTTTGATAAAACTAATTACGATGTCTTTAAACCTCCACAGTGTTAATGCCTTAACTATAAATAATACATTTTAACATTTTTTTTATGCAATAAAATTGAAGATATCAAATACATAAATCGTATGAAATAAGGCATCAAGTCTAGTGGGCTATATGTTATAATTAAGAATCTATTTAATATTTATGCGCTGATAAAATTGTTTTATGTTAATTAAACCTTTTTATTTGGTTTATATATTTTTAAACCTGGATTTGGTAGAAGTTTTATCACGACAGACATCATTGGTAAAAGTTCTATCACGACATATGATACACTTTTTTTTAAATTTGAATTGGGTAGTTAAGTTCCATCACGACTTACATCTTTTACCTTCTCAATATCTTTTAATTTTTTAGCACGGCTTGTTTTGTATATTTGACTCGAAACCGTGATTTTTTTTATTAAGTGAATGAGCCGTTGCACACCAGTAAACTAACCGGCCACACCGTACTGGATCCGATGGCACGCATGAAGTGAAACGATCGGAGTACACAGGCACTTTTTTTTTTTTTTTTAAGAATAGACATGGCATGTTTTGAAGAATAAATATGATCTGAAGAATAAATCATAGGTATCCTTATATCCCCGAATATTGGGCGGAAGAAATACCTGTTTCATTCGAGGGGAGTAGTACAGTGCGGGGTTCGAACCGACGGCCTTGTACAATATGTACTTCAATTCAGTAACATTGTGATGAAGTGCTGTCCTATTGGTAGAAGCTTCTCTTCTGTCGACGCCAGGGAATGAAAGTTTGGTATGAAAGTTATAGTAGTGTCATCGACTATGAGGTTTCGTAATATAACTTGTACTACATAAAAACAAAAATATGGTGAACTCACTACTTTGGTATGCTTTTGGGTCTTATAAAAAATGTATAGGAATAGTGTAAAGGGAGAATCCAAATGTATCGGGGTGACAGTTTTCCCTAAGTTTTTGGAACAACTCGAGTGTTATTGCCGTCAGAGATAGGAGAGAAATATTTATCTTAAATGTGCGGATTGTGGAGTAACAAGGATTTTGTGGAACAAAGAAAATGTATCTGAGGACAGTTAGGGCGGGAAACCACGTATCTGGACTAATTTACACTGGAAATGGGTCGAGATTTGTTTAGTTCTGTACAATTTTATTACGTCACAACAAATTGTTTAAGAGATCTGCTTGAAATTTATTGCGAGTCTTTTTTTTGTGGCTGTTTGGATGAAAACATTTTATGTGTACAGTATAGTATTTATGTCGTGCATTGTACATACCATCACACTATTACCTTGTTTACATAAGCAGAGAGGATGGATATCTAGACTTTTTTTCGACACACATTCTTATGCATCTTAATACTTTCTCATATAAAAAAATATTTCCTTCTCGGACATTCTACGTTTTTCTTCCAAAATATCATTTACTTGATTCCACTATTCTTACCTTGGTGTCTATCTACTCAAATTTGTACATATACTTATTTTGTTAGTTTTTCTTTCTTCATTCTTTCCACATGCCCAAACCATCTCAGAGTGCCCTTTTTTGTCTCCACTCAATACATCAGCCTTAAGGTAAGATTCATTTCTTATTACTTCATATTGACCAATGTTATTGTTAACTTAATTTAGATCACTGTTTTAATTTGGTCACACCTTAGGGACATCGGTATTTAAAATGAACATCAGATCTCTTTAACCATTGTCATTGATTATTTTATCCTTCCGCAGTACTGTCTTTATAATCAAGGTTATAATATGCCTCTTTTTTTCGGGGCTGATGATCATGATGGCTATTTTAAAATGACATGATTAGATTAAACGTAATTAGTGAATGAACTAATTATAAATATAAAAAAAATTAAGGGTAGTATTTGCGTGTAGAAATAATGGATGACAAAAGACTGACAAGAATAATCTCTAGGTTGAACAAGGGCTGGAGTTGTGGTAGATGAATATAAAATAGAAGAAAGTGTGGTTTGATTAATGAAATAAATCACGAACAAAGGAAAATAAGTCATTTTATAAAATGAAACGAATATTACGTGTACGTTAAACTTGTAATTTTGAAAGCAAGTAATACATTTAACGAGTTTTACGAACAGCTCGTTAGCATCGTTGTTTGAAAGATATTGATAAATTAAATATATAGAACATATATTAAAAAAAAATATTTGACTTATAAAATCAAAGTAAGTTAAATCGCCGTTTTTTTCTGTATTTTTTTCATCATTTCTTTTGATTTGTCGTTTGTCATAGAAGGGTGAAGAAATATTTACATCGATCGAAAAGCTTTTGATGGCCCGCCATTTGTCAAGGGATAGCGAAAAAATTGGTTTCGATATTTTCTCATAGATGGCGTTTGCCTGCATTCTCACATCATTAATCACTCAGTCAAACAACATTGAGGGCGTCTGGGATATAAATAAAATGGAAAACATTGATTTTTGACACAAACCACTTTTCAATACGAAGGTTTTGGATATAAATTATAAAATATAAAAACAAAGCTTTATAGACGATTCATATAACATATAAAATTTGCTTTAAATTAGTTTTTGCATTCAACTTTTTATTTAGTAATCTTATACAAGGACCATTAATTGATAAGACTAACAAAGCAGATATGTGATGATGTGAGTAAGGAGCGTGTGAGAGGAAGATCAAGGAAAATATGGTTAAATCAGGGGAATTATATATTGTAAGAAAGAAACGTAGAAATTAAAACAAATCGTAGGGGTTGAATGAGATGTATACATGTAGAAGACTCAAAGGATGTGATAGGAATGTCTGGAGCTCTATGCTATCTGCCTATAACGACAGAATAATGGCGTGATGGTATGTAATTGTTTATCTTGTATTAATTAATGGATCATCAGCAATCCAGTCCTATGCCCCTGTGTGGAAAAGAATGACCAACATTAACAAGATAACTAACATTTGCCAGAAGTCACCAGCATGGTGGTGTTGAGAGCCTTTAGAATACATTTTGAAAGGAAATGAAAAAGCTGCTTGTTTCAAAGTATGAGGTGTTGTCCCACAATATATAATATGAAACAATATATAGCGTCTTTCAAATTGAGCGGTTTTTTAATATTTTTTTTAACTCTTGAATAAAACACACAATTTGCTTTGATTTCAAAAAAACCTTTTATTGGTCATTGAAGTATAATGTATGTCATTTAAACACAATAAATAATATCCGTGAAATTTCCACCTTTTGCAGCTCCACAGATGTCCACTCTTTTGTCAAAATTTTCTATGACATTTTGGCATAATCGCGGTTCTAATTCACCAATAACGCGAATAATTTCGTCCTTCAGCTCAGAATTTGATTGGGGGTCATTCTAATAGACCTGGATTTTCACGTAACTCCAGAGAAAATAGTCCAACGGTGCCAGATCACATAATGTATAAATGCCACACATTACACTTCTCAAATATCACAAGACCTAGACAAGTTCGCGACGCCATCTGTGTTTTATCCAATAATTAGAAAAACCGCTCAATTGGAAAGACCCTATAGAAATGAATTACGAATTAATTATCTTCGAAACTTCATACATAAAATACTTTGATTTGACGACAGCAAAATATTTTAAATAATATTTCCATGTTTATTTCATAGTTTAAAAATAACATTAACTTCTCAATTATTGGGCAGAAAATAACACCAACTACTAAATTCTTGGACAAAAAATAACACCAACTACTTACTAAATTGTTGGACAAAAAATAACATCAACTACTAAATTATTAGACAAAAAATAACATCAACTACTAAATAAGTGGACAAAAATGGAGTACTCTGTTAGTTTGAGGTTTTTTTTTTTCTAAAGTAGGAGTATGTTGACTTTGTTAGTTTAAGGTTTTTTTCTAAAGTAACTATGTTTTAAATATTGGATAGGTTTTTTTTTTATAAAACAAAACACCTCCCGGCAAATCATAAGGTTAAAAGATTTTTACTATGATTTATTTTGTTTTAAATATAATTGAAATGGGAATATTTAAGGAGAAAATTACGAGTATGTTTCGGAAATTAAATTTTTCCATTTTTTTTAATATTAAATAGTTTCATATTAAATATACAAATTTTCTTGTTTATTTATCTTTGATGATTTTTTTAAACTGTTTTAGATATATTTATTTGCGTTAAAAAAACTATACGTTTGTTTCTAAAACATTTATTTTTAATTGAAAAATTAATTTCTCTGTAATATGTGTAACAACTTTTTATTTTATTTGTTTCATGTATTAAAACATATATACATACGTACCATTATGCCATTTTGTCGGGTAGGTAGACAGAATAAAGCGCCAGATGTTTCTAGCTCATAACATATATTTCGGTTACTCTTCTTCCATACAGCTTCTTTTACAACTCCTACGATATGTCTGAGTTATTAAATTACCTTCTTTTAATATATCATCAACTTGATCCAACCACATTTTCTTTGGTCTTCCTCTACTACACCCTCCCTCCACTTCGCTATAAATTTGATAGCTTTTCTAGTTTATAATGCTAAAAGTTCTAGTCTCAATCTTACTCAACATACCAACCTCAAGTTAACATCTACCTCTCATCACTTACACAACATAGCAGCCTTAAGTTTACATCCACCCCTCATCACTTCATTCTGTATTCTGTCAAATATTATAACCCTGTGTATTATTCTTAATGGACGCATTTCTATAGCATTTATCCGGCTCCCCTCAGTGTTTTTCCACGTACACATTTCACTCTCATATATCAAAGTTGGCACTCAAATGCTGCTCTAAACTATCATCTTAAAAGATTTTGAATATCTGGTTCGAGTAGGATAGTCTTTGAGACCTAGTCTTTAAACGCAGGTCTTCCAAACTAAGTACAAATATCATAACTTTCCATTTTTTATAATATTTTAGTCTGGTTTTCACTTAACTCCTCTTAAGAAAAATTGGGTTAGTCGGAAAAGATTTCCACATTATAGTTCATCCACAGCTTTATATACAGTGAAAAGGTAATACAATATAATTGTAATTCATAAAATGGTTTTTGTTATTATATGCAGTTTTATAACCAAGTTACACCACATTTCGACAATACTTTGTTCAGCAAAGTCTTTCAAAATGTAAAGGGTCTTCCAAATTGAGCGTTTTTTTTAATTCTTGCATAAAACACAGATGGTGTTGCGAACTTTCCTGGGTCTTGTGACATTTGAGAAGTGTAATGTATGACATATATAAAAATGGAGTCGTATACAATACAACAACGCGTTCAAATTGTTGAATTACTTTATGTATTGTAACTGTGATGTTAACTGGTCACCAAGATCATGTGATCAGACACCGTTGGACTACTTTCTCTGGGCTTAAGTGCAAAATCAGGTCTTTAAAAATGATCCCCAATTAATTCCTGAGCTGAAGGATGAAATTATTCGCGTTATTTGTGAGATCAAACCGCAATTATGCCAAAATGTCATCGAAATTTTTGACAAAAGAGTGGACATCTGTGGAGCTGCAAGAAGTGGACATTTGGTGGATATTGTTTTTTTGTATTTAAATGTCATACATTATACTTCAATAACCAAGAAAAAGTTTAATGAAATCAAAACAAATTGTGGGTTTCATTCAAGAATTAAAAAAATAAGAATAAAAAAAACAGCTCAGTTTGACAGACCGTTACTATTAGCTATCAATTGTTCGGATTCTAAAAAAAAATTAACTGTCGATTAGTTTAATACCCAATGATAGTTACCACTTAAAACTGTTGTTTGGGATAAAAAGCATTTTTTTTTAATACACTCAAAGTCATAATTGCAAATCAATTTAAATCATTTGTATCCATGTGCACCACACATCATCATCTGCGATTCATTCGGCTCGACTATAAGATGATCCTCCTGGCTTTATCAGATGAGCTTAAACCTTCTCGATATTTAGGAATTAACAAACAAAAAACATTATTTATCTTAAAATATTCCTCCTTAACTACCATATAATTCATATTTTTTTCCTTGAGTTTGATAATTAATTTTATTTTTTCCCAGTTTCTCAAATCTTGTTTTCATGAACTACGTTATAGACACATAAAAGGACATCAATAATAATTACAAAACCAAAGTTTTATGGAATAAATTGTTTAAAAGAAATAAATCCACCAGAAGTATTACGACAATAATGTTAAATAAATAAATAATATTGTGCAACACATGCGATTCAAAATTATGAATTCCGTAGTTACTTTAAGAGATGTTAACCCGAAATTTAATTCGTATATTATATAGTAGACATAAAAAAGGACAAGAAAATGCTTCAAAGAAATCAACTCACCAGATTTATGCCCATAAAAGGGTTTAATAAATACTTAAAATTGTGCAACACGTGCGATTAAGAAAAAGTTCCATGGCTACTCCAGCGGTTCTTAACTCAATATCTAATTAATAAGGTCGAATATAATTATGTCTCCTGGCCGCGCTCTTCAATATATCCAAATCACCAATTAAGATTCATTGAAATGTACCATACGAATAAATATTAAAAACAAAAAGTTTTTAAAAGTTGTATCACGGAGAAGCTGAAACTTTCATTGTTACATTATTCATGAAACAGTGTTTGACAAATAACTAATGAAAGTGAAAATTGCCTCAAGTAATTTTCAAACAAAAATATTCTCGGCAAAGCAATTACATTCTCCGAGCACGTATAAAATAACATTCAAATTCTCAACTTATCGAATGATATAAGTATTTTACTATCGGAAAAGTAAGAAACGTACATAAAATCAGTAACGAGTTTAACAATTTTATCTAACAGTAGTGGAAAACCGATTGGAATATCCATGTTATTATACTATGCCACGTTTCCATTTCCCATTCATGAGGGTTCCTACTATCATTGCGGATTGTGGTTTGAATTATCGATCGGCGCCCGCCGCTTGACTACCTCTGACCTCGAGTTTAGTTACTTTGCCTCTATTGTCATGAATTTTAATAGGGCATTCAGTAATTTCGTTTTCTTTTCCTTCAACCACGTAAAGGAAGGCATGGGGTCGACAACCGTCGGTGTGAGAGACAAAGTGAAAATTGAAGTTCGGATATGAATGATCAAGGATGCTGTAGATAACGATTGTGATTAGATAATGGTGACAAACAATTGGTGAAAACTTTCGCTAAACAATTGAAGTGAAATCTGGGAACGATTGTGAATATTTGACGAATGGATGATGTTTCAGATTTTGACGAGGTTTATATTGAAATGGACCCCTTTCTTACTAAATTGACATATATTATAATAAAACTTTCAAAAAAGCCTAACATGAGAGAACTGACTTGGATGTAAGTGTTTAGAGTTACTTAGGTGTATTGTTTACTTGTAAAATTTTATGTATTTATTCATTAAAAAAATGTATGATGCATTTATTTACAAACACTATTAACGACATTTTAAAGTGTATCATTTACATCACACAGTAAAATTTTACGATAAAAAAATAACGTATTAAGACCTTTCAAAAAAATCTTGCAATTAACGATATATATTACATTAAAAAATATATGCTTTAACGTACTAATGCACAACAAAATTAATCAACAGTACAAGACTCATAAAATATTTATTTAAAAGTTTAAAAAAATATATATACCTCAAAAGGAAATTATAAGACAGATTTCAAATAAAGTAAATATACTTAGGTCAAAAAACCAACAGGATTACAGCTCCCAATCAAGACTTTAGAATGACAAAATGCTGTAGTGAAGGGCCCTCCTGAACTCAACAACATCTAAATGAAACTATATATAAAACCAAAAATAAAGTATTCTCAAAATATTACTGTATTCTCAAAATTGATTAATTTAAATGTGCAATTGTAGTAACTAATTGCTATTGACACCTTTGAATTGTAAAAAGGCAGGAGTGTGAAAACCAATCAGAGCTATTATATCGGGGCTATTAACAATATTGCGAAAAATCTTTTATGTATTTATCAATTAGATTAAACTGTCAATCTAAAAATGTTGCAATAATTGTTAATTTTCAATTGTATTTGATTTTTAAAAGTGGCACATTCTTAAACTACCTTTGCTTTACCGCGAAAATCTCTGCAAAGTCGACAAAAATAACGTTCGGCTTTGTCTAGTTTATCTGTCCCTGTGATCCGAGTCAAGATAAACAGGATATTTTTCAGCTTTTTTCCTTTGTAAGGAAAGTGTCAAGTGGAGATTACAATCACTGAGAGTGTAATTAAAAAAAAATTAGAAGGTTCTATTGAGGCGATCGCATTATTCTAAGAAACCAACGATAATTTTTTTAATGCTAAAATAATTGTTTTCAGTTTTATTGATTGAAATTATGTGACTAAACCTTTATATTTAAATGATTACTCTTTACCTTTATTGATTCTTGTTATACTTGTTTTAATTTTTTATTTGATTATGAATCAATATACTTTTTTAATATCATCACTATCACCTTATGTCCCTATTGTGGTAGACAGATATACATATCTCCACTTCATTTTATCCTTGTTCACATTTCAAACGTCTACCACGCCCAAACACCTTGTCATGCATTAAAAAGATTTAAAATTTTCCCTTTTTATTTAAATTTGATTCTTTTTGTCAAGCCACGTTTTTCTAGGTATTTTCAAATTAATTCTACCCTCTTTACTATTTGTATATACAAATATATCAACTTTTTGATGCCTTCCTCGAAGTAGTTTCCCGCCAACCCCTCCGTCCACTTCTCCACCTCTTCCTTAACCTCCTCGTCGGTTGAAAACCTTTTTCCACCCATGTGTAGCTTCAGGGAGGTAAAGAGATAGTAATCTGAAGGTGCTAGGGCAGGGGAATGCGCGGGATGGTTCAGGACATCCCATTTAAACGAGGGGAGCAGTTCCGTCTGGCATTGTCGTGCAACAGGCAGACTCCCTTAGTCAGCATGCCTCTCCTCTTGTTCTGAATCGCCCTCCACAATTTTTTTAGGGTCTCACAGTATCTTGCAGAGTTGATGGTCTCCCCTTGAGGCATATATTCAATTAAAATTATGCCTTGACAGTCCCAAAACATGGATGCCATGATTTTCTTGGCTGAAATTGTGGTTTTGAACTTTTTGGCGGAGGGTGAAGAGGTGTGACGCCACTGTTGAGATTGCCTTTTGGTTTCAGGCGTGTAGTGTGCAACCCAAGTTTCATCTCCAGTAACGATGGAGCGGAGAAATTCATCTCCATGGAGTTTGCAGCGCCTCAAAAACTCTTGCCCGGCCTCCACTCGATTCAACTTGGCGGGAGATGGGGTTGACATTTTTCACGAAACGTGTTGTCGCGTCGACACTTCTCAACGTACTGACCTCGAACCGGTCTCGTTGCGGAGGAGAAGGGTCAGGCTACACGGAAATGTAGCCAACATGTCGAAAATAAAATCCATCCGGTCGTGAGAGCCTTAGTACACTTACTTTCTGGATACGCCTCGTATTATATCTATAAATATCTTTATACTCCATTTTTCATCTTAAGTAAAGTGTTTTCCGCATTCTTTCGTAATGTCATTATACTTTCTTCCTTCACGAATTCCTTTTCGCGCATTTTACGGAGTTGTCTCATTTTGATGGCATTTATCTTACTATCATCACTTGTTTGACGTGTCCAAGTACCACTTGCATAAAGCCTAATGTTAGCACCTATATTAAATTATGAGCAGCCTGTTTTGCTTCCTTGAAATGTTCCTGTTGGTAAATATGTTATAGTATTTAATTTACCAATCACCCTTTTGTTTGCGAGTATTGTTACCAGACTTCGACCTTTTTTGTAGTATTATCGGAAATCTTTTATTTTTTAAACCTTGTATGGATTTCTCGTGTTACACAAAGGTCTGCTTATAGCGTTAGCTTATTCGTTAGGAAGAATATCAGGCAGTATTTTTCTCATACTGCTAGGCGGTACCGAGAATATATCAACAGTGTCATTCAGTTGGTTCAATATCTCTATACCACGCGTGACTGAGTGTTAAGCCATGATATTTGTCCTATACGTTAATATATAGAACAGAGGATGATTCCTTGCACGGCTATATTTATTAGGGACATATAAACTTAGTGCTTCTAGAATCGCGGGACAGTTAAAGCAGCCTTGAAAAAAAAGTAGGAATATCGCAATGGATTCTTGCCTTCTTATTTCGAGGTTTCTATAGTTACACACCGTGAGAAGTTCGACATGCTGAGCATATTTTGGGTAATCGCCCTTTGTTCTGTGCCATAGATATCTGAGGATTTTTTTTGCATTTGTTCTATATTGTTTTTGTTATTGAATATCAGCCATTGTGCGACCATCCAACTTGAACACGCTTCCAAGAAACCAATTTCCAATTATTGTTAAGAAAAAAATTCAACTGAATATTAGTTTGTTATTCTTATTACTCGATTATATTACCGATATTCTTGTTCATACCTGTATAGCAAGACTGATTAAATATCAAACTTTTTTAACCCATTTTTTTTCTTTTCCGGTGATATTTATCTTCTTGCACAATTATTTTCCATCTAAGGGACTTCGGGTTCAAATTATAATTGATTAAAAAAAATGCTGCAATAGAGAAACACAAATTTATATGTTGAAAAGACTCAAGAGGTAGACTTAGGAACCAATGGGAGGAAAAAGTAAGTAAATCATAAAAAAATATATATGGACGAGGAAGAGATGAATCGTCGTCGTTGCTGGGCCTCGCAGGAGAGGATTCCCTCACTTTTCCAACTTCAAGTCAGCTAGAAAGCGAAGCTGGGTCGTTATTTTTTTAGTAAGTGTGCCGTTGCATACCAGCAAACTCACAGACCACACCGCTGTACTGGATCCGATGGCAAACTGAAGTGAGACGAATTTTCTTTTTTTTCTTTTCCTTTTTTGAAAGAATAAATATGAACGATGTCATAGCTAACATCTCCAAATAATAGACGAAAAAAAAGCTGAGTCTTTCGAGGGGACTATCACAGCACGAGGTTCAAACTGGTGACCTTCCGCATGGAAATCTAATCTGTTACCTCATGGTCATGCACCTCTGAGGTAAATACTATGCGCGTGGATAGAAATATCTGGGAATCGCTCTGTCTACACCAAAAGGGATATGCCATGATGTTAACGGGATATACGGAACATGTTTCGAAGAATGATAAAAATATATTGAACTTTGCATTTAATTTTTTTTCCAACTGATGGGGCTGGTTTCCACTTTTTAGAGAGAACACAATATTGCCACGTTGTCAAACCAAGGGGGAAACCTGAATACTTAATTTTTAATTATTTTTGTTTCTGTTTTCGCTGAACAATCATTTTCGCAAATGAATTGAATTTCCAAATATAAATTGAATGATTATCAAACTTTTCAATATTTATTTACACGTTGAACAGAAATATGATAAATCATTGAATAAAAGCGTTTATTTTGCTGTTAACGCTTTGTTTTTGTAATGGACACAGAGGTTATACAGTTTTAGATCCTAGGTCGTTGTTGAACCACGTAGTCAAGGATCCATTCCAACGTTAACTTAATGAAACAGGAGTTAACTTCAGCAAGCAGCGGTGAGGCCTTGGGTACAATTTTTTCTACCGTTTAGATGCATCTAGTCCGTGCTAGTCCGGGAATAATTCAGTCATGTTTGTGCTCCCGCTTTATAGGTTGATTATATATTTACTGTTTTATCTGCTTAAATATATCGATAAGTCGAAAGTTATTTTTCTTCATCTTATTTAAGGCCTGTTGGCCTGTTATGGTCCTGCATCATTGTTTGCCTCTTGCGACGTCGACTGCCAGCTGGCTTTCCACCTTTTGGGAGGTCGTCCAGGAGGTCTGCTTGCTTGGGGGATACTGCCCCTGGCCATTCTTACGGCGCTTGGTTCCGCCATTCTGGATAAATGTTTGTTCCAGAACCTTCTTCTTTGTCGTCCCCATCTGACAATATTTTCAACTTCGCACGTCCTTCGGATTTCTGTGTTTCGTACTCTATCACGAAGGGTTTAGCCAGCAATACTCCTGAGTACCTTCATTTCGCTGGTTCGAAGGAGATTTTTGGTTCTGACAGTGTCGGATGTTTAAAGAAGACTATCTGGTAAAACAAGCATATAAACATCCAACGCAAGGTGAGGATATACAAGATCTGTGTCCGCCCCATAATGATATACAGCATAGAGTCCAGAGCCGACACTGTCAGAACCAAAAGTCGAAAGTACATGATATAATTTCGTAAAAGTTATTAAAGGTTTTAAGAACGAAACAAAGTACTTTCATTTGTATTTCATAATGACTTAAAACAATATCGCTTATAAGCAACCTTGGGCACTTATAAAATTGTTCTTTGTATTTTCCATAACAACAGAAAGTTCACCTCAATTTCTAGGCACCTTCAAAACACTTTCCTAAGTTTGTAACATATCAAAAACATAATGAAACTGTCATTTGCCACTTTCAAGAACACTCAAATGTCCAAATACCGTGGCAGTAATTATACCTTACGCTATACAAAAAGGAAAAATAAAATGTCACCGTTATTTTCAATGTCAAGCCATTTTTTTTAAATTTGTGTTAACCATATATTCCGGCAAAGCGTTTGCTTCGCAACAATTCATTTAATCGTATGGTGTCTCTCGACATACCTGAATAGATGTTGTGTAACCTGGACACAATATTAGAGTCTTTGACCTTAACTACTAGAGTAGAAAATTAACTCCAACTATACGATTTTTAAATACTATTGCGCGTTGACAGACAGCAAGAGTTGCACACGACTAGTGCGTATCTAAGCACATGTGAGGCCAGTAATGACTTGTGTTATATGGTCCAGAGAAGATACAACAAAAGCAAATGTATGCTTACAGTTAAAGATACAACGAAAGCAAATGTATGCTTACAATTAAAGATACAACATAAGCAAATGCATGCTTACAATTAAAGATACAACGAAAGCAAATGTATGCTTACAATTAATGAACTAAATATCATCATATCCATTGCATACAAAACACTTGGAAATAAGAGCTGGAAAAAGAAGAAAGGAGAAGATATTGTGAGATGGAGTAAAACCTGCAGAAGACACTATCAAACCACGTGGAACGAATGGATAGCAAACGAGTTTCTAGCATACCCACTGAAAGTCCCTCACCCCAGGAAGACATTCTAAAAGATGGAAGAGCATTTGCGAATCAGTAACTTAAGATATCCATTCCTGATAATGATAAAACACCACACAGGTTTAGAGAAAAATTTTAGAGAAAAATACGACGAAGGTGGCAATAAAGATATTGGGAATCATCTAAGATATTGGGAATAATCAAAGATATTAAATTGCAGCTAATTTTACGAATAATTGATTTGTTATAACAGCATTTATAGGTTTATTTTTTTGTCTATGAATCTCTCAATAAGTGTCACCTGTAGAAGCTTTCTACACACAAACCAACGTACAGTTTCCTCGTTGGTGTAGGCAAAAAAACGAGCGCTACAATTTCCTATCTCGAAATACATCTTACGTCTCTTCTACACCCACTCATACAGTTCCTATGATTTCTCATTTTTTTTTATATTTCCTTCTTTCAAAATATTCCTCACTTGATCCAATTATAATTTTCTTTCACTCTATCACGCCTTCCACACACATTTGCGCTGTATGTTTGTAATGCTAATATTTCTTAATTTATTCGTTCTATATGTCAAACCCATCTTAGAATGATTTCTAGATAATACTTAAATTATCAATCTTAAGTTTACATTTTTTCTAATCATTTCATTCCGGATTCTCTCATTCATTCTTACATCGCATATTTTTCTCACTGAACGCATATCTACAGCATTTATTTGACTCATTTTAGTATTTTTCACGTCCACGTTTCACTTCCACCTATAAAAGTTAGTTTTTTCTATATTTACTGTAAGGGTTAAATAATACTTGTGGCGGCAATCATATTAATTATTTAAAACTGACAACTCCTTGGCCTAGTTGGAAAGATGCTAGCTTTCCAACGGGGTTTTTAGGTTCAATGAAGCGATAATACCGGAAATCAAATTAAAACGCTTTTTTTTAGTTATAATTAAGTTATTTTCTCAGTCACAGATGTTTCGCCATACAATGGCCTTATCAAAATGTGGATGAAGCTTATATACTAACCACATGGTTAAACTTCACTCACAGTCTGATCCACACTGAGTAAATAAATAAAGGATGTAAAACTATAAAAGCATTTAATTTTGACTTATCTAATTAAAAATAGAGTCTTTTGAATTGAAATACAGTATTCATTAGAATAGACACTTCCTCACATATGCATATGTTTAGAAAAAAATATTTGGTAAGTAACGCAGAAAACTTACCAAAGGATGAGGGACCACAAAAAAAGCTTTGTAGATCTTATAATATTTATTTATTTATTTTTTCAAAACAATTACTTTGAAAAATACAAGACATATTAAAAAAGAAGAAAAATTACATGGAAAAAAATAAAAAATTATATAAAATAAAAAATAATGTATATGCATACATACGAGTATATGCATACATACATACATACACACAAACATATGATACACATATATTCACAGTCATTTAAGTACGGTGATGAGTGCTTTCTAATGCACTCAATCTAAGAAGAAAATTTACTTTGGCTTTTGGTAATGTGATATGTGATATGAAATATATCGATATCCGAAGCAGTCCCGTTCAGAAGAGTTAAGGCCCTTCCAACAGGCATAGCGGCTGGAAGACCCGTTCTTGCGTATGTTATTGAGAACAGTTCTTGCCGGCGCAGTCTAGTGTAATTGTTAGGAACATTTAACGCTAATATTTGTAGTAATGCTGGACAGCAATATGTGATAGTCATACGTTTGGCTTTAGGTGTAGTGCAGTATTTACGATTGATCCATATTATTGAACATATAAAACAATAAACACAAAACAAGGAATTAAAAGTGACATTTTATGACATTTGTCACTCCAACAGCGCTCCAAGTATTATCGTTATAACCAAATAATAAAGTAGATCCATTTTTATATAAAAGTAAGAATAATTTTTTTTGCGTCCATATTGAAATCACAAATACAAATGCTTTGAAGTGTATTTTACAATTGAATGAAAATTTGTTTTAGAACAAATAAATATAATGAACGTATGGTCACCGCATATGTAGTAATACCATAAAAAGCATAGTCATACAATTTAATGTAATACTTTCATTCTTTGTCGCAAATTCCCACATTAATTTTCCGTTAAATCAAATATATACATTCTTTGAATTTTGGGTAAACAGGGTGACTGGTACTAATGTGAAGAAGTATTTAAGGAGGTAATTAAAGTAACACATGTCAGCAAAAAGCTTAAGTCCATGTTTTATAATTTCTCAGAAAACTGATTGAAGCGTATGGTCGTCGTATGTCGGTGGCTATGGTCTAATTCTCTGTCGGCAGCTATGGTTTTGCTCTCTGTCGGCGGCCGTAGTCTGACCGTTAGCATTCACGTTAAATAAGCAAACGCCCTAGATTCGATTCCTGATGAGTCCTTCCAAATTGGTTTTACTCTTAGGCTGGTTTACACCTGCTCTTTCATATATGTTGCTTGGAAGATGCCTATTATAATGCTTTACAGCGCTGCAAATTAAAGTAAAAATAGCGCTATGTAAAAAAAACCCTGCTTGTCGAAAGGCTGTAGTAGATTGAACCTATCGATTGTCGTGGAGTTTTGATATTCTAGTCATCGAAACTTTGGGTTTGATATGACAAGACTTTGCGCTTGCTGAAGTATAACAGCTTGTACAAATAAAATAATACATGCACATGCGTCTTACATCCGCAGAATGCCTGATAATCATACTCAATCACGAGGGATAGCATATTGTTTTAATTAAGGCATACGGGAATATTGAAAAAAATTAACGATTTACCTAAATAGTTAGAAATCTATTTTTATAGTCAATTTTTAGCCTTCAAGACAGTAGACTCTACTTTAGACAGTAGACGGAGCTTTAACTTGGGATTAGCACTCAATTTTATCACAGGGATTGCCTATTATACTTTTCAGAAACTTTAGCTCTTAATAATTGCATAAGCACTTTGAGTTCGAATTCTAGTGAATTCACCTGTGCACTTAATTTTAAGTTTATCTGGAGTTTTTTAATAACGTTTTACAAGTTCTTTTTGGATAGAAGTTGTCACTAAATATTATTATATAAAACTTTACCTTTTTTCACATAAGTGCCAGTCACCCTATATATTATATATCTCCATGGCATTCTACCTACTTTCCATAAGAAATATCCTCTATCTATGCCCCACCTCCCAACCCTTTCACACTTCTCAATACAAATACATAATAAGCCTCAATGAATACGTCACCACTTTGGTACTTTCAATCTCTTCCTTGGGGTGCCAAAGTGAAATATATAGTTCAGGTAGATTTGTAAAACGATATAAGTCACATTTTTGTCAAAAATCTTTTTCACAAAGTCTGAATGATCTCTATCTCGATCTTTGACAAATTGCTCTTGAAGTACTGCGACTTAATAATGATATCATCCTACTGACGTAGATCCTTTGTTTTTCTCTCTTTACCTCTTTTATCTATCAGAAAATCTTTCAGCTATTAACTGGTTCATAAAATATGTTTGACTCCTTAAGCTGAGAACCTTTTTCGATCCCTATTTTCTTTTTTTCTTTTCGGATGGGAAAAATCTAAACTTATCAAGTAGTTTCGTTGCTTTATTTTTTTTTACAAGTAATTGATTTTTTCCCCGCCAAAAGGGTATTCGATAACTTCTCTAGGAATATACATTTAAAGAATATTTTCTGAGAGTTCTAAAAAAATACTTTTAGAGCTAATTTTATTACACCTTTATGTCAATAAAAATAAATATAATGACAATTAATATTCCGCCATAGAGATCATGATATGGATCAATAGTAAATACTGCACTACACCTAAAGCCAAACGTATGACTATCACATATTGCTGTCCAGCATTACTACAAAGATTAGCGTTAAATGTTCCTAACAATTACACTAGACTGCGCCGGCAAGAACTGTTCTCAATAACATACGCAAGAATGGGTCTTCCAGCCGCTATGCCTGTTGGAAGGGCCTTAACTCTTAGCCACTCCCCTTGAATGACACTTGAATTTTTTGGCCCAGTATTCGGAGGTAAACGAGTACCTATGACTTCGTTTATTATATATCTAGAATGCGCCGGCAAAAACTGTTCTCAATCCCATACGCAAGAATGGGTCTTCCAGCCGCTATGCCTGTTGGAAGGGCCTTAACTCTTCTGAATGGGACTGCTTCGGATATTGACATATTTCATATCACATTACCAAAAGCAAAAGTAAATTTTCGTTTAAGATTGAGCGCGTTAGAAAGCACTCATCAACGTACTTAAGTGACTGTAAATATACTCGTATGTGTATCATATGTTTGTGTGTATATACTCGTATGTATGCATATACATTATTTTTTATTTTATATAATTTTTTATTTTTTTTATGTCATTTTTCTTCTTTTTTAATATGTCTTGTATTTTTTAAAGTAATTGGGCTGAGCCTGTTTTGAAAAAAATAAATAAATAAAAAAACTCAAGGAATATTTCATACAAGCATAATTTATAATATAAACCCAACTTTGAAGTAAGGTTTTAAAATAATTCATTTTTTGTTCAAATTTATATTTATAAATACACAAGCTGGATCCCGCTTGTCTACCAAGGACTTTTTTTTAACCGCTTATTAATTGATTATTGTGTTTTTTAAAGATTTTTCCCCGTGCTTTTTGAGGATTTGTGAAGTTGTACCTGTCTGATTCCATTTTTTATATTTTGTCTTCAATTTGTATTTGTCTATTGTGTTTGTATTTTTTTTTTGCGCAGTGCGGGCTGTACGCCTATGGACGGCCCCATATTTTGCCGGTAACATGTGATTTTACGATTTGATATATGTTTCATTCCAAATATTTTGGTCGTTATTGTATAATAATAAAATATTGTTTTTTCATATTTTCTGTCAAAATAAATATGTTGAGCACTCACTACTGGCTCTTATATATTTTTTGTTAATTTTGTTATAAGGTACATCGTACCGTTTACTTATAAATAAATAAATAAATAAAACTCTTTGATCACTTTTAGCTTTCTAGTGTATGTTTTGTTTACAGTAACTGTGATATTTAAAATATCTTTTTTTATTTTGTTTAAATAATATTGCAGCCCTCATTTAAGGACATGTTGATTATGAACCTCCCCTTTGTTATGAACTAAGAGCGAAGTGGATCAAAGCTTCAAGTTCTGAAAAAGAGAGCTTTACCGTTCTCAAAACATCGGCATTTTGAATCACAAAAACCCGTAATGAACTCCGGAAGATCTTCCACTTAAGAATGACCGAAAAAGGGTAAAACAGCTAGTTTAATTGATTTTTAAATTAAATAAACCTTAATAAATATTTCTAAATGAAGTGAATGGTATCTAAGTGTTAGCGAAAAAGTAAATTTTGTTTTAGTTGAGAAGGGACATAAAATTAATTATTGAGCATACACCGCTTTATCAAAATGAGAAAAAAATGTAATTCTTTTGCAACACTCAGTTCGATTCCCCGCAGGGTGGGAAAACCCGCGGAAGAAACCTATAAGGGATCGGCAAATATTGATTTACCGTTTTCCACCGGTTTATAAGGAAAAGTTCAACCGGTTTCTGCAGGACCAACGTACAGTTGTGCGAGATGTGTGTAAGGCACGCAGATGACTTATGTTAAACTAGCAGTTCATTTGCTTGGAATTTTTCCTTGTTGATTCTGTAATTTTGCCTATTTTGTCTGAGAGAAACATAACAAAAAAGGGATATTACATTAATTTGAATTTCTTCAAGACATCAAACAAGCTACTAATTAAGGAAACGATTTTGACCATTTCCATTGTAAAACTTATATTAACTCAAATATTCACAATAACAGTGGAGCTGACCAGATGAGCTTTAATTATTGCGATGCAGTGTTTCAGGGAACTACAACAAGAAATTTACATACACAAATTAAATATATGAAAATTGAACATCGGACATATGATTTGAACGTCAGATATACGTTAAAATCATAAGTGGTAGTGCATATTTTTATAAATCTAGTAAAAAAAATTACTTAAGAGTAAGTTCTCGTACATCGTATCGAAGAACACTTTCAGTCATGGTCTTATTATCAACATAATAAGTTAATTAAGCAATTCACATTATATTAAGAGGAAAAATTATGCTCATGACAATTTAAATAAAAGTTATCAGTTTAAAAATATGAGGAAAACTACTATGTAATGAAATATTCAAGGAGTTTTGAACAATTAAATCAAATTTCGAAGGAAATAATTGTATGTGTTTTATCACATATTTTCACACTCACCAAAACCAATACATTAAAAAACCATAGAAATTCATAAATTAATAAAACAAACTGAATATATTATAAAAAAAACTATACAATTTATCCTATTTACTTTTTCTCACTCTTCCTCATAAGACCATAGATAACTCTATACTTTCTTCCCCATAACACCATAGACAGTTTAACATGTAATTTAGTTTTACTAATTAACTTGAGGAGGATAAAATATGCATAGTGATAGGCGTATAAATTGTAAATGGGTATAAATAAATAAAGTCAAGTTATAAAAAAGGTAACATTTGTTATTTAGACAGAATATGGCAATACTGATTTCATTTACCTGCCTTCAAAAACTTTGTATTTATGAAACTGAGCATGTAACGAGAGGTGTATAATCCGTTTTGAACTTGGAACTACGCACCGATATGTAGTCTGCTGTTATTATTTAAATATGCAGATACCATCCCTAGCATCTAGGCAAAGTACCCATATTTAAAATGTACAATATCAGTGATGATAATGACAATAATCACTATAATTTTAAGATACTATAAGTTATTCGAACATTTGTTAATAACATATCATGATAGGCTATGTTTTGTTATGGAGTATGATTGTCTGAAATATTGTTAATGAAGACGTGTGTACAATTATTGATTCGTTATGTGCAAGCTGTTGCTTTTAATTAAGTGTAAAGTCTTGATAGATGAAACTCAACGTTTCGATGGTAAAGAGAATAATCCTCGAGGCGATCGGTATGTTTAATCTGATGCAGCTTCTCGTTATATAGAGTTTTATATAACGCTATTTTGTGTTACTCAATAAAAAAATTGCATTATATATTTGTTATGTAACTTTTTCTTAATTTATTCGTTCTACATGCCCAAACCGTCTTAGAGTGCTCTTTTTTATCTTTTTCAACACATCAGCCTTAAGTTCACTTTCATCCATAATCACTTAATGCCGTATTCTATCCATCATTGTTACTCCGTGTATTTTTCTCAGTGTCCGTATTTCTACAGCATTTAATTGACTCTTTTCAGCCTTTTTTTTTTGTTGAATTGTAAGAAATTAAAAGATTTTGTAAAATGCAGCGACTGTTTGAACAAAATTATACGACTGTTTGAATAAAATAAAATAAAAAATCGGATCATATTATTTGGTAACACATATAAAATACAAGTACCCGGCGGTAAGTAATACACATCGGCCTTAAGAAAGAGACTGTCGGCCATAATCGGCTAACTTCGGCTTTGTAGAGTGTCGTCTCTATCATTCATACACGTGTTACGTCGCGATTTGTCAATCGTTGTCAAGCGATAGAGACGACGCTCTACAAAGCCAAAGTTAGCCGATTATGACCGACAGTCTCTTTCTTAAGCCCTATGCCCCATTACTTACCGCCGGGTACTGTACGATTGTGTTACTCTGTACAGAGAAAATATTATATGTCTTTGGTAGTGTTGAAATATTTTAAATATAGAAAGGTGCTGAAAAATTTATTACTTGATTCAATTCAAATGCTAAATTATGACAAAATGGTCACGGTAGTGATTTTGTTCAATTGACAGTTTTTAAGAAATAAACACATCATTTTGACAACTTAACATATTTAATTAAGGGTATATGTAAATCTCTTTTAAAATCTAGCACCGGCCCTGGCCTTCTACCTCGTGATTTGTATGCTCAAACTTTTGGCGGTAGAAAGTTTGGTAAACGCTGATTTTCAAACTAAATCGCGGCATATTTTGCGATTCAAATTTTTTGGAACAAATTAGAATGTTTTATGCTGTGTACAAGAATTGTATTTTTTTTTTCGAAAAGTAATCACCTCTTTTGTCGGATTTCTGGAGTTTTTTTTTTTATAGAATTGTCTATGCAAAGGCTGAGCGAAGCATAAATAAGATTTATTATGTATAAGACTATGTTGAGTGTCGGGTGAGGAAAATAAAAACACATTTGAAAATACAAACAACATGAAAAAAGCTTTTTGTTATCTTTTTTCCCCAACTATATTATGCGACGATTGTTTTTGGAATTGAATATATTTTATTAAATTATTTTATAAAATAAAAAAATATTATTATCATGATGATTTTTTGGCATGATTTTTTTTTTCTCTTTTTGAAAGAATGGACATTACCATATTCATAGATATCCTTGTATCCTCGAATACTAGGCGAAAAAAATACCTGTTTCATTCGAGGGGAGTAGCGCAGTGCAGGGTTCGAACCGAATACCTTCTGCAGGGAAGTCCAGTGCGTTACCGTGCGGCCATGTACCTCTAATACACTAAGGTCAGGATTTAAAATCAGTCGGAGAAGGGCATCAAACATCCACGTTCATTAATATGACGTCTTTTAGAAACACCGTTTTGTACTCTTTTTTTTAAGGCGTCTTCGAGAATCGATCCAACTAGTATATATATTAAGCGTTGGTTTGATTTACTGCAATACCAATGTACTTAGTCAAATAACAAAAACAAATATGTGAGTCTACCAATATAAAGGAGATTACAGTCAAATATTAATTTTCAATACATTCCATTTCAAAACACCATAACAAGACCAACATCTTTATCCATTTTCATGTAAAATGGTATTATTTAAATTATCCTTCCTTTATGCGTACATTCTGCTACGAATAAACAATACACTAATTATAATTACAACAATGTCGCTTTATTAATATTAAATACAACGTCCCTTTGTTGTTGAACAAATATTTCTAAGGGAGTGGGTTGAACCCCCAGTGATATTGTACCTATAATTTCCTGCCGAGGTAGAGCCTATAGACCAGGGGTAACCAACAAAATAATCTTATGTAAACTTAAAAAGAAATCAATGCTCTAAAGAGTTTTATATAATTATGGAATCTAATCATGTTTTGAAAAGTAAATAATTTGTATAGTTTTGTATTTTATAACACTTCTGTTGTATACAGTACAAACTGGCAGGCTTATCGCCATGTGGTAATCTCTTCCAACCAACCAGAAAGATGTTAAAGAGGCCTGAAGTGAAACATAAAATAGAATCCTTTTAAAAAAATCTAGGTTCCAGCGGACTGAACTCGTAACCTCCGAGTTGGGAGACACATATCTTACCAACAAGGCCACTGAGGTCGTCATATTGTCATTAATTCTGGCAGAGCTTACAATGAGTATTTAACACTGAAGTCGTCATATTGTCATTAATTCTGGTAGAGCTCACAATGAGTATTTAACACTGAGATCGTCATATTGTCATTAATTCTGGTAGAGCTTACAATGAGTATTTAACTCGCATAATACATTACCCCAATTAGTGCGTTAAGGATTGTAGTATTACATTTTAAATAAAATATTTATTTGATGTATTGAAACATATATACAAACACAATAACATGCAATTTCCCTGTTGAGGTAAGCATAAAAGACAGAGCGCCAGATTTTCCTAAGACATAACATATACTTCGCTTATTTTGCTTCCGTTCACCTTGTTATACATCTCCTGCGATTTATCAGAATTTCTAAGTTACCAAATAGGCCACGGAGGTCCTCATTTGTAGAATTGGGATAAGTTTATATAATAATACAGAAGTAGCGATTACAACCTCAATTTTTTAAAATTATCTAGTTGAAAATTAATATGATTTAGCAAAATTGGTAGACGAAATTTAATTGTTTTGTATAAAGCTTTTGCTGTTTGCAATAGAACCTGAAAGATTTATAGAAGTGTTATAATCTCTTCAGCCAGCTATAAAAATGTTCAAGAGGCTTTAAGTGGAAATATGACTTCAACTTTTTTTTAAATAGTTTGGGTTCCATCGACAATTGAATCCATTAATGGTTGAAAGTATGCGTATGATAAGAAAATTATTTGAGATTTTATGTGAACAAGTTGAACGTTATGGTTGTTGAAAAGGGTATGTGGTCAAAAATTTATTTGTTTAAATTGAGATTATTTTCAGGTTTTGAAAGGTTAACTGAATATATGCTGCTGAATATTGGTTATATAAACATTTTTGAATAAAATACATATGCAAATAACCCCTTACACATTGCTTCTTTGGGGTAAGCAGAGAGCACAAATCTCCACATCTTTCCATCCATGCTAGCAGCCCTCACTTCTTTCACATCTGGATATTTCGTCATATATCGAGATATCTAGTCACAATTTATCTAGCTTTCGTCTTCCTTCTTTCCTTCGTCTAGCTCTACCTTTCTCAGGATTTATTTCTGAAATCAATATTTATTTTCTAAGTCTTTCGTAACTCATTCTCTCAAAGTGATCATTTCGAAATTCCTTTTTAATTTTACTTATAACAGTCGTCTCTAATATATATAGTACTTCTTTTATCCGATTATTCCTTAGTATGTCATTTATTGTAATATTAGATATTCTACTTAAATCACGTATTTCTACCGTTCTAATTCTGCTCTTATCCCTCCTCTTCAATATCCAGACCTCGCCTCACACTTACTATATACAATCTTCGGAGATTTTGCGTTTGACTTATTTGTTACAACGTTACTTAGTACACCATTGGCCTGGTTCCCTACACCAATAAGTATTTTAATATATCCATCTATCTCTATCTTACCATCTCCCTAAAACAGACTTTTCAAACACCATCCATCATTCCTCAACTTACTCTCATTTTTCCTCGTTCACCCATGCATTGCAATAACTTATAGAATCGTCGCTTTTCACAGCCATGACTTTTGACTAAGTAACTGTCATTATAAAATCAAATGAAATCCCGAGTGTCTCTAGAGGACTTTTAATGAAATAAACATGTTAACTGCTTTTTAATTTTTTAATCTATTCTCGTATTTCTTCCGTGCTGGATGAGCTATCTGAGTTAACTGCCTGATTATTATTTCTTCCGTGCTTGATGAGCTGTCTGAGTTAACTGCCTGATTATTATTTCTTCCGTGCTGGATGAGCTGTCTGAGTTAACTGCCTGATTATTATTTCTTCCGTGCTGGATGAGCTGTCTGAGTTAACTGCCTGATTATTATTTCTTCCGTGCTGGATGAGCTGTCTGAGTTAACTGCCTGATTATTATTTCTTCCGTGCTGGATAAGCTGCTTGAGTTAACTGCCTGATTACATCTTTTATATTTCATTGTCAATTAGTTACTCAGTGATCGGTCTTTTTGTCTGTATTTTTTGTTAAACTTGATTTAATAGTTATATATTGACATCTTGAGGTATTGAGTGTCGTGGGTAGATTTAAACTTTTGGTTGCGTTTATAGTACGCACATGTTGATTTTTATTTATAGCTATGCATCTGTATTGCCCTTTCAAATTAATATCAAGAGTAACGCTCGATTTGGTGCAATGCGGACTGTTAGTCTGAGGACGACCCCGGAGTGTGTTGGTGACACATATGGGTTTAGTTGAATGTATGCATTGTTGTGAGAGTGTATTGTTTGTTTGTTTTTTCGTTATGATTGTTTCTTGGCGTTTAATTTTAATGTAATTTTTTAAAATTATTTATATAAACCATCTATTGTAATGTATGAAACCCTCACTACTGTTTTATTTTTATTGCTATACGATACACTTTTCCGTTGATTTATGAAGAAACAATATTTTTTTCATAATAATTGGCATATATTTTTTTCAACTAACATTAAATAATATTATTGTCCCGACTATCATCATATTGTCGGCATATAACAAACCATGCACAAGGAAATCTGACAAGAACTGAACAAATTTAAATGTGTGTGTAAAAATTATATGTGTAAAATATAAACAAAATCAGTAATCTTAAATTGGAATAATTTTAGGCATGCGAACCGTGTTGGTGTAACCCCTGTGATAGGCCAAAATGTCGGCATCCTTTTAGAGGCATTAAGGACTATCGCATTTAAAATAGATCTCGTTTTATCAACTAATTTTAACGATTGACCCATATTAATTTTTAATATAAGACTAATTTTAAATAATTAATATTTTAAAGGGTATTTAAAAACAAATTAGGGGTGGTGATTTTACTATTAGTTTTTAATGCGGCTATGTACTAGTGTCGGTGGTCGTAGTGTAACGGTTGACATTCACGTTAGCAAAACTGGCGCCCCAAATTCAATTCCTGGCGGATTCACTTCCAGACTGATCTTAGATCATTTTATATTTGAATAAATGTTGTTCCATAGATTTATACATTTTACTGAAGCAACATAATAGCCCTATATAAAACTGCCTAATGAAAGGATGCAGCAGATTTATCCTGCCGATTTTCTCGGTAATTTAATATCCTTGCCATAAGAACTTTGGATTCGATTTGTCAAATGTGTTCTTGTTGAAATGCGATAGTTTGTTCACAATAAACCAATACACGCACTGGTGTCTTTAATACAAAGATTAGCTGATAATCATATTTATTTATTGAACACTTTTGTTTGCAAATAAAATCTGACGGGCTTATTGCCAGCCGGCAATCTCTTCCGACCGACCAGACAAAAGTAAATTAAGTAAGTTACATGGTTGCATAAATCATTCAAATTACTATCCATCCCCACGAAATCCATAAACACATAAGTGAGCATATGCCCACGAACCCCATAAAGACGGGCAATCACCCGAACATTATTTTTCAAATAAAGTGAGATATCATCAATCAAAAGGAAAGGAAGGGATGGTGGAGAGGAAAGAAAAATAAATATCGGGAATGAAACACGTTATTTTACTGACTAGAAATTAAGAGTTTTTTTCAGTCGCTTCTTAAAGTATGCCAAGGACGGAGCGAGTCTTATATTGGTTTGTAACTGATTCCAGAGTCTCTCTGCATGGACAGTAAAGGACGACGTAAAAAAAGAAGAGTGGTGAACTGGAAAGGCCAATAAACAATCTCTGTTTGAGCGTAGTGCTAATCCTTGATTGGAAAGATGCTGAAAGCTTTCGGCGAGATTAAAGGGGCGGCGGGACAGCTAAGGATATTATACAATAGAGGCAGTATGTGAATTTATCATACTCGGTCATGCGTATAATTGTCAGCCATCCTATCGTACCATCCATTTGAATAAGTGTACAAAATCGAGGATTATTTCACCGTGTGATATCCTTGTTGATGAAAGTACAGAGTATACAGCATTAATTTTTTATATCAAGACATAATTTCTTATCATCATTTAATTATTTTAAATTATATTCACTTGGTCTAACTAAACTCTTCAAGGTTTTCTTCAACCAATACTCCTACTTACTGTAGTAGTGAAGATTTATTTAGTTAGTCAAGAAATTTTAACTACGAGTACTTCCACATTCTCTTTTCACTTAAAGAAATCTAAAACTAGTTTTTTTTAATCTAATCAATATGCGCTTATTGAAACAAAATGTGGTTCAATTCGTTAAGTTTCATTCCTTGATACAAATTTCACAAAACAAGTTAATACAAAATGTTAAAAAAATATACGATTCTTCATATCCACCTTGAGGTAAGCAACAAGAACATATTTTCAAACTTTTCCTAACGTAAACTCATAGTCTTTGCCTTTTGCCATACTCAGATATCCGTATTTATTTACTTTATGCATGTATTTATCATAAAGGGGAAATGAAAAAAAAAATATTTTCAGTACTGGTATAGACGTGAAACATTGCATTCGAATTTATGAATGTTACGAAATAATTTAAGCTGAAGCCGATAAGCAATACAATGTTCAGACGATTTTTTTTAAGAATCACTATAACTATCACATTATGTTCCTATTTAATTATTTTCGCTTATGTCCAGTACAGACACGTTTTTTATGTTTTACTTTACCGATCAAAATAATTTTCGTTTTCACTTCGTTCAGAATTTTCTTCATTTATTTTTTAAACGACTTATTTTATTTTCAAACATCCTTTAGTTTTATTTTTTCGTACGAAATTTGTAGAGAAAAAAATTGTTTTAATACTCACATATGTGTTCGTTTAAAATGCTGTTTCAAGTAACCTTAAAAAAGTTTAAATTTTATTGAATATATTATATAACTTTATAACTCGAAGCGATTTTGCAATGTTTTTTTATCATTATTACGTGCTATAGCGTTATACAATAGTATATATCCAATTAACATACAGAATTCGTGTTAAAGTAAGCATTCAACTCGTAAGCTATCATCTAACGAAAATCTTATCTGATCCTTTGTTTATATTACCTCAGGGAAGTTTCACTTTTGGTAACCCGACAAAATGACACAGTTAAAATGTAATCTCTCAACCCTCAGTAGTATGTGAACTAGAGCTGATAGAAGACGTATAGTTATTAAGTTTATTTCTTAAGAAGGGAAAAAAATGCCACAAAAATTAAGAATTTATTCTGTTATATTCCACAGTGAAAGATTGGGATAAACAGTTTAACTCAGCCAGGTAACCTATCGAAGATGCCCCTCATGTAGGTAGATCAACAGAAACATTCACTATAGAAATTTTAGAAAAATATACTGCGATATTTAATAATTGCTACATAATTCCAAAATTATGCATTGAACTAAAGGGCGACTAAATTATTATTTTTATTTAATTCCATCCCCTATTTTAATATCCTTGGGTTAGATACTTTTAGATATATATAAAATCTACCTACACTGAAAGTCTCAATGATTCTCAGGTGATTAAAATAATTCAACAATTTGAACGCGTTGTTGTATTGTATACGACTCCATTTTTATAAATGTCATACATTACACTTCTCAAATGTCACAAGACCCAGGCAAGTTCGCGACGATATATGTTTTTATCTAAGAATAAAAAAATCACTCAATTTGAAAGACCCTTTATATTCCATTCTAAGTTTCGTTAATTCTACATCATAAAAGATTTTATGTATCATACCGGAACGGACTTGACACATAATTTAATAAAAAAATACCCTTAAATGATTTTTTTTGTACAGACAAAATGATAATCTGGCTGCTAAAAGAGCTGTAGATGCTAAAAGAAAGATTGCGTCAATCATAGCGAGATCTTAGAGAAGTAGCACGACGAAAACATGCAGCAGTGCATAGACATGCAAACCGTCATATTGAAAACAAAAAGTACTTCCATCATTATTGACGGGTCATTAAAACTAGTTAAAAACATAAACATCGCTAGCAAGCCTTCAAATAATGGTCGGTAGTTCTTTATCTCTGTAATAAGTTAACTGACGCTATTATCTAAGCGCGGGTTTAACTGAGTCGCGTAAGTTATGCTCTACTGTAAAACTTAACCGCGTGAATTGTGATTCGCTGTTGTTATTGTTAGAGAAGGGGGTTTCGCAAGAATATACGAGCACTGAACGAATACAAATGATTATTGCAAATGCAGCGCATTTGGGAATGAATCAGACCCTTTGTATTAAAGCTGGTGTTTATTAGGTTCACTAACTAGTTTGTGGTGCAATGTCGGCAGGCGTGAATTACGAAATGTTGGTAATAATATCCTCTTTAATTTAATGTAAAATGGGGGTTGTTCTTATAAATTTGTATATATTACGGTACAGTTCAAATAAAATAAAATAATATTTCTTTAATTAACATTTTTACTATGCCCATTTCAAATTTACCCAGATACTACCCCTTGGACCTTGTGTGTATAATTTGCAAGCCATTAGGAAAGTATTATTTGAAAGGAATCCGAAAAGCTAGTTAATTGGTATGAAGTTTCTAGAAGTTTAAGTTAAGTGAAGGGTAACGTATGAGGCTGAGTTCGTACGACGCTTTAGATATCCAATAAAGCTAAAAATAAACATTAATTTAGTTAAAAAAAAAGTTTGCATTGTAATTGTAGCTTTATCAAGATCTATGATATTGAACTACGAGTTTCGTACTTAATCCAGTAGTTCATAACTTAAAGATCAAATAAAACCGATGAAAATGTTGAATTCCGGCCATGCTCTTTAGGGTGCTTGTATCGCCAATTTATATATGTGGCAGAATACTATACAAATTGACGAAAAAGTTTAAATTGTAGGATGAAAAATTATTGTATTTTAGTTAGTAAAATCACAAGTTTGACCAATATATTAATAAGCGAATGTTTCATTATTATTTTACGTTAATTTTGAGTAATCAAATTAGATTTTAATATTAAAAAAGTTATCTTAAATAATTTATTGAAATTTATGTATAAAAAAAAATCTTAAACCTTTTACCAATAAATTAAAATAATTTAAACCTCACTCACTGGACTTCATATCAATAAACCTCACTCAGTGGACTTCATATCAATGTACATTTTTACAATTCACAACTCACTGTTTCAATACTGTAACAAAAGTAGAATATTAATTTGAATTTACAAACATGGATTTAGAATTTCCACTAAGTAATGAAATTGAATTCCAAGTATCCCGAAATACATTTTAAAAATATTCCTTAAATTGAGTTATTAAGTTGTTCAAATTTTGTAAATAATTCCTTAGGAGATTTGTGGTTTAAAATAATGCAATATTGTGAGGAAACAAATTTTTGCTCCTTGCATGGTTTATTACTCTTTTATACAAAATTTCATAAAAAAATCAATTACACAAAAAATAAATTAATACTTTTTTTATTGTAAAGTTATTATGTAAATTGCAAAGTTAAAAACACAGAACCAATGATAATTTTAGTGTAAAAATATCTAAAATTATTAGGTCATGTCATAAGACTTATAAATACTCGGCTCTAATACAATACAATTATTGTAAGCCTGTATTACAGGACAAAAGACTGTCGGAAGACTTAGAAAGACGTGGAAAGTTATGCAAGAAGACACTTTGTCGAAGCACTTAAAATTAAATGAGAGGAAGAAAAGGCTCTGCAAAACGCTATGTTAGAAAGACTGAAACCCTGTCACAATTTCAACCCCGATTCTCTTGATAAAGGGATTAAAGAAGACGATGAAAAATGATGAAAAGTACAAAGTGAAACTCAAGGTATTTTTCAATAGAAATATTCTTCCTATTTTGCAATAGAATAAATTTAACGTTCATTCATAAAATATTATTATTTATTTAAATACTCCATTGTACCATGTAAAATTTGGTGGTTTTTTTTACGAAAGGGCAACTTCTTTTAACTATTAAGAAGATCGTTCAGCAATTTTTTTTTGGTGCTGGAAGAAGTATTAACATAAGAACTTTTTACACAAACAAAATAAACATAGAATTATTATACTACGAGTATAATACTCGTGAAAGGAAAATTTATAAAGCGTCGATTAGACTGTGAACTTTTTTCAATGCTTCTCAGACATAACCTGGTTGTACATACATACATACCATCAAACCGTTTTCCTGCTGAGGTAGGCAGAGAAGGCAGATCTCAGACTTTCAAATTTCACGTATTTCTGACTCCTATCCTGAAGTCGTTATAATCGCTGTCTTATTTTAATGAAAATACTTTTTAAGTCAAAATGTAATCATATTTTAAATCGAGTTAGTCGTTTGTTGACCAAATAGGAATTGATTGATTAGTACTACAAACATACGTACATACCCCTATGTTATTTTCCTGTCGGGGTAGTCAGAGACTTTATCACCCGATTGGTCTAAGACTTTTGATCGCCTTAACATCGGAACTTTTCGTTTCAGCTGTCATGACTATGTGCTTGCAGAATTGCGCTAGACAAAGTCAATGAGGCATTAAAACATGTATACTCGACTCGAACAGTATCAAAATCTGCTGAGATAATAGTCAACAACAGTATTTTTATGTCCACTTTGATGTATGGGAGAAAAACGTGAACCTGGAAAAATACTGAGAGGAGCCCAATAAATTATGTAGAGATGCGTGCATTGCGTGCGTGAAGATAATACATGGGGCAAAAATGTATGACTGAAAACATAATTATATGATAAATGGTGAATGTGGACTTAAGGCTGAGTGTTGAATAAGATGAAAAAGAACATGCTGAGATGGTTTTGCTGTATGGAACGAATGAAAGAAGATGGACTTACAAAACAAATATTTAGAGAAAAACGATAGTGCAAGGCACTTAAAAAGGAGACCGAAAAATGTATAGTTGAGTAAAGAGGATGATATTCTAAAACAAGGAAACGTAAAAAGTCAAAGAAATCGTTGAAGATTGAAGGATGTAGAAGAGGTCAAAGTTTGGTAGGGTCGCGGTGGTGCATGTTTTGCCGGAAAATGTGTGCCTATAAAATACCGCGTAACGCCATAGTTGCATTCCATCAGCAACACTACCAATAGTCCTACTCCTAGCGTCCACGAGTGGCCTCTTAAGCCCCGCGAGCCCTGGGCAATGTGGTCACTGGCATATTACCATCAGTGCCATAGCAGATAGGAGAGGATGAATGTGCGAGTGTCCGGCGCCATAAAACCGGACCCCCCCGGCTAAGGGAGGGTGACCCCTACAGAAACACCTATCAGGGAAGGCAACGGGAAACCACCCTGATTATCATTCCCAGGATATCACTATGGAGAAGAAGGCAGACGTCTTGGCTGCGAAATATAAGAGACTGGACCGGAATGAGACGTGTGGAAGAGCTGTTCCGGATCGCGCAAGACAGAGAAGCCTTCGCCAGAGTGATTGCCAACGTCGGGGGGACCTGACAGGGCACATCAAGAAGAAGAAGAAGAGGTTAAGGATTTGTGTCAAGATATGACGCGCTGTACTCTCTGCCTACCCCGACAGGAAAATTTAGTGATAGTTTGATATTAATCAATGCACATACAGGCTATACCCAGTATGACTGACAATGACACTTAATTACGAGAGATTCCCTAACAATTCGTCTATCTATACACGAATTACCAATTTGCATTTGTTGAATTGTATGTACTCGTACTATAAGGAAAACAATAATTTACCATAATAATTTCATTAAGATTTACCTTCATAAGAATATAAGGTTCATATTTTGGAGTTATTTAAATATTAAATCTTGTAATGCTGTTTTTTATTTGGGTCATAAGACGTATTCACCAACACTGCATTTTTTATTGGCCCCATAACACTGCTCGCTCCCCATGACAAACTTTTCATTTCAAGTGCGGAATAAAAGAATTTTACAGCGTTTTCGTATAAATTAGATATGAAGTCTTTGTTGCGAGCATAAAATGTCGCAGAAGCTTATTATACATAAATTTACATGTTTTTTTATAACGCCAAACAGAGCTTTTTCGAGGTCTCTCTTTTTTCAGAGTTTTTTTGTTTGAAAAAATACAGATATGATGAGTGAATTCTGTGAAAATGATTCAGTTGCTTGAGATATTTGAAAATAATTCTTTTAAAAAGTTCAATTAACTTACCAAACGTCTAAAATTTAAAAGGTTAATAAAAACTTAATAAAAATATCTTATTACGCTTATTTGACTTTATTATAGCGGCACATGCTTCTGACTTTTATCCGGAGCTTATTGTAATCGCATTTTAATATTAATAAGGAATAAAAGCATTATTAAAGACAAAATGGCATCATATTTTAAAATGAGTTTACCATTTATTGGTCAAATTAGAGTTTCTGGATTAGTTCACACGTACATATCATTTCGTTGTCGGGGTAGTCAAAGCAGAGCGCTATACTTTCCTATCTTAACGCATGTCTTTAACTTCTTCTTCATCCATATACCTTCTCATATATATCTACGATTTCCTGACGTTCTACATTTTCTCCTTTCAAAATAATTCGCTTAATCCAACCATATATTCCGTAATCTTCCTTTTCCACGCCACCTTCTTACATTTTTACAATGTGTATATTCTTTATTTATTTTCTCACTATGTATATATAGGCTTAGTCCAATTACATACAAACATTCTTAACATTTAAAAAAAAATATTATTTTTATGCACACATATGTACACACATACCATACATATATACATACATACAAACATATATACATACACACATATATACATACATACATTCACACACACATATATTCAAAGTCACTTAAATACGTTGATGAGCGCTTTTTTTTTGCTTTGAGTAATGTGATATGAAAAATGTTGATATCCTAAGCAGCCCTGTTTATAAGAGTTAGGGCCCTTCCAACAGGCATATCAGCTGGAGGACCCATTCTTGCGTATATGATTGAGAACAAATATAATATTTCTTTATTTATTCATTCTACCATGTACAAACCATCTCCGAGTGCTCTTCTTTGTCTTATTCAACGCATCAGCTTTTTTAACGCATCAGCCTTTTCAACGCATTAGCCTAAGTTTACATTCATAACTAATATTTTCTATTACTTATTATTCATAATGTTTGTATTGTATTGTATATTACACTTTCATTGTATACAAAAGGAGTTGTGTACTCTTAGCAGGATCATATATGGAGTGAGCCGCATTTCATATGATGTGCACAAGTTGGGCCTAGCAGAGTCAACTTTGTGAGTGCTGGGAGGTCCAGATCATGAACTGCATACTAAACAGTTACATGCAATTTCCGGAGACGTGCATGAGCTTCATAATTTAACACCAGAAGCTCTGATCTAAATGGAGAAGATACACTGCGTGTAAATGTCAGAGCTGAAAAAGTTGAATACATTACGAATTAGCGGGCTTGTTGAAATGTGTTAGTCTCTTCCTGAAAACCCGCAAATCCCGGGCTGGAAGATATATATATATATATATATATATATATATATATATAATATATATATATATATATATATATATATATATATATATATTTTCAAATTTTCAGTCTTTACAATTTTGTGATAATTGAAACATTTTAAGTTATAAAAATTTACGAAATTAAGAAATAATAAAAAATGAGATATTTTAACTGGGCGCTTTCCTGCACCTGCATATCTAAGGTTTATCTCCCAGCCAACCATTAAAATGACCTTAAGGGAAAACCACAAAGGAAAACTTTTAAAAATATCTGGGTTCTATCGAGTATCGAATCCACAACCCCCGAGTTGGGAGACAAGCATCTTACTAACTAGGCAACGGAAGTTGTCATTTTGTGCTACTCCAATCAGATTTAGTCAATAAAACAAATTTATATTATTATTATAAACTTTCGTGCAAATGCATCTTGCGGATTCACCGCATTAAATCAATTTCTCCCAATCAACTGGATTTTTATTCATAATTATAATTGCTATCCATGACCGTGTTTTGCAGGATAGTATTTTAAAACAATATTTGATAAAAAAAACTAACAAAAAATAAAATAATAGATTTATTTCAAGGAAAATATAAATAAAGATGCGAATTGTATAGAAGTTAAGGAAGAAGAATATATAATGCTTCTTTAGTTAATTTTTAAATATCAATCAAGGTGTTGTACATTTTATTGAGCCAAGAAGATAGTTCCAAAATCAAACTGAGTAAACCGTAGAATATACGTTGGTATACAAAAGGAATCTGTTTTCACCAGATCGCAGCGATAGTCCATGCTTAGAAAAAGTATTAAATATATGGATGGAAACGAAATAAATATTTTCAAGTACCAAAACCTTTATTTTATCAGTTTTTGTTTATAACCAAACCACTAAACCTTAAAATTGGCTTCCTTCGCAAAAGTAAACAAGTGTTAATAAATTATACTTTAGCCTTGACCTTTTTTTTATTATAACAGGACGACACGATGTCAAAATGCTTTTAGGGAAACGTTTTCTTCAAAACATCAGGATATTTACCTTTAAAAAGGATGAACAAAAATATTTTCCCCTTCAGAACAAAAGATTGTCAAATTCCTTGGAAAAGTGATCAACATTCAACGATTATTCATTAAGATAACTCAGTACAATGTTATTTTACCTGCTTTAGGGGAGGAATGTTCAAATTTCATCAGGGGTGTAACGTCTTAGAAGTATATTATCCCTACTTGTAAAATGCAACGAAACTTCAAATTTTGTAACAGAAAGAAAAATATCCGATAAAGTACTGATATATAAATTCATTCACTCAGTGATCGATGCGCATTATTTACTCGCAAGCATTTCATTTCATGTTTTCACTAGATCTACAAGACAGCACAATCCCTTTTATACACAAAATTGTTACACTATAGTTCGGAAGTTCTAGGATGAGTCCTGTGACAGCTCACAAATTTGCTCCAATACAATCTTATGTAATGTATTTATCTAAATAACTTGCTATTTATTAGAATTGAGGCTTATATTAAAAATGATAAAATAATTAAAATTACTGAACGTCGTTACAAGGTCGTATTGGGGCAAATTTGTGAGCTGTCACAGGACTCATCCTAGAATTTCCAAACTATAAATATAAAGTTAACTCTTCTTTAATTCATATGCAAAGACTTGGAAAAGAGTTTTTCAACAATTTATATATTTTTAATATAAGTGTATATAGTATTCGTCAGAATATTTCGAAATAGTTACTAATTTTGTGCTTGCCTTTATCAATATAAATAATAAAGTATAAACAAAACGTATCAGAACAATAATTTGCCTCTGGAGTTGAGTAACCCTGCATCTACATGTGGAATGTTTCCATTCCGCAATGCAACATGCATCTCGCTTTACCAGCGGGCCCATGTGTTTGTCTATCAATTCTCGAAAAATCCAATTTTTCTTCTTCCATGTAAACATTGTTCCACTAATAATTAATCTAAGTACTTGACCACTCTAAGTTAATCGTATGTATTCTACAGTTACACCACTCTAAATTATGTATTTTACAGTTACGTGAGTCTACTAAGCTAAATTTGGTAATACACTTATAATTTAAATAAACGTACTAATATAAAATGATTTAAACAATTCCTACGTAACTATTACTACTGCTTTTTGTAACTATAACATATGTTAGTTTACGATAAAGCTTGTTTGTAAAATACACTGTTCTGTCGTAAATTAAATAAACAAATAAATGTCAAGTAGTAAGAATATGCCGAGAGTAAAAAACGGTAGCTGTCCCGCATGTGGACACATTTATTTCCACACTGTCATAATTTAGTGTAAGGGTGGCTGATTAATTGAAGAATGTGTGTTTTGTTTTTTTTTCCATATATTGCACGAGTATATAATTTATTACATTTTTACTGACTTAATGATATGTCAGAACTGTATGGTACATGAGAAGAAAAATTGTAATTAGGAATTTAATTATGGGTATTGTTTATAAATAATCAGTTATATGTAAATATTTTGAAAAGTTTTTTGTAAGTATTCTTTAGAATTAAAATAAATAAATCAAAAAATAGAATTACTTCCTTGAGTTAATTGGCATATATACCATCGCACCTTGTCCTCTTTGGGTTGTACAGAGAGGGCAGATCTGAAATCTTTATATTCATGCACACAGCTATCGCTTCTTCCACATCCATACATTTCATCATGCATGTTCTTCTGAACTTTTCAGTCTGTTAAAATTTGTCCCAGAGTCTACTTTCACTCTTCCGATGACCTACTTTGCTGGAAATTGAAACCTTATTCTCTCATTAAATAAAAATTTATTTATTTATTAAAAAAAATTTGGACTGCCGGCGACAAAGATGTCTATGGTACTCACAGGTGATATTCAATTCGATATTGATATTCAAGACATGACACTGGGAAGAAGAAGATTTATTAAAAGTTTTTTATTTACTTCGTTGCCCATCATATTAGAATATTTTACAACTAATTACTGTAATCCCCGCTTGTGAAATCATTTTTCCTGAAGAGGGCCTTGGAATAGGAGGTAGAAATGAATACGTGTAGCAAAATAATCTATTTGAAAATAATTACTATTTACTATTAAAAAAAACTAAATTTATTCAAACTATTATATATGCTGGGGATTCTTATAATTCCAGTACGCCAATGATTTCAGCATGAAATTTAGATAAAGTCAAATTCAACCCAGGTCGTTTATAGCACAGGTCGATTTCACCATAGGACCCGCGCCAGGGAGAATGTGTCGGCTTGATGTATGGGGTAGTATGGGATTGGAAGGGACGTTATGGGGGAGGCTTGGAAAATTCATGAACCTTTTGCCGATTTGCACATTGTCGTCAAAAATTCATCGTTTCTGAAAAGTATTTCAGGAATTCATAGAGTATCAGGATAATTGACCTTGTACCTTTTTTAATTAATTTAATTAATTGAACATTCGTTTTGATTTTAAATCTTTTAATTAGCTTTGACCGATTTTTCCTTTAATTATTTTGTATCAATTTTTAAAACATATTTTTTAAAGTATTATATTTAACTTATTTGAAAGGGGTAAAGCAAGGATGCGTTATGTCCCCCTAGATTTTCAATATTTACGTAAACAAATGGCAATTGGGAACGTGTCCGGATTGCTGTATGCAGATGAGATGGTAGTAGTAGCGGAAAGTGAAGTTGAATTGCAGAGTTTGATAAGTAAATGACATGAGAGATACAAAGAGAAAGATCTGAGAATGAATGCTGCAAAATCCAAAGTAATGGTTAAAGAAAAGTATGAAAGGAAAAGTAAATGGGAAAAATATGATAGGTTGGATTAGTAAGATGAGGAATTCTGCTATTTAGGTAGTATTTTCTCAGGTGATGAAATATTTAAGGGGAATATCAAAAGGCGCGCAGCTTTAGGAAACAGGGGCAATTGGACACTAAAATATATATATTCAAATCGGCTACTTCCAAAATCTGCTAAGATGATAGTCTACAATAGTATTTCCGTGCCAACGTAGATCTATGAGAGTGAAACGTACACGTGGAAAAAATACTGAGAGAAGCCGAATAAATGTTTTAGAGATGCGTGCATTGAGATGAATACATGGAGTGACAATGTACGGTAGAAAACGGAATAAGATGGATTTGGAAGAGAAGAAGAAGGTATATCATGATAGGAAACCCTAGCACATTGTCCTCTTTACCAACCCCAAACAGACAAAATGGCGATGGTATGTATTTAACCCAAAATGGAAATTATACCATAGTTTTCGAAGTCGCGGGACCATAGAAATTAGATTTATTTTCAAGATTTCTAATATTTAATGTCATTAAAAAGTGGTTCTATCAAGAGAAAATTAGTTTTAAAACTAATGGGTATTTAAATTAGGGTCTTAAAAATGAAGTTATTATAACAAACATGAAACGACTTAAGGTTAATTGGAAATGTATTCAAACGACTTCAAATCAATGAACTTCAAAGACTTTGTTCTTATTAACTTGCTTTTCGGCTTTGGAGTATGGTCATTACCTTGAAAAAGTGCCTTGGGGTTTTTTTGTATCAGCTCTATTGAATTTTTCATCTTATTTGTTATAATATCGTAATCATTTTAAAGAATAATCGAAAGCTTTAATCACATCACCCACAAGAGATTAACTAAAAAAGTCTAAAAGTTTTTCATAATGATCCAAATTGGGCATATCAAGTGACGTCATTATTACACCGAAGAAATCATGACACCTATCCAAATATCAGCGTCAGCAATGCCGGTATCAGCATTATTCTGAATAAGAGATGATTTTTTTATCAAATATGTTTTGTCTTACATGTAACATATAACATATTGACCTGGCCTAAAAGTTCCTGCGTTTTTTATCGTTAGATCGCATCAGGAACATTTGCTTTTTTCTTACTTAATGCCAAACATTGGTTATAGTGACATGTAACTTCAGCGTCTTTTCTAAAAAAAAAGCGATTGATTCGGACAAGTACTGCTTACAATAAACAAATCGAAGCCAGCGATCGTCAAAACGTCCCTAATTATTGAATAGAAAGGGTGTATAGTCGTCGCAGTTGGTGGGACTCGTTGAGGATCCCCTCGCCTTTCCGACGTCAATTCAATTGGAAAGCGAAGCTGTACTGTGGAGTTTTTTGTTTCTTTTTTTTTCTCATCCTTAAGTGAGTGAGTCAATGCATACCAGCAAACTCACCAGCCACACCGCTGTACTGAATCCGATGGCACACCAGTATGTTTTTTTTTTGACAGAATCGATATGACCGAAGTCATAAGCATCCTTATGAAACCCCGAATACTAGGCGGAAAAAAATACCTGTGTTATACTAGGAGATTAGTACATGGTTGAGTTCGAACCGACGACCTTCTGCAAGGAGGTCTAATGCGTTACTATGCGGTCATGCCGCTCAACAGAAAATGTGTAATTTTCTATTAGCATAACGCTATACTGCGTGTTTCTATAGTGACCCGGCAAAAATTGTTACAGCTCGCTTTCCAGATTAAACATCTTTTGATTTCCATTCATTCCACTTTTGACAGAATTTCCTAATAAAAAATACCCTCCCTGGAGGACTGCAAAAGTTTCTTGGAAAAAAACTTTCCTCAAAAAGACAAAAAGTTCTTGGAGGATGGAATTGTGAAGTTGCCTGAAAGATAGAAGATTGTAGTTAATTTAATATAGAGTATGTTGTTTATAAGATTAATATTCTAAATAAAGATATTTGTTTTTATTTTTTACTTAAAAATAGGATTAAGTTATTGCCCAACTCAATAGCGGGGAAGTATCCATTATGAAGGCTGCAATCACCATATTTTTATCGAAACACATTTTTTTTTCTCAGTAAAAAATGGCTTATATTCTTGAGTAAGATTGTCCTTGAAAAGTCTGCCTTTCAAACGGCACTGTGTAAATTTTCATGTTTTTGTACTTTTTGTCAGTAGCCATGAACGGTTAATATTTACGGTTAGTAAACGGGCGACCCACATTCGATTCCTGGAGGATTTAATTCCGGACTAGTTTTACTCTTAGACCGTTTTACATCTGCTTTTCTGTAACTCATATGCAGTTTATCAAAACAATTTACAGCGCTTTTCAGCAAAGTTTAAGCAGCGCTTTGTAAAACATTCTGTCTTAAAAATTGATAATAATTATGATAATAAGGCAGCGTATATAGCTTTTACATTTATATAGCGTCGCTGAAAGAGCATACTATCTGAAATGCCCCTCATACTCGGGACTCGAACCTGCTAATATTGACAGGTTTAAAATATTACAAAATAAGTATATCTAAGTGAAGTGCAAGGATAAGAAAATAAGGGTAGTCACTCGCAAATAATATGTTAGTCAATAAGTTTTGAAAGCGACCTCTATGGAGCAGTAGAAAAACCAAAATTTCTACGCCATTTTAATATTTCATTTTTCATAAGAACGTACTCAAAATTTCATTTCGATCTGTCAATTCATTCTTTGTTTATAAGCCATTTGAAGTTGACGTGTCAGTGTATTTTTTAATAATGGAAAAATCCGAATATCGTGCAGTGATTAAATTCTTTCTTTTGGAAGGTTTATCGGCTACTGAGATCCATGCAAAGATGGTGAAAGTATTAAAGGAGTCTTCTCCTTCATTTTCAACCGTTCACCGATGGGTTTTGGAGTTTAAGCGTGGCCGTACAAGCGTACTCGTACGTTTAAAAAAAACATATTCGTAAAACATAAAAAAACATAAAACGTACTCGTACGTTTAAAAAAAACATATTTCATAAGAAAACTGGACATGAACTACAAAGAAGCATCTGTAGATATTCCTATATGTGATATATTAGGCTTTAAGTGTAGTGTTTTGTACGTATGTTGTGTTTTTAAAAAATATCTGTGTATACCTTGGATGTTATTTGAATAAATATTAAAAAGTTAGTTTTTTTTCTCTTTGTACGATTTTAAATAACAATAAACACAACAATACCACCCGAATACGTCAACTGACAGATAAATTTTAAAACTTTTAATATTTTTTCGCGACTTTTTTTAATCAATGCAACATCAGGACGTGGATAAAAAGAAATAATTTTAAATTAACAACACAATTATTGCAGCACGTGCCTCAATTTATTCACAAATATTAAAATAATGCTACGTCTTTTATTAAAAATCAGAACTTTTTAATTTATTTTCGATATTAATATGCTCTTTAGGTGACACGTTTTTAGATCTGGCATTTTTTTTCACTTTGGACGAACTTCAAGGCATTTCAGATAAATTTGGATGAATTACTCTAAAAAGCATCGGAAGAAAATCCGATAGCTTTTAAAACACGACTGTAGAGAATTGACAGGTAAAAAAAACGAAATGTCTATTTTTTTATGAACAAAAAAATATATTCTCATGGGGATGTTAAGATGAAATCGAATAAAATTGCAAATCAAGAAGCGGCGAATAGGTGTTGAAGTATGTAAAATCTTGTTTTCGCTCCGTTTCCGAAGCGAAAAATTTAATTTCCATAATTTTATCCAGTACTTAAATTTCTTTCAGATCTCATAACTGGAAGAAGGTAAAGGTGACGAGATTCGCCAAATTTCAAGATAGCACAAGTGCCATTTTTCTCGGAATAATATTCCTTGACATTAAATATGCCATTTTCAAATTGAATTTTATATGTAGGACCTGTTTTAATGGAATAAAACCTGATTTTTCCTCGAAGCGTTTCGGAAAAAAATATATAATTCTTCAACATACAGTAAAACCATCGCAACATGGTTCTTTTTAGAATCAACAGAGAGAGAGAGCACATCTCCACAATTCTCTGTTCACGCACATAGATTTTGCAACATTTACATGAATCTTTACATACATGCTTCATACATACTTCACTTTTCATTATGTTGAAATATCTCTTGCATCTATCATTACACTCAACTTACACCACCACCTCCCTATCTTTACAGTTAACTATTATATACATTTAATTTGTAATACTTTTAATCTGTCAATAATAGCAGATTTGAACCCAGAGTTAGAGCGCTCTTGAGGACAGTCGTTATATACTCGTAATATGTTATTTTATTGTTATTATATTTAAACATGTCCCATTTTTTTCTCGATATGAACACCTTTATGATTTACAAGTATTGTTGCATCATTTGTCCTCAGTGAGATACAGGCAAAAACCTATTTTGCTGGGGACATGACAAATGAAAGGCGATAAACCCAGATCCATTAAAATTGTGTGTCCAAATTAAATAACCTGTTGTTCTTTTGCGAATTGTGTTTATTTCTTCTCATGTGTAAATAAATAAATAAATGAATTAATTACTCTTAATTTGAATACAGCCTGGTGGGTTTGAGTACAGCCTAGCCTTACAGAAAAACCTGGCGGGTTTATCGTGAAATTTTATTTCAACCAACCAAAAAGGTGTTAAACAAGAATTTAATGTAAATTAAGCTAGAACCTTTTTTAAAAACTTTACCAACGCGAATCAAATCTGAAATTCCCTGACTGAATGACAAGTGTTTTAGCAACTAGGCCACGGAGATTGCCATATTCTAGTTTAACTGTATTTAATGATTTGTTTTTAAATCTCACTTAATATCATACATTTTATTTTTTTATGCAATGGAGACGTCTCCCCCTTCTCGGTTATCAAATACCCATTTGTTTTTCGGGGGTAAAATCTGGCAAACTCGTGGACGAAGCAAATGTCTGAAATATGAATAAAAGGTGAGAAAATTGAGGGTAAGGTGCACAGGTGTTGCACGTGGAGGGATTCTCATATTCAGAATTGAGGGTTGCTCAGGAAAATATTCGTTTTGGGGGAAATAGGGGATGCCATTTTGAAGAGAAAGGTCAGCAGTTAATATTCATACTTGCCCTTCAAAACGTGGAGTGTTAAACATATTTTAGATGAAAAATGTCATTTTGTTTGTTTTTAATTTCAATATATACTTTACTTAAGGTATTTTTTATTATGCCTTAAACATTGGTTTTTTGACCCATGTTTTTTTTTTCGTACGTTTCGTTTTTAAGTACTCGTACCATTGAAGAGAAAAATGCGAAGAAAAAGTAGAAATTTCCGTTTAATAAAATGCAGTCAGCCAGGAATAGTGTCACGTAACATACACGTAGAAATATCTTTTAAATATTCAGATGGATGTTAAAAGACCTTAAGTTGAAATCATGACTAAAACTTTTTTTGGTTCTCAGGAATTGAACCATTATCTTTCAGTTTAAATGTTTAACTTTCCACCAACGTGATTATATTTTTTGAAATAACTAATCTGACGACTTGTAAAATTTAATACAGAAAAGGTAGCCGACAACTGCATAATAACATAGCCAAATAAGTAGTTACATATGGGATTGCGCCATCTACTGCGAATCTTAAAAGACCAATATTTAGCTCTATGATTAATGAACAAGCTTTTATAAATGTTATACCGTCTGCGACCAGAAGTTGAAGTAGATGCTTTGAGACCAAAAAGTAATTGTGGGATCCGTCAATTTCCACTACAACCTTAAATCCCCTGCGGTACAAGAGTCAATCAGGTAGCTTGAATCGAGGTCTTAGACTCTAAGAATAAAAACGCTATGTTTATCCAGATAAAATACTATTGGATAATGTACTGATGTATCTGTAAATGCTTTGGATTCAGTGAGACTGAAAACAATAGGAGCAAGATAGTCTGGAGGGGAATGACATCTGTATGCAGGTTAAGTTCTTCAAAAGCTGTATGGCCATTAAAGGTAGTGCAATCTTATTATAATTCTCATTTTTCTCTTTAGTTATATCTGGGGTTTTGTGTTATAAGGACTGCCTCTTTTAATATGTTCCTCCCAGCTATCCTTCAATTTCTTCCAGGTCTTTCTTGGGACGGGGGGAGAGGCTTAAAGCGAATATTTTATGCGTTGATATGAAAAGGACGCTATGTTATTAATCTTTTCCACGTAATCTCGCCACTGTTTTCTTCTATTTCTAGCCCGACTCGTAATATCTTCACTTTACATTTTTATCGGATACGGAAGTTTCTAATCTGAATATTTTGCTAACATTTTGCCAGTAAAAATCTGATTCTCAAAGAACTAATAAGTTTTTACTTAAAAAAACCAACAAAATATTACTTTCTGATTTAGAATAAGAACTTTTAATATTGATAAACATTCAGGTTATGTCATGCGTGTAGGCACATTCCAGCCTTGACAAGGTTCCTTAGGACTTGCTGAAAGTCTGAAATCGCTCCCTGAAGGATTATTAAACACCTCAATGTATTGGGTGTGCTTTCTCAGTACACGCTCGTTTTATATGTACATATCTCAGTGACCGGATTCCAGTATTATTCTGGAAAGATGAAGAAATCTATTTAGAGCTTCTTCTCTGGATCTGGGGTGGTGACCGAATCTACTCCCAGGACTGGGATAAAAAAATCCTTTATCACTCGTAAGCTTCCTTCTGATCATATTGTTTTTTTACACCATTCTGCCTTCAGACCATTGGTGTACGCACTGTGTCCTTATGGCACAGTTTCTCAAAATTTTAGTTGTGAATAAATAAATAATAAAAATTAATAATAACTTTTTCAGATATTCCTCCTATTTTTTAAGATATAAATAATCTACAGTCAGAGGTTAACTAAAGTCAGAATGTTGTGTTTTGTCAATCTAGTATCTTAATTTGTTTATCAAAGTTAAATTATAATTCCATATATATAATATTTCAAAAGTACTTAACATAAGTCCATAAACTTAAAACATATTTAATTTTTTTTAAATTTACACCTTTCAAAATTTGACAAATATCACCTTAAACTAAACGAATATTGACAATAATAAAAATGGCTTTGGAATCAATAGTAGAAAATGTGTAATCAAAGGAATTTGAATTATTTACATTTGTTGAGGTATTCAAGTTTTTATTTTATTTTTCCCGATTTAAAGAGAGACGTGTCATGCCAACTAGGACTAGTTGGTAAGGCACTACTTCGACCCGGAGTTTTCGGGTTCAATCCACGATGGCACCCAAATAAAAAAAAATAATCATATAAGGTCCCAGTCAGGTAACAAAATTAATACGTGACTCTTAACCCTACCTGTCCTATGATGTGTAACTAGTACACATTGCTTCGAAAAACGTTAATATCTCTATAAATATAATAAATACTTGCTTCAGATTTTAGGTATTCCTCCGTAATACATTTATGCATTGAATGAAAAATAGAATAATAATGATAATTATTACTTATCGGCCACATCAGAGATATTTTGTGAAAATCGGAAATACATTCACCAATACAATCAAACGTGTGCCAGTGTGTGACGTAGGTATTCATTCTAAAAAAACCGCTATGGGTGAGGAAGCGACGCTATTCACGTCTCACTCTCACTCTACCCTGGTATATGGGAACGCAAGAAATAGAATCTCAGTTCGCTCGCTTCAGTAACTTTCGGGCAGCCATTTGAGGTGGTCGCATTGCCCATTTTTTGAAAGTCTGCCGATATTTTTTTCATGTTTTTAGCAATTAAATTTTAATTATTTTCACTTTTGACTTCAAATTTAATTAATTTAAGCGATTGGCTATGAATATTCTTATTTTGCTGATTTGAAATCACTCATTTTTACGTGTGTATTGATGTGTATTGAATACACATCACCGGAGCGGGTGGATTTTTTTAGCACAGGAAGGGAAAGGTTAATATATTTTCACGTCCGGTAATGATACCAGCATGTGAAATGAAGAACCACGATTTCCGTGCCTACTCCAGTGACTGTAATCTCAAAGACTCGATTTCTGAGGTTGTAAACCATAATGTCTCCTGGCCACTCTCTTAAACATGCTCGAATCACCAATTGCAATTTGTAGAAGGTCACCATACGAAATAAGAAAATTCTAAATTATTTACTTTATTATCGTATAATAATAAATGGACAATATTTATAATAGGACAATAATTATTTACAAAGGATAATAATTATTTACAAAAGATAATATTTTTTTACAAAAGACAATAATTATTTACAAAAGACAATATTTTTTTACAAAAGACAATATTTTTGTATGTTAAGAGAGCTGCACTCGTGAATTGAACACGCTTTTAACGACAAATTCGAAATATTAGAAAATTTGTATGTAACATAAATAATTTGAGTATATTATATGTAAGGTAGTCACTGTGGCCAGTAGGTTCGGTACTTCCCAGCATCTGAAAAAAAAAACTAAAATACTCTCTACTTAATGAAAATAATCGGCCTCACATTTTTAGAAACACTGCTCTAATGTATAAACGATGAAAGATTCATCCGGATAACGGAGCCTGGCAATGTTCCTACAGAACATTCGCCATATCGTGGAAATCTGGCAGGGTCCAGAGATAAATGTCAGAAAGAAATTCTAGAAATTGACGAGCCTTCCGGCATAAATGGGCCTGGGGTTCTCGCATACAGTAGCCGAGGGAATCACTTTCCTTTTAGAAATTACCAGTTTATGATATTTCTCGGAAATCGATTCCACTGTACTTATTATATTATAAAGATCTGAAACGAATTTTTTTCTGAAGTGTACCATATATAGTATTAGTTTTAAGAATTTTCGTACTGTGAAAATAACTTATGACAGAATATGGAATAAAGTGATAAGGGATCAACGTGAATTTAAGACTGATGTGTTAAATAAGATCAAGAGGAACACTCTGAGAGGGTTTGAATATGGAAAACAAAGGAATTAAGTAATACTAAGAAAATAAATATACACGCACACTGCATATGAAAGTTGAAGGCGTGGTAGAGGAAGATCAATAAAATTATCATAATATAGCATTAAAATAAGTCATAAAAATGGTAGGAGTTGTATAAGAAGGTGCATGGATGTAAAACGAGTGTCGCGATAGAAAATTCTGGCACTCTTTAATTCCTACAAACAGGTTTGTTTGTATATTTATACGAATTCTTAAGCCTTTGAATGTGTACAAATACGTATCTGCGAATATTATTTTTAAGTTTCCCACGTATTAATACATCTTAATGACTTGACCTGGATCTCGAAAAAGATGACACCTGAAGATTAACTATCTTGAGATTTACTTGGAGAGTCTTATTATACTCCGTCTAGATGCAAGGTGAATATACGAAGAGGATGTTTTTAAGTTTCCCACGTATTAATACATCTTGACGACTTGACATGGATCTCGAAAGAGATGACACCTGAAGATTAACTATCTTGAGACTTACTTGGAGAGTCTTATTATACTCCGTCTAGATGCAAGGTGAATATACGAAGAGGATGTTTTTAAGTTTCCCACGTATTAATACATCTTGACGACTTGACATGGATCTCGAAAAAGATGACACCTGAAGATTAACTATCTTGAGACTTACTTGGAGAGTCTTATTATACTCCGTCTAGATGCAAGGTGAATATACGAAGAGGATGTTTTTAAGTTTCCCACGTATTAATACATCTTAACGACTTGACATGGATCTCGAAAAAGATGACACCTGAAGATTAACTATCTTGACTTACTTGGAGAGTCTTATTATACTCCGTCTAGATGCAAGGTGAATATACGAAGAGGATGTTTTTAAGTTTCCCACGTATTAATACATCTTAACAACTTGACATGGATCTCGAAAAAGATGACACCTGAAGATTAACTATCTTGAGACTTACTTGGAGAGTCTTATTATACTCCGTCTAGATGCAAGGTGAATATACGAAGAGGATGTTTTTAAGTTTCCCACGTATTAATACATCTTAACGACTTGACATGGATCTCGAAAAAGATGACACCTGAAGATTAACTATCTTGACTTACTTGGAGAGTCTTATTATACTCCGTCTAGATGCAAGGTGAATATACGAAGAGGATGTTTTTAAGTTTCCCACGTATTAATACATCTTAACGACTTGACATGGATCTCGAAAGAGATGACACCTGAAGATTAACTATCTTGAGACTTACTTGGAGAGTCTTATTATACTCCGTCTAGATGCAAGGTGAATATACGAAGAGGATGTTTTTAAGTTTCCCACGTATTAATACATCTTAATGACTTGACCTGGATCTCGAAAAAGATGACACCTGAAGATTAACTATCTTGAGATTTACTTGGAGAGTCTTATTATACTCCGTCTAGATGCAAGGTGAATATACGAAGAGGATGTTTTTAAGTTTCCCACGTATTAATACATCTTGACGACTTGACATGGATCTCGAAAGAGATGACACCTGAAGATTAACTATCTTGAGACTTACTTGGAGAGTCTTATTATACTCCGTCTAGATGCAAGGTGAATATACGAAGAGGATGTTTTTAAGTTTCCCACGTATTAATACATCTTGACGACTTGACATGGATCTCGAAAAAGATGACACCTGAAGATTAACTATCTTGAGACTTACTTGGAGAGTCTTATTATACTCCGTCTAGATGCAAGGTGAATATACGAAGAGGATGTTTTTAAGTTTCCCACGTATTAATACATCTTAACGACTTGACATGGATCTCGAAAAAGATGACACCTGAAGATTTACTATCTTGACTTACTTGGAGAGTCTTATTATACTCCGTCTAGATGCAAGGTGAATATACGAAGAGGATGTTCATAAGTTTCCCACGTATTAATACATCTTAACAACTTGACATGGATCTCGAAAAAGATGACACCTGAAGATTAACTATCTTGAGACTTACTTGGAGAGTCTTATTATACTCCGTCTAGATGCAAGGTGAATATACGAAGAGGATGTTTTTAAGTTTCCCACGTATAAATACATCTTAACGACTTGACATGGATCTCGAAAAAGATGACACCTGAAGATTAACTATCTTGACTTACTTGGAGAGTCTTATTATACTCCGTCTAGATGCAAGGTGAATATACGAAGAGGATGTTTTTAAGTTTCCCACGTATTAATACATCTTAACGACTTGACATGGATCTCGAAAGAGATGACACCTGAAGATTAACTATCTTGAGACTTACTTGGAGAGTCTTATTATACTCCGTCTAGATGCAAGGTGAATATACGAAGAGGATGTTTTTAAGTTTCCCACGTATTAATACATCTTGACGACTTGACATGGATCTCGAAAAAGATGACACCTGAAGATTAACTATCTTGAGACTTACTTGGAGAGTCTTATTATACTCCGTCTAGATGCAAGGTGAATATACGAAGAGGATGTTTTTAAGTTTCCCACGTATTAATACATCTTAACGACTTGACATGGATCTCGAAAAAGATGACACCTGAAGATTAACTATATTGAGACTTACTTGGAGAGTCTTATTATACTCCGTCTAGATGCAAGGTGAATATACGAAGAGGATGTTTTTAAGTTTCCCACGTATTAATACATCTTAACAACTTGACATGGATCTCGAAAAAGATGACACCTGAAGATTAACTATCTTGAGACTTACTTGGAGAGTCTTATTATACTCCGTCTAGATGCAAGGTGAATATACGAAGAGGATGTTTTTAAGTTTCCCACGTATTAATACATCTTAACGACTTGACATGGATCTCGAAAAAGATGAAACCTGAAGATTAACTATCTTGACTTACTTGGAGAGTCTTATTATACTCCGTCTAGATGCAAGGTGAATATACGAAGAGGATGTTTTTAAGTTTCCCACGTATTAATACATCTTAACGACTTGACATGGATCTCGAAAGAGATGACACCTGAAGATTAACTATCTTGAGACTTACTTGGAGAGTCTTATTATACTCCGTCTAGATGCAAGGTGAATATACGAAGAGGATGTTTTTAAGTTTCCCACGTATTAATACATTTTAACGACTTGACATGGATCTCGAAAAAGATGACACCTGAAGATTAACTATCTTGACTTACTTGGAGAGTCTTATTATACTCCGTCTAGATGCAAGGTGAATATACGAAGAGGATGTTTTTAAGTTTCCCACGTATTAATACATCTTAACGACTTGACATGGATCTCGAAAAAGATGACACCTGAAGATTAACTATCTTGAGACTTACTTGGAGAGTCTTATTATACTCCGTCTAGATGCAAGGTGAATATACGAAGAGGATGTTTTTAAGTTTCCCACGTATTAATACATCTTGACGACTTGACATGGATCTCGAAAAAGATGACACCTGAAGATTAACTATCTTGAGACTTACTTGGAGAGTCTTATTATACTCCGTCTAGATGCAAGGTGAATATACGAAGAGGATGTTTTTAAGTTTCCCACGTATTAATACATCTTAACGACTTGACATGGATCTCGAAAAAGATGACACCTGAAGATTAACTATCTTGAGACTTACTTGGAGAGTCTTATTATACTCCGTCTAGATGCAAGGTGAATATACGAAGAGGATGTTTTTAAGTTTCCCACGTATTAATACATCTTAACGACTTGACATGGATCTCGAAAAAGATGACACCTGAAGATTAACTATATTGAGACTTACTTGGAGAGTCTTATTATACTCCGTCTAGATGCAAGGTGAATATACGAAGAGGATGTTTTTAAGTTTCCCACGTATTAATACATCTTAACGACTTGACATGGATCTCGAAAAAGATGACACCTGAAGATTAACTATCTTGAGATTTACTTGGAGAGTCTTATTATACTCCGTCTAGATGCAAGGTGAATATACGAAGAGGATGTTTTTAAGTTTCCCACGTATTAATACATCTTGACGACTTGACATGGATCTCGAAAAAGATGACACCTGAAGATTAACTATCTTGAGACTTACTTGGAGAGTCTTATTATACTCCGTCTAGATGCAAGGTGAATATACGAAGAGGATGTTTTTAAGTTTCCCACGTATTAATACATCTTAACGACTTGACATGGATCTCGAAAAAGATGACACCTGAAGATTAACTATCTTGAGACTTACTTGGAGAGTCTTATTATACTCCGTCTAGATGCAAGGTGAATATACGAAGAGGATGTTTTTAAGTTTCCCACGTATTAATACATCTTAACGACTTGACATGGATCTCGAAAAAGATGACACCTGAAGATTAACTATATTGAGACTTACTTGGAGAGTCTTATTATACTCCGTCTAGATGCAAGGTGAATATACGAAGAGGATGTTTTTAAGTTTCCCACGTATTAATACATCTTAACGACTTGACATGGATCTCGAAAAAGATGACACCTGAAGATTAACTATCTTGAGACTTACTTGGAGAGTCTTATTATACTCCGTCTAGATGCAAGGTGAATATACGAAGAGGATGTTCATAAGTTTCCCACGTATTAATACATCTTAACGACTTGACATGGATCTCGAAAAAGATGACACCTGAAGATTAACTATCTTGACTTACTTGGAGAGTCTAATTAAACTCCGTCTAGATGCAAAGTGAATATACGAAGAGGATGTTTTTACAAAGCGATACCTATTTTATAACATCGTGAAAAAATTAATAATCACAAAAAAGCAAACCTATTGGTGATGAAATTTACTATATTTACATCTTTAAATATTATAATACTTTTTTAAAGCTTGGTCTTCAGTTGATTAATATAAGCGTCAAAAAAGGGATTATTGAATTCTTACCATTAATAAAATTTTTTTTTTTTTTTTTAAAAACCTACACTTTTACCCGTCAAAACTTTTAGAACCTTTCATTAAACCATGTTCCATTAATATCCAACGACATTTAGGGGTAAATTAATCAAACATTAAAACTCTTGATTGCTTCTTAATGCATTTCTTTCGTTTAAATCTAAAGAGAAAGTTAAGGGATGAGAGAAGTGAGTTAAATTAATCGGTGATAATGATGGCGAATCACTCAACCGAATAAATATTTCATGATCCTTGAAAACTTTTCATCCATCAAATTCTTTTAGAAATTAATTAAAAAATATTAGATTAAATAAATAGCGAGAGAGATTTTAACATTCCACGTGAAAAAATATATTTAATAAATTATATAATAAAAATAAATTAATATGCTGTCGTGAACGGTTTTTGTCTTAAATCGGCATTATGCTGAGATATGTTAAGCCGTCGAATATTCGAGGTATCACAAAGTTCGATTTATTACGTATTCCTTATCATCATCACAATCACGCAATTAACCTATTGGGGTAGGCTGAGAGAACATATCTTCACGTCGTTTAGTTCTGTCTTGTACAGGCATACCTCGTTTTGCATACTTTCTTTTATACTCGTATTTTGTTTTCATTCTACCCTCTGTCGGAATTGGATTGATTTGGTGATGCCACCATTTTTAAGGGTTTTCATGACTTCTTATACATTTTATTTGAATGGATTATTTTTGAATATTGTTTACGTGGTCGAATGAAAAAAAACTTTTTTTTTTTCATTTTAGTACAGCATTTTCGTTCATTCCGCAAATTTCTTAATACCCATCATACTTATTTTTCTGAATTTATATTACTTTCAACTATTTTTTGCCACGTCAAAGTTTTACTTTCATATCATTAAGATTCCATTCTGAGCAGTCAATTTGGTTTTCTTGAAATGTTCAAAGCAGTTAAAATTTTCAAAATAAAGTTATAAAAATTAAAAAAATATTTGTTTTATTACAATATAAATATCATTAATGGTTCAAAAGAGTTAATACAAGAGAATGTGATTAGAAGTGACTAAAATTAAGCAATTTTCTTGAAAAAGCTTTGAATTAAATGTAACAAATAATTCTACACACTTGGAGACTAACGATGGTATAAATATTATAATATAAAAAATTATCCATCTATATATTTTATATCCCATGTATGTATCCTAAGTAATGGAGCAGGGCTTCGAGTTATACATGGGTCATATCCCCTAAGCAATTATTAGCAGTCGCTGCATTCAATAAGCTTTAAGTTAAATTAAAGATATTTTATTTATATGATCAATCGATTTGTATTTCATAAAACGAGTTTTTAGGTTTTAATAAATAAATACAGAAAATGTGGATAGACAGATATGAAAAATGTCATGATTAATAAACAACTTTGGGCACCTCACCGTACTGATGCATGTTTTTTTTTTGTTAAGTAACAAACCAGTTTTTTTTTCACCATGAGATAGTATAAATGTATTTGTAAAATATGCTTTAAGCCAAATTTATACCAAAACTCTTTGAAATAAATTATTACGAGCAGGAGTCGAACCCGCAACCTTCGATTTAAAGGCGTTTTTATCAAATAGAGATGGATGAATATGTGTATGCGAATTGAATTGTAGGTATATAGTATAGGTAAGTTTATAAATTTGACAATTTCAAAAAATATGTTTTTGTTCGTGGTTCATTTGGTCGTTGGTTATAAATTGCGCATGACTTATGTTTCAAAAGCAAAAGATTGTTTACGACGTATTTATCTGCTTCGATAAACTAATGTTCAATTATGTTATTCCAAACAACTCCTGTATTTATTGAACAATGTTTATACAACAAAAGGAAATCTGAATACAAACATCCCCCTCTTTTCAGGAATTGCCTCATTACCCTCCACGTCTACGTAGCGTCAATATTTGACGTTCCCATTATTATTTGTCTAACCACATCCTCCAGATCGTTGGCTTTTCTACTTAATTCCTTTCTTGCGAACAACTTGCAGTGGAGTATGACGGAGACGAGTTTCTTCTTCGTTTTGCAAAATTACTGCAAATTTGCACATCAATTTCGGTCGTTGAAAACTCTCGAAACTTGAATTTGATATTCAGAATAATTTACTTAAGTTATGACTTATGAAATGTTAGATTAATGTGTACATTTTAAACTAACTACGAGTTCATATTTTCAATAAATATTTTAATTGGTGTTTTATTAAAGTTGATAGACGTTACCACAATTTTAATGATTTGTATAAGTCAAATTTGTGTATGGAAAAAAAATATTAGGTTATTCAGAATATCGTGACATTTTAATTTTCATTTGCTTTCTTTACCTATCCTTGAACGAACTTTTTTAATTTACTCATCATATAACTATTAAAAAATTAGACATTTATTTGTTTTTTTTAAACTTGAATTGAAATTAATATATAATATAATACATATTTTATTAATAAAAATATTTATTTTTTGTTCGTCACTTTAAGTTACAATATTTTAATCAACCAAGTAAATTTCAATAAGCCTTCGGCTTAATATTTTTCCCGTTCAAAAACCATTCGTTTGACACCTAACTAATCCCCTACCCTTATTATCCATTACTTCCCTTTCCTTCTCCTGTACCTACCACAATAAGAAAAAAATGTATTTAGTTCATCTTTACCTGACGAGGAAGACGGAGATCTTTGAAACCGGCAGTGAATTCAAATACATCATTGGTTTATACAAAATCAATACAAATATTTTATTTATTTTATAATATTAAAAAAATATAAACATGACACCACAAAGTGAAACATACGTCTTTTTAAAATAAATAAAAAATATATAAAAAAAATTAAAATCTGTTTGTAATATTTTTTTTTGTTATTTCTAAACTAATCAGCTCAGTACAATTACAATGAGCAGGTAGGTTGATTAAGAAAAAAATATATAGTTATATGCCAACTAGATATACCATGTACTCGTATAACCATGTAAACAAAAGAAAATAAAAAAAATATTGTGGTTAACGATTACTACTAATCGAGTATGTAAGCCGTAATTGTGGGTGGATGATGCCAACGGGCGTAAAGGTTTATTTTGTGTAAATTTTTGCACTACTGCAAACACAGAGCTTGACAGATCAAACCCAAAATCATGGTGGCATAGATATTAAATTTTTAAGACGATCTAAAAGTTAATTTGGCTGTAGCTTTTTGTCAAGCAGAGTTTAATATTGTTTATGTGTTGCTTAATAACGCTAAATGAACATGACAAATAGCTTATTATCTATAGAAAAGAACATTATTTCAGATAAAATTGTCTAAGAGCGAAACCAACATGGGAGTAAATCCGCACGGAATCGAACCTAGGGCTTCCACTGGATCCAGTGATTGTTAACCATCTAACTATGGCCACCTAAAGTAACGAAATAATTAACTCCTAAAACAAAAGTTAAAATCAACAAACGTTTTTGTCAATATAATTTTACGATATACATAACTGGCACTAAAGTGTAACCATTTAAGGATGTTTTTTTATTTGATTTTTTTATTTTTATAAAATGATTAATGCATTGGTTCCAGTATGGCTTTCACGAAGGGTCTATCTTTTATGATAGGTTGGTTGGAATAAATAGCCACGTGACAATACACCTGACATGTTGTACTTTATACAACAAAAGTGTTAAACACCTTTCACCTTTTTCTTCCTTTGTAGATTGTCTTATATATTTTCGTTCACTTTTCTGAGCTCTTCCAATTCTTTTGAAAAAAATAAGACCACTTGTTTAAACCAGGATTCCTCCGTTCTTCTTCAATAACGCTATTCTTTCATATTAATACAGACAATTGATTATCAGCATAAGTATATTACACTTTCGTTCTATGCAGTACAACTTGGAGGGATTATTGCCATATGGCAATCTCTTCCAACCAATCAGAAAATTGTTTAAGTGGCCTTAAGTGAAAACTAGACTGGAATTCTTTTTAAAAAAATCTTGGTTCCAGTGGAATTTGAACCTGCAACTTCTGGGCTAGGAGACCAGCGTCTTACCAACTAGGCTAAGAAGGTCATCTGAACCCAGATTATATTATTAACTAGCCACATTAAATAAGGTAAACATACATCTTTGCTGGTAATTTATTTTATCAAACACTGTTTATTCCACTTTTTTGTAACGGTATAACATTACCAGTTTCAAGGCTTTCAACTCATCTTCAGAGGAGCACAATGTCTTGTTTGTGCTTCCCTGAAGATGAGGTAAAAGTACCGTTACAAAAAAGTGGAATAAACAGTGTTTGATAAAATAAATTACAATGTCTTTAAACCTCCACAATGTGAATGCCTTATCTATAAACAATACATCTTAGCTGGGATTGCTGTTCCAAAAAATCAGAAGATACATACATTGGAAGAAGTGCTGAGAGATTCAACCAAATGAATGATCCCAGACACTTTTTGCATAACCACCAGACTCCAGCCTCTAGTTTGAAATAAAGGCAAAGTTTTATTCAGACCACTAAGCCTCTAGAGAAACCACCTGCTGTGGCTAGGGTTAACGACTGGAGAAAAATTATGATCCTCATCGGGTTGATTTTATCTGTAAAGGTATTACCATATGACGTTGAATTGCTTTGTAGAACCTATAAGTATCACAAAAGGCGTTGGGAGAACCAAAGACAAGACAAAATTGGGATTATTACGTAATTTAATGACTCTGTATATCTGCGTTCAGGAGCAGTCCACGCGATACTTGCTGCAATACACGAGCAGTCCGGTGAATCGACCATGGTAGACTTGATTCGTGAAACGCTCAATGCTATCCAGGTGACAGAATAGTGGACGGAAATAGTGCATTTAACACGATGAGAAGAAATAAAAGTTTTATATTTGACCTCTTTTACTGTTTGTATCAAAAGTGTAATTCAATACAACTTTATGCAAGCTAACAAAAGTTGTTTTTAATCCAATTTACTAAAAAGCAGTCTGAATGTTCTTCAGTTACGTAAGAAAGTAAATAAATATAATTCCCTTAGGGTTTCCGTAAATGTAAACATGGAATGAAAGCGAATGGAGAATTCGTATGAATAAGCTCTTTTGAAGCTCAAAAATATATTTATTTACATTTTCAACATATGTACACAAAGCATCAAATGTAGAAATAATATAATACTTGTATACATAGTGGACTAGGGCTTAATTAAATCGTGGCTTTTAAGTATTTTACAATTTTGATAATAATTATTTCTTCTTCGTTTCGTACTCAATGCCAATCATGGTTCTCAGCAAGTTTTTATCTATTTCGGTAATGTTGAATGCAACGCTTAAATAGCATTATTTTTCGTCTAAAAATGTTTAAAATATCAGTGATTGATGCGCTTCAATTACTCGCAAGCATTTCATTTCGTATTTCCACTAAATCCACAAGGATACACAATCTATTTTATACCAAAAATTAGTACAATAATTACAAAATTAACTGCTCTATAATTAATATGCAGACATGGAAAAGAGTTTTAGGTTCACAACAATGTTTAGGTTCTCAGCAAGTCTTTATCCATCTCGGTCATGTTGAATGCAACGCTTAAAGAGCATTATTTTTCTACTAATAATGTGAAAAATAGTCGATATAATACTACTTTACAAAATCATTCACTCAGTGATCGATGCGCCTCACTTGCTCGCAAGTATTTCATTTCGTATTTGCACTTAATCTACAAGACAACACAATCCCTTTTATACCAGAAATTTCTACAATAACATAATTATAAAATTAACTCTTCTATAATTCATATGCAAATACTTGAAAAAGAGTTTTGCCACAATTTATATATTTTTAATATAAGTGTATATGGTATTCACCAGAATATCACAACAATATTTAGGTTCTAAGCAAGTCTTTATCAATCTCGGTAATGTTGAATGCAACGCTTAAAGAGCATTATTTTTCTACTAATAATGTGAAAAATATTCGATATAATACTACTTTACAAAATTATTCACTCAGTGATCGATGCGCCTCACTTACTCGCAAGTATTTCATTTCGTATTTCCACTTAATCCACAAGGCAACACAATCCCTTTTATACCAAAAATTACTACAATTACATAATTATAAAATTAACTCCTCTATAATTCATATACAAAGATTTGAAAAAGAGTTTGGCTACAATTTATATATTTTTAATATAAGTGTATATAGTATTCGCCAGAATATTACAATTATATTTAGAAATATGTAAGTTTTAAATTTGTTCTTTCGCTATTAATACACACAAAACATACATATAAGAGCAAATCTTTGACTCTGGAGTTGAAACCCTGCATCAACAGATATAATGTTTCCATTCTGTAAAGCAACTTACATTTCGTGCTGCAAGTGAGGTCATTTGTTTGTTAAATTTTAAGATTAACCCATAAAATTCTCAAAAAAGCCGATGCATCTTGTTCTATGTGAGCGTTGTTCCAATAATAACAAATTTAAGTTCTTACTTCGGTAAAATATGTGTACACATTTTTATATAATTTTATTATTTTCCAACACATGCTAAGCAATGTTTTCATTTCTAAAACCTTTTTGTTACTTTCATAATATAAGCCTTAATATTTTCCAACTGTATTTCTTTATGCCATAAAAAAAAACACAAAGGACAAACGGACACATCCCAACGGAAGCTCCAATCCCACAGCGAGTCTCTCAAGAAAACAATAACAATCACCCAGAAATACAAAATGAGAATCAGCTGGATGGCGCTGAGATGGGACTATACCCTTCTAAAGGCTTTTTATTCTTCCCTTTTTCGGAATTTGATTAATTAGGCTATACCACATTTATCTATGTCTTCCTGAACTTAAACTGTTTTACAACAATACTTTGCTCAAATTCAGTTTATCAGGTCAAAATCATTTTGTATTCCTATAAAAAATATTTTAGAAAGCTTCTACGTTGAAACGAAGACACTCTTAAAAATACTAGACATACACGTATCTTATCTCGCCAAATATATTTAGCGTCTTTGTGACCATGGATTTGCGCTACGCTCAAGTAGAGATTGTTAACTGGCTTTACCAGTTCATCGCTCTTATTTTTTTACGTCGTCCTTTACTGTCCATTTAGTGAGACTCTGGAACTTATTACCAACTAATGTCAGAATCGTACCGCCATTGACACGTTGTTGAAAGCGACCTTTCATAAATCTCTCAATAATCAAATAAAACATGTATTGTTTCATTCCCGGTTTTTCTTTCTCCTTCATCAATATTCGTTTGATTGAAAATATCTTATTTTCATTTCTATTATGCATATTGTTCATAAATTTCGTACAAATAAATAACAATTTAAATAATTATATACTCTATATAACACCCTTTTTTAAACTTTTCTGGTTTGTTCGAATAGATTGCTATCTAGTTACAAGCTCGCAAAATTGTTATACAAAAGAGCTTAAAACTAAATTAATTCAAGTAAATTTAATGTTCGCTTGGTTACGAAAATACAACACCGATCAAAAAAAGTATACTTGGTTAGTTTCAAAAGATACAATGGAATGTCTACATTGTGTATTTGAAATCTGTCTTAGAGATATTTCTACGGAGAGGTGGAGAAGTTTGACTTCGATTTTGTCTTGATCAAATAAATTGATTGTTTTGAATGTGTCCAATAGGACGAGGTTTTGTGATAATTTTTTTACCGTTGCTGGTTACCGTTGAATGGTCTGCCACTAAATATTAAAGATATGGGTGGCATGTGCAGCTTTAGAAAATACTAGAAGACAACCGTTTGTGGGAAGTTATAGAATTGTTTTATTTCATTTTACTCCACCTCAAGCCGAAGGTGTTACAATCGTATATCGAAATATACACAAATGTTTATTTGCAGTTCATGTTTCCTCCGTAAGTTTCTTTGTTTTTTTTTACCAAATGTGTTTTTCTTAACACGGACGCAAGGGAGTATATAATCTAATGGCTACACCCACAACTTTCCTATACTAAAACACATAATTTTTATATTTACTTTGTAATATTTTTTACTTGTAAATTAAAGTAGATTTTTATCCCGAGCTAGAACGATCTTTAGAAGAGTCTGCTATATCAACAGTGCTGCGAGTATATTAGTTATACTTTTATTATTACCATTTATTTCATAACAACATTTATTTATTCAAGCCCCGTGCTAGAGCGCCCTTGAGAAGAGTCTGCTGTATCAACAGTGCTGCGAGTATATTAGTTATACTTTTATTATTACTATTTATTTCATAACATATCATTTATTTATTTAAGCTTTGAGCTAGAGCGGCCTTGAGGAGGGAGTTTTCTCAACAGTGGTACGAGTATATTAGTTATACTTTTAATATTACTATTTATTTCATAACACAATATTTATTCAAGCCCCGAGTTAGAGCACACTTGAGGAGAGTGTTTGATCAACAGTGCTACAAGTATATTAGTTATACTTTTAATATTATTATTTATTTCATAAAATAACATTTATTTACGACAAAAACTCTTCTGATAAATGTACAAAGCCTTCAAAAGAAATCTTGAGGAGATTAAGAGGAAATGGATTTGATGAGTTTATACAGAAATCAAATTGAAAAAGAAAAAGAAAAGTAAAACGAGGATGAAGAACGTAAGAGATAACGTTAATACGAGGATTCCGATGGATTAGATCGCAGTGTGACAGGGAACGATAGGGAATGTGTCAATGTTGCTGACGAAAAAAGTGGGCTTTCTTTTCCGATATATCTTGAGAAGTTTTTATCGAAGAAAAAAAAATTATTTTGCCCCGTTCATACTTTTTTAATATAATACAAAAATATTTTAAAATTAAAAAATAAGTACAGTTTCTTATACCATGTTGACATTATCATTTTTTATATCATATTGACATAATCAAACTAAATACTTTCAAACTTTTAACCCTTTAATTAATTCCGTTGGATTACTAAAAGCCTGGATGTTACAATGTATGACTCTTACTCCGGTAGCTCAGTATAGGTAAAACAAGGCTCAATAAGATCTCAAGATGTCGTGGGAAGAGGTAGGCATTCGTCAGTGCTTGGGTAGGTATAAATACATAATGAAACACATATTTGCTGTTAATTGGTTATATATTTAATCCTGACGAGCTGATACTCCGTCAGGAAAATCAAATGGGCAGATTACTCTCTGCTACTCCGCTAGCCTTTCAGATGGACAGGCAGTCGAAGCAATTTATTATCAGGGGTAATCTCACAACAGTCCGTTGCGGAAATGTGTCAATTCTCAAAGATTAGATATCGCCAATCTCTAGAATACTCAAATATCACCATAAAATGACAAGCAAAAGAGGATAAATAAGGTTGATCTTACTCCAATACAAGACACAATGTATTATCCCAGATCCGCTTCAAGTGTATGACCAGGTCGACTCGTATATGGCCCTCTGACCTTATACTGTTACTACAGGCGCGTTGATGTGAAGAAATTCCCTCAGTGGTTGGTGACCGTTAATTCGTGACTCGGTCCGGTCTTGAAAACTCCAGAATCTGGCGCGCACTCGGTATTGCTGGTACAATCAGTTAACTTTGACCCGCGAATGAGCTGTACGCCTAACTCGAGATCGTCGTTTGGACAACAGTCCAGAATCTGCTCAATCAAAAGACTGAGGTGAAACAAGATCCCCGTTTGTAGATTATCCAGAATTTACCGGACAAATTGTATCAAATAAGAATGAACAATCAAATGTGAGAAAAGCTTGTTCCAGTTCGCGAACAGCGTTAGGACGAAAATGATGTTGACTTGACAACTTCGTGGCGAGAATGAATGTGGGAAGATCGCGGTCCCTTAATTTAAGGGATCTCAGCCAAGCTCCGCCATTTTGGATTTCTATAGAAAGTTCCTCGCGACCGTTAAAAAAATCATAAATCTTTTCGTCCGGCCGAACGTTATTTTGCCAATGAATAGTCTATTTAAACTTTCACAGCGTAATTAAGTCGAGAATCCTTTTTGTATAACATCCGGTAACCTTAGGCGAAACTTATTGTTTAAGAGACAATACTGTACCCTTCTTTTTTGAATGTATCTCGAGTGAAGTGTTATTCCCAGCCGTTGTTTTCAATATTTAACTATGACTGCAATAAACTAAGCGCGACGTATTTCTTGAGAAGAGAATTTTTTTGACCCTTTATCCTCGCCTAACAATCGCGGTCATAAAAGCGCATTCACCCTCTGAAATATATCTTGCGCAAAGTTTTATTTCTTTTTCTTAGTAACAATAGTTATCTGTGACTGCAATAAATCAGATCGTAAGACGGAACACTAATTACCGATCCTCATAAAGTGTCGTGTATTTCTATAAAAATGGGAAGACAAAGCCAGCCACTCGAGGCAGTTAAGATTGATACAATAGGAAGCAATCCTTCTCGAAAATGACGCAAGATCTCCCTTTGACTGCCCCGGTTCGCTATTTTTAATGGTTATTTTTAACTGCAATAAACTAATTGACCGTACCCAAGTCCTGACACTCCATTTTATGTTACTGAAGAAAAAAAAAAAAAAAAAAAAAAAAAATAATAATAATTCAAGTACTGATTACGGCCCTGTGTCAATTGGTCATACACCTGCTCGCCGAAACAAGGATTAGATACTATGCTAAAGGGCATGACGTTACTGGGTCATGCCGGATACGCTCGTGGACGATTTAATAAGCCCCTGCATTTGCGAAAGAGTAGGAAACCACGAAAAACTAACTCTCAGGGCTTCCCTATCTAAGAACACCTGGAAACAGTTAAACATTTTATAGAGCAAGGCACAATACAGGAGAACATCAATTATCGCCTTCCCCTCAACATGGTTACACATAATAAGTCTTATTATTATTTTTACAAAAAAAAGAAACATACAACATTTAGGATAACAAAGACAAAACAGTCACAAGAGTAATGTTCAAGAACAGATACTATCGCCTTCTCTACAGCATGGTTACACATAATAATTCTTATTAATTTACAATAGAAAAATGTACAAACATTTCAGATTACAAAGGCAACACACTCACAAGAGTAATGCCCAAAAACAGATCAAGTTACTTAATAGTAATTATGTTAGTTCACAACGGCTTCCCCAGAACCGGATCCGATAGTCTGCACTTTTAGGGGCACTGATTTAGTTTCTTAACCTAATCACTTAAATTAAGGAAGCAAGGTGAGTTTCCTCCCGCTTGTCTGGTGATCTTTGATATTGCAAGATACAAGTCTGGCGATATATCAATAATGAGACTATATAAGACACATTTAACATACGATTTTCCATTACACGGCCCTGAGACACCACTCATAGGGGCGACATCTGACTATAGGCCTCCTCCAGGTCTAAAAACTGACAAGAAACAGTTACACTTGGTTATACAATACAGCAAATATGTGTTTATAATATCATCACCTCGGGGATCGTCATCCCTTTAGTGCCAATTCTCGTGCTAGCCAGAGTCGTCAGTGCGACGCCCACACACATCACGGACGGTGCCAAAACTCGCATGATCCATAAAATACCATGGTTATCCGGGCACCGACGGTGCCATGAGCGTCCACCTAGACCGGGAGCACATGCCAATTTGGGTTCATGACGCCCATGGTTGGAGTCACACTCAACAACCCCCACTGGATGTATAAAGGCCATCCGCAAGCCTCCACTGGATGTATAAAGGCCATCCGTAAGCCTCCACTGGATGTATATAGGCCATCCGTAAGCCCCCTACTGGATGTATATAGGCCATCCGTAAGCCTTTCGCTGATTGGTTGGAGCCTACTCCACAACCGTTGTCACCAGTGCGACACCCGCGGACCCAAAGGGCGGAGCCAAGTTGTACATGATGTCCACGCACAAAACTACGGTCGTCCTTGTACCAATGGTGTCTACGAGCGCCCACCTCTGTCGTCGGTGCGACGGCCGCAGAACCAACGGGCGGAGCCAAGATGTGCATGACGTAGTCATACCATACTATGCACCTCCGTGTACCGATGGCGTCACGGACGCCTGCCCACCTAGACCGGACTGACAATAAAACCTTTGTCACCAGTGTGACGCCTGCGGACCCAAAGGGCGGAGTCCATACACACTACTATGGAGGTCCTTGTACCAATGGTGCCGCGAGCGCCCACCTCTGTCGTCGGTGCGACGGCCGCAGAACCACGGACGCCTGCCCACCTAGACCGGACTGACAATAAAACCTTTGTCACCTGTGCGACGCCTGCAGACCCAAAGGGCGGAGTCCATACACATTACTATGGACGTCCTTGTACCAATGGTCCACGAGCACCCACCTCTGTCGTCGGTGCGACGGCCGCAGAACCAACGGGCGGAGCCAAGATGTGCATGACGTAGTCATACCATACTATGCACCTCCGTGTACCGATGGCGTCACGGACGCCTGCCCACCTAGACCGGACTGACAATACACAATAAAAACATGGAAAAAGAAAAAAAATAAAAATCATTGGCCGAAGCCTCACAATTAAAGGATATCCCATCGAAAGCCCCCCCACCAAAGCACGCACCAAATCCTTTTCATTCATACTTCCCAGCAGCACTTCCCAAACCCCTGTAGCAACCCCACTCATTCTCTATCATGGAGCTGCCTTCCATTCAACCTATACGACCTAGTGCCAGGTGAGCGACCCTTGATAGAACAGGATAAGGAATTGATATGGATGTATCCAATGTGACATCATGAGGAAGTGAGCGTCGACGCTCTATCAAAAGACGCGCATACAAACGCTATGCTATCAGCAAAAATCACCACTCATTGTCCAGCGCATGGTCTATTGAGCGCCACCATATTTTTTTCTTGGAACATGGAAACCTAATTTGGTAAAACTGAATTACCACAAGTGCCACGGCAGCTCTCGCGTCAATTCACCGTAATGGAGCCTTTATTCCACCTTGGTGATGTCCCTGACGCGAAGTTTACCTGCCACTTTCCCCTTCAGGTCAGACAGTTCATATATTGTGTCGGAAATTTTCATTGTGACCACACACTTGACAAATCGGGGCGCTAATTTGTTGCTGAAATATCGCCCAGCGTTTGACTGGCTAAATACCCTCTCCATACCACCTGTCCAACTAGGTGGTTTATAACCTAGGTGTAAACTACACCAAGCAGCGCTTAGCTTCCAGCCTGCCACAACCTATCTGTACTTTTATCCTAAAGGTTGTTCCCTTTGCCTTATACCATTAGTTATCGCAAAAAGTGCGAACAAAACGTTCTTCCGGCACGGCCCCTCTATTCGAAGAACGATCCATGAGGGGCAGGGTGGAGATTATGCCGATGAGAGGAAAGGTGAACTCATCTTGCTATTCTCACAGTATCATTGAGGCATGAACAAATCCTTCCCTAGGTGTTCGCATCACTCACATTGGTTTACTCTAAACCACATGACGAACACGTAATTAATGAGGAATTAAACCTCTCCTATGCTAGTCTTCTGCGGATGGTAACTAACGCTGCTAACCCTTTATCCGTGATATCATATGATTCTAGTAATCCACTAATTTCCAGCAGAGGGGACTAGCCTCGTCACCCTCAGCTGTACTTATATGATGCGGATCACGGCGGGGATATTTATTCCTCATATACCTTTAACTAATAGTTTTCGATGACGCCATCTCAAGGATGAAGTTTAAACCACTAGCCAACTTTATACTACGGCCAGCATCGTGAAAACATGCTCCACTCCCGATGAAGGAGGTTAAACGAACATATGCTTCAATACTGCATGGTATACTCGCTCGCTTGTATACAGACATGTGCCCTAAGGTCTCTGATTTCCTGCCCGAGCACATTAAAGTTGTCACAACGCGCTATATATGTAGACGTTCTAAAAATCAGGGTGGGTAATACCCTTGTGAGAGAAAAAAAATTCAAAGTTTTTTGTCCTTTGGTGACATACTTGTACTAATTAATCAGCGATCTAGGTTTCTATTACATCTGCGGTATCATGAAGCTTATGGCTGGCGAGCTTACCGCAAGGCTAGGCGTTGTTTCGAAAATTAAACTGAACTAACTACAATATACGGGTAATACGAGTAAAATTCTAACTTATTTACCATGCCGCTGGTTATGAAACTTCTACAATATTACTCTCTACTAGGAACCCTCCTGAGTTCGTCGCGGTACGTAAGATGACCTAGACATTTGCATGCGTCATCGCAAAATTCGGATTTGTATAACCCTGTAGTACGGCTTCCTAATACACGCACAGGCACAAACAATTATAGCCGTACGTCTAGAAGGCAACCTCAAAGGAACACAATACCAAATACAATACATAGGCACAAATACAATACAATACTAACAGAAATGAAATTATAAATATAATTAATGCAACAAAAAAAAAATACAATTCAGGATAATAAGATGTATGCATGGCAGATAATCAGATACGGAAAAACACACAAGAATTATAACTCTCAAGCCTTTACCTGAGATCAATAAAGTCAATAATTAATTATCTCCAAGACTCTCAGTCCTGTTTGCATATTATTAAACCAACATGGTACAGAACCCTGGTCACCCTGATCGGCGAACAATTGTTCCATCATTCGTTGCATCTCAGCAGGAATGTTTTTTAAGCCAAATGGGGTGACCACAAACCGATATTGTCCCCGGCCCTCTACAAGGAATGCCGTCTTACATTTAGACTCTTTGCTTAATGGCATTAGCCAAAACTCATGGCTCAGATCTAAAGCAGTGAGGTAGCGCGTATCTCGAAGATTATCGAGAATTCGGTTGATGTTAGGTAACCGATAACAGTCCGTCTGCGTCACGGAATTTAGTTTGCGGGGTCCAATACGATTCGAGCAGAAGCATCCTTTTTCGGAACAATGGAGGCATTATTGAGCCATTAACTCCTACTCGAATGAGAAAACGATTCCGGCGTAAGCCCGGAACGCTTCAAGAAGGGAATACCGAGCACCAAGCAAGTATCTAAAGAAGGAACTACCTGGAATTCCACCAACACAGTTTGGTGGTCATAATGTAAAGGCAACTGGATTGTACCCAGCACTCGATGTCCCTGACTATCAGCCGTGTGAACAACTCCCTCAGTAGTTCGCATAATAAACCGTAAGTCCTTAAAATTCTTATACAAATTACCACCTACTACGTTAATTGCTGCACCTGAATCTAGCAACGCCCTAAATGATGAGCCCTGAATTTCACAATGAAGATAGGGTCTCTCATCCCTAGCATTTGAAATTTCTATGGCACTAAGGTTACGGCTATTATTTCCTAATTCTATTGTTTTTTGACCAACCCCCTAGTTCCGAATTACCTTGACCGGGTTGGTCCCCTATCTGTTTTTGGAATTAAAAAAAACTCGGCGGCGGACGCGAAGTATCCGCCAGCAAAGTAAGAGGTCTAGAAGTCTCGGCACGACTTCTTACGCGATTACTTGGCGACTTATCCGGTTCCTTCTGGATAAGTGGTTTGTGCGGACAGTCGCGGGCAATATGATGCGGAAGATTGCACAAGAAACACCTCAACAAGGTCGGCCCTCTACCGATAACCTTCTGTGAGACGGATGACACACGTGCCCTTACCCTTGGCTGCATCTGCAGCAGCCGGGGTGATACCTCACCACTCCTGTTCATTTGTTCGAAAGAGGCACATACTCTTTCCATCTCTCGTACTGACGAAGGCCGCGTACTGACAAGGACTGAGCTAAACCTAACGTGAAGCCCTCTCTTGAACACCTGTAACAGCTCCACCTCCGTCAAGGCAGAGTCCAGTGTACTGTTTACTTCCAAAATTCGTGATATATAATCGGTGGAGGATTCCTCGTGACCCTGCTTGGACGCCCAAATATCCAGCTTTCTATCTATCATAAAACTCTCAGATTCGAACCTCTCCAAAAAATGTGCCTTCAATGTAGCCCATCTCATAGGGTTCCTATACGTAATCCTGAAAAAGGTCAGGGCTCTGTCGCGCAAAAATTCAGGTAGGACGGGAGAGAGAGAGTCTACATCGAACCTACGTGCGTGTGCTATTTCCTCGAGCCTAACCAAAAACTGACGTACGCTACCCGAGCCATTAAACGGATCCACTGGCCACGATGAAAAATTGATATTTAATGGAGGTAATTGATTACCTCTAGCGCTATGAGACGGCAACATTTCCAAGTCTCTTGAAGGGCAAGACCCGGTAAATGGCAAGGAAGAGTCCGAACGAGGGGCTGTCGCTCCGGAAACCAGTTCCATAGAAAATTCCGGGGCTCCTCGCAAATTAACATGTGCCTTAGACCTTTGAGGCAATATAACCTCTTCTGTAGGAGAGTGAACGAGGCCCTGATTGTAGTTCCATGCTTGCCGACGCAACCTGGGGAGTTTGTTACCCGGAGTGATTCCCCTCTCCATCAATTCCCCAATCAATCTCTCCTTAGTTGCACTCGTAATATTGTCAATAGGACTCATTGTGGACTTATCCTCAGCTAGCAGGGTGAGAGTTCTATCTGAAAGATTAGAAATCCCAAAGACTCTAGGCCACGCTGTTATTAATACGCGTTCCCAATCTCAGGAATAGCCTTCACCAGAAATTCCAATCGCATGTAATCGAAGAAAACAACTCTACCTTAAAGGCCTAAAATAGAATAATTCAATAAGTTCGATCACCCGGCCACGCTATTATAACACCGGTCTACTACTAATCTCGCCGACCAGATGTACGACAGCTAATATTCGTCAAACTTAATTAGCGAAACAGCCGGACGGCTCTGAACGAATAATGTTATAGTTGGCAAACTTAGTGCTCTAAATTTTCAATTTTTTGTTGATGATTTAAAAATCTTCAAAGCGATCCAAACTCCGGAATACGCCACTAACTCTATCCAACCGGAAAGAAAACGTAACGAATTATTCCTTGCCAATGCAACAAGGAACTTCTATCAGCTGCTAATCACCCGGCCAATCACAAGAAACTATGGCGTTCCACTAGCTCTGCCTATCCGATTACCGGCCAAATTCGAGATTATACTCCTCGTTAAACTACGCTCAACTCGATTTTTTCTAATTTTAGAAAATAACTACCTACACTCGCACAGCTTTTATCAGCCGCACGTTATTAGTTGGTTATTATATTTTATTTAATTAATAAATAAAATCCTCAACTCATACACAAAATGACCGCCAAACAAACGGTACTCGAATCAATTTCCGCCCGACCGACTTGACTGAAGTACAAAGCCTATGCTTTGTCGTTTTAACGGTCCTGAATTGCTTTCGATTCTTTACCGAGTTATACGCAGTTAATCAAAATAATATAACAAAATTATACACCGTATACGATACAATAATGCACAAAATTTCGAATAAAAAAAAAGGAAGAAAAGAAAGAAGAAAACATAAAATTCAAATACACAGTATACAATAAAGTAATGCACAAGATATTCAAATCGAAAAAAGAAAAAAAGAAGAAAAAAAACATAAAATTCAAATACACAGTATACAATAAAGTAATGCACAAGATATTCAAATCGAAAAATGAAAAAAAGAAGAAAAAAAACATAAAATTCAAATACACAGTATACAATACAGTAATGCACAAATTATTCTAGTACCAAAAGAAGAAAGAAAGGAAAAAAACATAAAAATACAAATTATACCGTCCAAGCTCGACGACGAACCTCTAGGCCCCGCGTTGAAAGGCGGCCAGTTTCAAACTTTTAACCCTTTAATTAATTCCGTTGGATTACTAAAAGCCTGGATGTTACAATGTATGACTCTTACTCCGGTAGCTCAGTATAGGTAAAACAAGGCTCAATAAGATCTCAAGATGTCGTGGGAAGAGGTAGGCATTCGTCAGTGCTTGGGTAGGTATAAATACATAATGAAACACATATTTGCTGTTAATTGGTTATATATTTAATCCTGACGAGCTGATACTCCGTCAGGAAAATCAAATGGGCAGATTACTCTCTGCTACTCCGCTAGCCTTTCAGATGGACAGGCAGTCGAAGCAATTTATTATCAGGGGTAATCTCACAACAGTCCGTTGCGGAAATGTGTCAATTCTCAAAGATAAGATATCGCCAATCTCTAGAATACTCAAATATCACCATAAAATGACAAGCAAAAGAGGATAAATAAGGTTGATCTTACTCCAATACAAGACACAATGTATTATCCCAGATCCCCTCTGACCTTATACTGTTACTACAGGCGCGTTGATGTGAAGAAATTCCCTCAGTGGTTGGTGACCGTTAATTCGTGACTCGGTCCGGTCTTGAAAACTCCAGAATCTGGCGCGCACTCGGTATTGCTGGTACAATCAGTTAACTTTGACCCGCGAATGAGCTGTACGCCTAACTCGAGATCGTCGTTTGGACAACAGTCCAGAATCTGCTCAATCAAAAGACTGAGGTGAAACAAGATCCCCGTTTGTAGATTATCCAGAATTTACCGGACAAATTGTATCAAATAAGAATGAACAATCAAATGTGAGAAAAGCTTGTTCCAGTTCGCGAACAGCGTTAGGACGAAAATGATGTTGACTTGACAACTTCGTGGCGAGAATGAATGTGGGAAGATCGCGGTCCCTTAATTTAAGGGATCTCAGCCAAGCTCCGCCATTTTGGATTTCTATAGAAAGTTCCTCGCGACCGTTAAAAAAATCATAAATCTTTTCGTCCGGCCGAACGTTATTTTGCCAATGAATAGTCTATTTAAACTTTCACAGCGTAATTAATTCGAGAATCCTTTTTGTATAACATCCGGTAACCTTAGGCGAAACTTATTGTTTAAGAGACAATACTGTACCCTTCTTTTTTGAATGTATCTCGAGTGAAGTGTTATTCCCAGCCGTTGTTTTCAATATTTAACTATGACTGCAATAAACTAAGCGCGACGTATTTCTTGAGAAGAGAATTTTTTTGACCCTTTATCCTCGCCTAACAATCGCGGTCATAAAAGCGCATTCACCCTCTGAAATATATCTTGCGCAAAGTTTTATTTCTTTTTCTTAGTAACAATAGTTATCTGTGACTGCAATAAATCAGATCGTAAGACGGAACACTAATTACCGATCCTCATAAAGTGTCGTGTATTTCTATAAAAATGGGAAGACAAAGCCAGCCACTCGAGGCAGTTAAGATTGATACAATAGGAAGCAATCCTTCTCGAAAATGACGCAAGATCTCCCTTTGACTGCCCCGGTTCGCTATTTTTAATGGTTATTTTTAACTGCAATAAACTAATTGACCGTACATAAGTCCTGACAATACGATTATGTCAACATGATATAAAAATAAAATAAATCGTACAAATATGAAAAATAAAAAAATCCCACTTATACGTTGCTATCTTTTTCTAAAAAAACTGAAAAAATATTTGATTAGAGGAGCAGGGAAGCAATAAATGACTTCATCCAGCAACGTTAGGAGTTGGTCGAGGATTAAACTTAATGCTCTGACGTTAATATTTCCAGGTGCTCTTATCCGTCCAATTTAATCCTATCGTAGAGTTCATGACTAATTATTGTGATTCCCATGATAGCATCTAACGACTCTCTCCATCTATACTTACCCTCCGCAACTCGAAAGGCAGTTTTTAAGGGTTGTCCAATGGCGGCTCTCACTTGGTCAGTTCAACGCATTGAGATTCTTTATCTAATGCGTCGTCCTCCAGTAATCACAAACCTCTCTTAACTGTCTCCATGGCCTCGAGCGATGTGTCCAAAGAATCGGAAAACTCTTCGAAAGCATATTGTAGACAATTTGTCGGTGATTCTCAGTTCTTTGGGAATGGATCTATGTTATTCATCATGGTATATAGTCATTTAATACATTTTAAAAATAATTCATAAAAAATCTTATATATTGCACGTAAATATAAACGTCACGCCATTTTCCTGTTGGAATAGACAGATAGGATAGAATACCAAACTTTCTTATTTCTACGCACATATTTTTCCATACAATTCTTACGATTTTTCCGACACTTTACACTTTAGTTCTTTTAAAATATCATTCGTTTGATATAACCATACTTTCCTCTGCCTTCCTTTTCTACACTTCCATTTACATTTGCACTCTATGGTATATTTATTAAGTTCGTCTTTCATAATGTTTTCATCTCAGAATGCTCTTCTTCATCTTACTCAGTACATCAACCTAAAGTTCACATTTATCTCTGATCACTTCATTTCGTATTCTATGAAATATAATAGGGCACATGCTATACACAATAGTATACTTAGGTCATTAAAATAATGTTTTCATCAGAACTGATAAACTATATACTTCTTTTTCTTCTTCAGCCGTTCTGGATCCATCCCTGGATATAGGCCTCCCATTCGGTCTTCCACAACTCCATATCTCGGGCACACTGCATCCACTTCACCCCCGCGGCCCGTCTTATATCGCCCGACCATCTAGCCTATAGGTTCTCAAACTGGGCAATATCGCTCACTTGTGGGCGATGAAGGAATCTTGGTGTGCAATACTGGCTTCGGGAAAATTTTGTGGGCGATGTGAGGAGTCAAATGGGCAATAACAGATTGTTGAAAAAACAATGTCATGTAAAAATGTTTTGAGCATTTTATATTATATGTAAAGCAAATATTTTTTTTGTTTTATTTTATTAAATAGCTTTATAAATTCGATTCAAAATTATTTTATTTCCAAGCTTCCTATGGGAAATTATAAAAATGCACATGTTATATGAATATATTCGTGAATAAAAAAAATACGCATATATACGCTTACTATTAACTATTATCTTAAATAGAGATACAGTTTTCCAAAGGTGGGCGATGAAAAATATTGACGTTGAAAAATAGGCGTCGAGTCAAATAAGTTTGGGAATCTATGATCTAGCCTGTGGTCTCCCCACACCTCTCTTGCCCGTTCTATGCTGCCATTCCAGGACATTTTTTGTCCATCGAGAGTCAGAGCATCTGGCAATATGTCCTGCCCAGCTCCATTTTAAGGCAGCTGCTCTCTCAACTACGTCCGTGACTTTGGTTCTCTCTCTTATCCATTTGTTGGTCTTTCTATCTCGCAGAGAAACTTCCAGCATCCTCCTCCCCGTAGTTCTCTGTGTCACTGATAGTTTTTGCGTTATTAGCTTTGTTAGGACAGAGGTTTCAATTCCATATGTGATGATCGGTAAGATGCATGAATCAAAGACTCTCTTTTTCAAATGATGGGAGTATTTTGGAGATTTCAGGATGTAGGAGAGTTTACCAAACGCCGACCAGGCAAGACCACGTCTACGCTCTATCTCAGCCTCTTGATTCTCCTTTCCCAGCTTTACAGTGACCATATACTAAAAGCTCAAAATGTATATTTTGTAAAAGAGGTTCTTTTGCTGTCAAACATGTAGATTTTATGATCACATCTAGCGGATATGACATCAACAGTATAACACTTCTTCAAAAATCGCTCGTTCTGCATTTATATTGCTATTGATATGAGTGTCTGAAGACACGTTATGCAATTAGTCTAAAACGTTGCGCAATTTTATCTTGATGCATTACAAAGCAAGGGACTCATTAAAGAAATAACATTTTTAAATATATAAAAAGTCTTAAATCTTCCAATACTTATCTACTGCCAAAATTTATTGTAAATGTGTCAATATCTTAACATAAATTTGATTAAATAAAATTAAACATTATTTCGCAATATAATAATATTCTCTCTACTGCGCTGTGTAAATAAGGCTGTTATTTGGAAATTATCTTTATTTATTGAGAGGGGAAAATCTTTGCTCGAAAGAGGTTTCTCGGTATTTTCTAAGACTTCATTGAATCTTTTGGAAATTTTAAGTGGAAATCATAAATAATTCTAACGTTTCTCGTCGGCGACAACTTGTCTACGCCATCGCTTCGTTATTTTTTGTAATAAAATGTGCGTACACTTTCAATTCTCAAACAATTTGTTCGAGATTCCCTTAAATACGAGTACGTAAAGAAACTATAAATTTCTTAATTTTTTATTAAAAAAATCGTTACTTAACATAAGTGTGTGTTACGGATTAGAAATTGAAAATACTCTTTCTGATGTCAAAGTAAGACACATACAAATAAAATGTTTACATAAAAAAAACATGCATACCATCACGCCATATGTCCCTTATGGGTTAGATAGATCGAACAGGTCTCTATATTTGACTGCTTATGAAACTTGCACGTGATATTCGGTTTCTTATACTTCCATCTTATTCTATGTGTGATTCTTATATTTCCCAGTAATGCTAATTTTTATCTTTCTCTCAGCTCTCACCTAATCCACATCTTCACATATCATACATAGCATACATACTTCACATTTTATTCACACTTTCTATACGTCGTCTTTTAATGTCCATGCAATGAGACTCTGGAATCATTTACAAACCAATATAAGACTCGCTCCGTCCTTGGCATGCTTTGAGAAGCGACTGAAAAAACTCTTAATTTCTAGTCATTAAAATAACGTGTTTCATTCCCGATTTTTTTTTTCTTTTCCTCTCCACCGTCCCTTCCTTTCCTTTTGATTGATGATATTTCACTTTATATGAAAAAGAGTGTTCGGGTGATTGCCCATCTTTGAAGGGGTCGTGGGCAATTGCTCACGTATATGTTCATGGATTTCGTGGGGATGGATAGTCATTTGAATGATTTATGGGACCACGTAACTTGCTTCATTTACTTTTGTCTGGTTGATCGGAAGAGATTGCCGCCTGGCAATACGCCCGCCAGATTCTATTTGCAATAAAAGTGTTAAATAAATAAATACATGATCTGTTTGTCATACATGAGTTCCTGTTTACTCATGTGTGATCTCCTGTTACACATACCTTTCTCTCAGTCAAAATTTCTTCTCCTATTTCCATTTACTGTTTCTTTGGTCTACCTCTACTTCACTCCCTATTCATTTTAGATATATTTTACTTTTTTTTAAATCTATCGTATTTTATTCTTTCAATTTGCTCAAACCATCTCAATATTCCTTTCTTAATTCTACTTATAACATCCGACGACCTCCAAATTATCTTTAAGCACTTGTCTCCCTACTCGGAGGTTGCGAGTTCGATTCCCGACGGAACTTACATTTTTTTTTAATATATCAGTCTAGTTTTCACTAAAACCTTCTTTAACATCTTTCTGGTTGGTAATACAGTAACACGACCCCTCTCAAGCAAACAGTTTATCATTATCCAATATCTTGCACTCTATCAAACATTGAAGCAAAATATTTTAATAAGACGCACATTTATACTACGTTTATTATGTTGTTATCTGTCTGTCTGTGTATCCTTTTCAATGTCCAAGTTTTGCTTCTATAAATCAAGGTAATCGCTACTTTGCACAATTATTTTCTAAAATAAAAGTAAATGTATCCCTTAATTAGGTAAAATAGCATCTGGGATTGGATTGCCTTTAAATATACAATAATACAACTGTGTGCTTCAAAAATACATTTAAAACGTATTGAAGCCTTAAATGGGGAAATCGAATCCAGACATTCATAATCAAACGTAAACTACAACTTTCTTTTCCCGGTTGTATTTTTCAGTAATCTGTAAGGTGGTGTACATTTGTTAATAAGTCCCAGGATGAGCTATCCTTAGGGTTTCAACTAGAAAGTGTTGTTACCTCTTAAGTCACCAAATCGGTTGTATTGAAGGGTTCCCATATGAATGAATGATTGAATCTCTATATGAATAACTGAACCAACGTTGTTTAAGATGAATTTTTCAGATGTATAGATTTGAACGCTCTTAATAATGATGAACTAAAAAAATGAAAGACTTACCAAGAATCCCAAGCCTGTAGTTGACAGTGACAACTACCAGGCCACCGTAGCTGGCCAGTACAGAACCATCGTAGGGGTTTCCTGAGCTCCACTCATAGCTCTCGCCATGGATGAACACAAGCACTGGATAGCGCGTGTGTACGTCGCGAGCGCCCGCTGAAAACAAAAATTATAAAAGTTACAAAGTTTAAAAAGTATAATGAATATTTTTGAATATTTGGGAACTAACCAAATAAAAGTTATATAAGGTTATTCGAGTTTTTTTTTCCGAGTAGTTTAGTTTACGATGCCGATGTTTCGAAAACGTAGTTGTGATCCTCAGGGCTTGGCATCATATGTGGATTTTGCCGGATACCACTTGGCCTAAAGTATAGGCTCAACCGTAACGTGTACTCATTGTTCGGTCTGACCATGGAAGAACAAGCGTGCAGCTTCCACAAAGGTTGAAATCTACGAATCATTAAACAAAATATAATTGAGTGACAACATGTTTCAAAGAACTTTTATCTTGAATCTTAAAAAATATATTTTGTTAAATTATTTTGACATGTTTATTGATTTTTTAGTAAAATAAATAAATACTTTTTTATTTTAATCACTGTATTATTCAAAGAGCTATCTGCCAGTTTAAAAACTATGTCATCATCAATGTGGAACTTAAAAAAATGTTAAAAATTCTTGTGTTTGAAAATATAATAAAATATTTTACATTCGATTACACCCATAAAAAACTATCTTGCCGTTACCCTACTAAGGTAGGCAGAGAAAACATAGTACCAGATGTTCTTATCTAAACCCCTATATTTCACCTCTTCCACATCTATGACCGAATTTATTGTGAGACAGATTTGCAAATTATTTGTTGTCTAACCTATTCAAAACTTCTTACAATAAACCATTAAAGTCGATGTGTATATTTGATGACATTTTATTGATGGTTAAGTCTTGTGTCTGTAAAATGTATTGGCTTATGGAGTATTTTTTATTATCTTTTCGTGGAGCACTTTATCTTTCGTTTTTTACTTCATACTCTATGCAATGTCTGGAAATAATTATTTTGATCTCCAGGAATTAAGTTTAAAAGTAAGATATATATATATATATATATATATATATATATATATATATATATATATATATATATATATATATATATATATATATATATATATATATATATATATATATATATATATATATATATATATATATATATATATATATATATATATATATATATATATATATATATATATATATATATATATATATATATATATATATATATATATATATATATATATATATATATATATATATATAAGAAGAAGACCGAAGGTACGCTGGATGGACGAAATCAGGAAGCATGGCAGCATCACGTGGCATCGGCGAGCAAAGGACCGAACTGTTTGGAGTCAACTTGGGGAGACCTTCATCCAGCAGTGGATCGACCCTGGTTGACAATGATGATGATGATGATGATATATATATATATATATATATATATATATATATATATATATATATATATATATATATATATATATATATATATATATATATATATATATATATATATATATATATATATATATATATATATATATATATATATATATATATATATATATATATATATATATATATATATATATATATATATATATATATATATATATATATATATATATATATATATATATATATATATAATGATTAGTTATTAATTTCGATTATACCCCAAATATGTAATTTTGCAATTTTTGCGGCTAATTTGACCAATCTGCAGATCACCATTTGTAGAGTACTGCGATGATTTTTGAGTCAATAATTTACGAAGAGCTCTCCAATCAGCTTTAGATCAGTTCATCTTTGGACCGATCTAGTAGTGTTAAAAGATTATTTCGCTGCATTCGAGGTTTTCTCTGAAAGTACTGGTAACTTGCTAGGCTGTGTAAACTCCACGCCCTGACCCGCTTTTTAAGTATATTTACTGTGTTGCATGTTACTTTCATTTTCCCTTGATGTTGAATTTTAGATCCGTCGTCGCTTCTATTTGTTTTACACTCAAGTGTGTCACCTCTGGAGTAGAAATCCCTTTGGACGTTTCTTTTTTGTCAATAAGTGACGTCACAATCATAAAACACTAATAAAGATTTCGGTCTTTAGTGTATATCGCATTGGATGAGGATATCTTTGTCCTCTATAACATCTAAGGGGGTGTTGATACTCCGCTGTTATGGAGGGAAAACTGTGTGTCCATTAATACCATTACATATAGTTAATACCATTACATTCTTAGGACAGACATAACTAGAGATTCTATCATGCTGAGGATCAAGTGACCATTTGTGCATTTTGAAAAAAAAAATGGATTCCAACGATTAACTGTGAATAAGACTTCATATCGACATATAATTGTATATGATTACTCTTTCGTTGATTACTGTACAATCTTGTAGGTAGGCTTTATTACCATGTTGTATCTCTTACAACAAACCAGAAAGATGTTTGACAAGCATGAAGTGAAAACCAAACAGAAACTATTTAAAAAAAATTAAGATATTAACGGGAATCGAATCCGTAACCCCGAGGCTAGAAGACAAGTGTTTTATCAACTTGATCACGAAAATTGTTATTGCGCTGTTCTTTCAGAGAATACAGAGTGCAAGATTTATTTTGTGATACAATTATTTCGTCTCTTTGATTTTTCTATTAACGGTTCATTGTTTCATAATTTCATTATTTTGTTATATACATAAATAAGTCAGTGTAAATCAATTGCGTTTTAACGGAGTCCTAACTTAATTATGATTTTAAATTCCTTTGTAAGAAAATATGAGTAATTAAATTCTAATGGAATATAAAAAATATCGTGTTACAACAAAATAAATAATTACTCCAAAAACCACCTACCATTGGAGCTTGTGTCAAAATAAAATTCCATGAATAAAGCCTCCTTTAACCATGTAATGTTCAGAACCTTTAACTTTTAATAACGTTTTTTTTAATTTCAAAATGGCTTTCATATCATTCTTCGAGAGCCAACAATTTCTCATTTATTAATATATTTGCTTGTTTCTAGGAACCAAATAATAAGTCTTTCTTAATTTTTAGTTCAAGAGACCTTGAAGATCCAAAGGAGATTTCTCACAATTTGGAGAAGTCTAGTTGCACTGCAGGTTCAACTTGAAGGCTTTCACATATTTTTTTTATATAACTGTCCTGTGTGGGTAGGTTTTGTTATTTAACAGAAAATATTAACTTCCAAATTGCCAGTGTTCTTTTGTATATTCAAACTGCACGCATTAATTGAAACATATAAAGGGCTTTCAAATAAGACAGAGGCAGTTCAATTGGTTTCCTATACCACTAATGTTGTTATGGGAACTGAAAAATGTCTTTTACAACGCGATCTACACTCGACGATTGAAATATTTTTTTTATGAGCGCGACATAAGAAAGTAAGGAAAAAGGAACTGCCCATAAGTACTTTTCCTTTGATGGCGACTCATCTGAGTGTGAAAAGAATAGTAGCGACGATGGACTTAAAGTCCTAAGGTCCAGTCACGGGAGAAGGGAAATAATTCACAGCTCAGTAAATATACTTATAAAGCGGTTTAAGGGCTGGAAATAAACAGCCTAATAGCCTAGCAAGTTTTCAATACTTTTACAGAAAACTTCAAATTAAGCAAAACTATCGTTTGACGCCACTAGATCGGATAAGTCAATCGTCCGAAGATGAAACGATACATGTCTGAGTAACACTTCGAAAATTATTGACACGATTATCATTGCAGTACCACAAAATACTCTAAGACACAGGCGTATTAACATGATTATAATCGCCGTACCATAAAATGCAATAAGACACAGGGATATTGACACTATTATCATCAAAGCACCACAAAAGACAGTAAACACAGGAGTATTGACTCCATTTTCATCGTAGTACCACCAAAACATAATTAGACACTCGAATATTGAGACGGTTATAATCACAGTAACACAAAACATATAATAATACATATTCACATGATTACCATCCAAGTACCACAAAAAACAGTAAGACACAGGCATATTGACACGATTATTATTGTACTGCCGAAAAAGAAACACCAAGACACGATAATCGTCACAGTACCACAAAATACAGTTATACAAAGGCTGATTGACACGACGATTATCGCAGTACCATAAAATACAGTAAAACATAGGCGTATTGATACAATTATCATCATCGTAGTACCACTAAATACAGTAAGACACAAGAGTATTGACACGATTTTCATTGCAGTATCACAAAATACTCGTACATTAAGACATAGTACCACAAAAGACAGTTATACACAGGCGTCACATTCGTTGTTGGATCGTATGGTAAAATAAACCTTTTGATTGGAGAATAAAAGGGGTTAAAATATTGGAACCAGGTAAAGCGGATGATTAATGAGGTTCAAAAGCAAAAGTATCAATCATACACAAGTTAATCACTCATATACGAGTATTTGAGTTTCTAGGCTTTGAAAAATCAGAGCTTTTCGTAAACCAAGTCAGTGCTCTCTGGGCAATGCCCTATTCATCAAACCAAGATATGACAATGTTTTCGATGATTTAGAAAAAGTTGGCAAGTAAGTATTTAAGAAGCGCCTTATTTGATGACATACCGCTGAAGACATTAGGTGAATTTTGAGCAGAGCAGAGACTTCGCCGGTAGACTAAAGCTCTTTAAGTCATTTGCCCATCAAATATAAATATGGTATATCTCAAAGTGTAAGTTACCTTATTTTTTATTTGTCAAAATATAAACATTATATTTTACAAGGTAAAAAAAATACAAGAAAGGTGAACAAACCGTTGTTATTTAAAATATTAACTTGGAAGTTAACTTCTTTCGAGATATAATGATGCTGCGGAGACGTTTCATCTCGTACGTGTTGCGATTAAAGAGTTTTACGATCTATACACTCAACTGGATTTTCGGCGAGAAAAAAATTCAAAAAATACGAGAAACAAAATGGAAAAAAGAGATATTCAACGAAAGTGGCAAGTGGCAAATAAAACAAGTCTCCAAAACAGAATACAAGTTTAATGGGAACGAGCAAATGTTGCCAATCTGTGGAAATTATATTGACAGCAAGTTGATTGGCACTGTGGTGCGGTTTTTAAATTCGTTGTGTAGAATTTAGATTTTTTTTTAAGTACAGTTTTTATTATTTTGGTGTACTCAGCGGAGAATTTACGAAAAATTCAGTGTTAGTTGGATGCTAAATTTATTTTTATTTTGAGTGTTTTTTCTGAACTAATTACGTGTGTTTTTATTCCCTGGTTTAAATGCGAGATATATAAGTATTTAGGTCTAACTGACGCCAGATTTTATTACAAATATGTTAAGAAAAGAAAAAAATCGTCATTTGATGTGACATTATTTGAATTCTTGGCCTTTTCTTCTTTCTTTCTTCGTTTTAACTCAATGTTCTCCTTATTTTATGACATTTGTAGAATTTCGCCTACAAAAATTTAAAAATCTGTTTTATTAAATAGATAATATGGCCCGCAAATTCATAAAACGTTGTACTCGTATTAATCACTTCTTTCTGTATTCGGTCATAAATTATCACCTGACACACCTGAATTTTTTTTGCTTTTTTTTACACATTTATGCATGAATATTATTATTGGGGTAGACAGAGAGTCAGTTTTTACTATCACGACACCCGTTTTTTGCCTCCTCTACATCCATACACATATGTCTTCTCAAACAACGACTATGATTTCTCTAACATAATGACTTGCTTAATTTATTTTTCTGTCTCCATATGTGAAAGTTTATCTAATTATGCATACAATCTTCACACTTATTTCCTGATAGCTTATTTTTTTGTAATTAAATGCTTATTAATTAATTAAAAAAATGGAAAATTAAATCCTTTTGAAAATCTGTACCTTGAAAAGGTTATTGACTAACATTGTCGACCTTGCCAGTCGTCATAAAAGACAACTACTATAATGTTATTCGCAGGCCTGGAATTGTCGAAAAATAAACATCGCAACAAGATTTTATTAAACTTTCTTCTGTCTTGGCAACACAAAACTGTATTCTTATTCCGATTCAGCAATACAAAACTGTACTCTTATTCCGTCTCGGCTATACAAAACTGTATTATTCTCCAAGACACAGTTCAGGGAAATTGTTTCATTTCTTTAATTAAATCTAGCTATTGCTAACTTTTGTTCTGCGCCATAATTAAAATGTCTTCAAATTTTGGAGGGGAAATGAAACAGATCTAATGAGGGGATATCTCTTGTCTTTTTGTGATGTTGAAATCTGCTTTTTAAAATCGAATTAAATATAATATAAATTTGATTGCGCTCTGCCATCTTGATTTCAGTTTTTTTTTTAAATATTTTTCTTGAAATATAATGAGTGGATACTCATTTGAATAAAGTGGTTACTATTTATTTATAAAACACGCCTTAAGGCAATTTTGCAATTATATTTGACGTTTTTATTTTTTTTAGATATTTAGGTCAATTTAAAAGGTCCAACTGGTCGTGAATGGAATTATTGATTGTCTGAAATTCTTGAAATTGATTAGCATTCGATTCCCCACAAGAATTATCAGCTCGCAAAACACATCGTTATGTGGAAACTATAGAACAAATTATTTTGCAAATTCTCTCATACGTAGACTCCACAGGATCGTAAATATGTACGCTTCAGTCTCGGATATTTTTGGAGTCAATTTGCTGACCTATGAAGAGGGCCTGAAACGGCACTTCCGAATATCAAAGCCTTGAAGTGGGATCCCGCGAGTCTTTCGAGGACTTTTAAATACCTTTTTTGAACTATTTTTTGTTTGATTATTGTGTTTTTTTTTTACTATTTTTGTGATTTTTTCCATGCGCTTTTTACAGATTTGTGAAGTTGTATCTGTCTGATTCCATCTTTTTTACTTTGTTATCAATTTGTTTTTTGTTTCTAATTTATATTTTGGTGCAGGGCGGTCTGTGCGCCTGTAGGCGACTATTTATTTTGTTGGTAACACGTGATTTTGTACGATTTAATACATATTTCATATGTATATATTCGTATAAATAGAAAACTATTTGGATACGATCATGTCACATCTTACAAATACAATGAGGAAAATGTCAAGGTGGATTGCCAAAAAGGTAATTGATTTAAGTAAATAAAATATATGTTTTAGTGCCTCATTGACTACAATTAGTAATATAATATAGTGGTCTATATACTCGTAATGAGGCAAATATGAGAATTAAGAGAAATAAAAATACAAAGGTTGGGATGTGAATCTTGGTACAAAAATACATTTTACTTTTGTACTTTTTCCCCTTTTTCGAAGAAATTTTTTTTTATTACATTTATTAATTCGCATATTAATTTATTAAAAATAATCTGGTTCAAAATGTCTCCTGTGCTCATTGATGCAATGCCTTCCTGGAACTTGACATTGTTCATCACAGTTGCTGCTAATGTGGTTTGACTTAAACAACTTTCTTTATTGATACCTGAAGTTGTCTCCTGTTGCGTGGCTTGGTTTTATACATCCATTGTTTGTAAACAGAAATCCGGAGCAGTGAGATCTAGTTACCTTGGATGGTAATGATGCATACTATTCCATTTTTTCGTTAAATTTATTGCACAAAGCATCCATTATGGTTCTTGTAATGTGGTAAGTGGTTATATCTTGTTAAAACTACACATTGTTTTAATGTGGGAAGATAAGTTTCTCCAGCATATCTTAATAATATTATTTACTATTAGGGCTGCGCCATTTTATTTATAAACCAATAGTGCACTGAGATATCGCACGCCATACAGTTACACATCCTCGATGTGTTATTGATTCTGCAACATGATGAGATATGCATGAACATGGACGAGACGAAATATGTGGGTTTTTTTAAAGTGTATTTAACTTTCGTTTCTGCCTACCCCACAAGAGAAATTGCGCAATGATATGAATAAAAGCATATACGAGTTTTATTTTTGCTTTATTACGTCCTTAAGAAAATTATAAAGCTTTCTCGTATTTATCTCATTTTTTAAGTTAATCCAATAGATTAAATCAATAATAATTGTCCTTAAAATAGTCAAACAAGAATGACGAGAGAAAAATATACTATTAAAGTCACAAAAATACATAAAAACCTATACATTTATAAAAAATATCTCAAATAAGGAACATTATTGTAAAAGTTCCAGAGTTATCGAAACTTATTTAATAGGCTGGAAATTTTCGAGAATTGACGTTAAATAATAAATAACATCTAAACACACACATATCGACAGAATGATTAATAACTTCCAAATACTTAAAGTAAGTGAAATAAACTGAAGATTAAAAAAATTAACTAAAGAATGACAAATCAGTTGACAATAATAAAGTTCAAAATATCTTTACCATGATAAAGTAAGTTGCAAGTATCTGAAAAATATCGAAGAAATTATAAATAAGTTCAAATGTCTAATGTATAATAAATGAGGTACCAATATTTAAGAATATCCATATTCTATAAGAAATATTTCAAGCTATAAATTTCGAAAAAAAAATATATATAGTATATAGTATAATTGGAAATGAAAATTTCCGATAAAAATATTTTGATTAAGTACCCCTTGTGTTGAAATAGTTGTTCAAAATATTCAGTTCATTGAAATTGTTTAAGTAAATAAAAAAATATTTGTGCTCTGCAGGAAAAGAAAACCAGCTTACTTAACATACTCGTATATGTAGGTACATTGTAGATGTGGAACGTTGTTCCTCATAAAAGCGATTTGCCTCCCACTTATATAGAAGTGGGAGAAAAAATAAGTATGGTGATACTGAAATGGTAATATTGCTTATCTTCTTATTTAATTCTTATCATTATGTGCTCAACGCAAAACGTCGTAGTCTTCTGCCATGTCTGGAACTTAGTGCTCCATTTGTCTCATTTTTTTCCGGTCCAGAGCCATGTTGAATGCAGCGTTTCAAGACAGTTCTGGTAACTTTTCTACTTCCTCATTTTCCTTCAACTATACCAATACATACAAGCTTCTCCAAATCTTCATCATCCTTCATGGCGATATGCATAAAATATATTAGAATACTTTTCCTGCATATTTTCAAAAGCCTTTCGTAATAGAAATGTTGATGTGACTTGCGGTCCACGGAATATGCAGCATAAGCCGCTAACACCATATATCTTTTATTGTTGTATTGAGATTTGATACGAGTTACTAATTAATTTATCGGGGAGAGGTTTAACATACATGTATTGTACATTGGGTAACCTAACTGAACGCATTTCTTCAGCACGTATTTGGTTTCTATCAGTATTTTTGGAGATAAATATAGTGTACTCCAATTAATACTCATGGGGAAAATCGAGGGACATCGTGGTCCAGGTAGAAGGCAGACGTCTTGGCTGCGAAATATAAGAGACTGGACCGGAATGAGACGTGTGGAAGAGCTGTTCCGGATCGCGCAAGACAGAGAAGCCTTCGCCAGAGTGATTGCCAACGTCGGGGGGACCTGACAGGGCACATCAAGAGAGAGAGTATTTTCACACGTCTACGTTTCATTCCCGTACATTCAAGTATAGTACCCGGCGCGGCGGTAATATACATCGGGCTTAAGAAAGAGACTGTCCGTTTGTAGAGCGTTGTCTCTGTCACATAGTGCGACTGACAAATCGCGACAGAACACGCGTATGAATGACAGAGACGACGCTCTACAAACCGACAATCTCATTCTTAAGCCCGATGTGCATTACTTACAGCCGGGTACTGTAGGTACTTAAACACCGTTGTGGGCTATCATCAGGTTCGAGTATATACACATATATTTTGGTCCTTCGTTGATCAATGTGTCATTTTGCTACGTGCCGTTCGATATCCATCTTATTTCTTCCAGTATTTGAAAAAATACTACCAAACTTCAGAATACCTCAATTGACTCCAATCTTTTATGGTTCATCCATATATTGCATGTTTTTCCCCTAAACGCTTTTCGCCGTGACTATTTCGGAATATTAATTCAAAATAATAACAATTTAATATTTATTATTTTATCAGAGAGAAAGTATAAATATAAGTAGGTACTCTCTTTACTTTGTAAAGTTAATATCAATTTAACAAAATGTTTATGACTTCAGAATATAAAGCTGCCTTTAATTAAATGAATCCCATGGAAAATTAAAACAATCATATTTATGGTCGTTTTACACAGGGAATACAAAGGCTCCCTTTGTTCTCTGCGTTTGTATTCATAAAGGAAGAAATACTTTTATGTTTAATATTTACTTTTTTTCTATCAGTTAGCAAATATATTTACTTTAATCAAATAAGATATTCACACAAAACTATGATTTTTAAATAATACCGAAGGTTAAAATCTCAATTCCTAGTGTTCATCTCATGAACGGTTCCATCATATCAGCAGGTTAATAAATATGTTACAATGTAAAATAAATTTAAAAAATGTTAAACACTTATTCCTCAGTCAGTTTTCACCATCCTACTAAATTCTGACAGTGTTGAATTAAATATGCCCATATCCAAGTCAGCAACCGCATTTTACTAAGGCACAATCATTCTACTGGGTTAAAGAAGCCGATGTTACTTTTAAATGTAGCAACACTGAACAAAGCAAATTTGACACTCGTTGCGAAAAGGTACAATCGGCGGATTTACTTCCCAAGGGCAATTTCTTCCAACCAACCACTCTGGAGTAAGATATGTTGTGTTTATTGCAGGTTGATAGTTTACAAAGTTATTAGGTTAAATATTTAAAAAAAAAACATTAAAAAATCAGAACATAAATTACAAATTAAATTTGGAAAGTAAAAAGAGAAAAAAAATGTTTGAAATATTATATTTGTAATTTGTTATATTAAACACTGTTTATTCCATTTTATTTTACGGTATTCGTATAACTCCGCCGGCTTTAAGGTTTTCACCTCATTATCTGGGAAGCAGAAACACCGGTAGGGTTATACCGTTACATAAAGTGGAATAAACAGTGGTTGATAAAACAAATACCTACAGTGGTGGATTAAATGAATGTCTTTTAACCTTCACAATGTTGATGCCTTAATTGTAAATATTATTTTTATATATCAACAATGACTTTGTAATAAGAGAATAGTAAAATGAAAATAATGAGGAAAAAGGAAAGACACAGTTTGTCATTGAGATATACTGATTTTTAAGTCACTTTTCGAAGAAAACTAATAAGTATGTAGCTTTTAAGGCAATCGGAAACTGGTTTCAAGGTCTAACGCTATGGAGAGTAAGAAAAAAAGAGCTATTAACTGGAAATACTAAAAGGTCATCAAGAGGCTATAAATACCCTAAGATGCAGGTTCAACTTCACTTTTTCAGGACACTTAATAAAACTCCTTCAAAGTATTAGCTTGTCATTGTTGAGAGTTAATAAAGCTCCTTCAAAGTATTAGCTTGTCATTGGTGAGAGTTAATAAAGCTCCTTCAAAGTATTAGCTTGTTATTGTTGAGAGTTAATAAAGCTCCTTCAAATTATTAGTTTGTCATTGTTGAGAGTGTCAGCATTAGGTTATAAAAGCCTCTATAATTCTTAAATATGACTATGCTTAATGAAGCCGATTTATGGAGAAAGTAAGTGAAATAAAACATTAAAATTGATGTGTTCTAGAGTCACAGGGGAGTCCACAAAATGATTCAAGATTTTATAACCGTACACAAGATCAAACGCACAGCTATGAGTCCTAAGCGATAAAAGGTTGAAAAAAGACAATCCATCACTATACGACCTTAAACATATAACTACCCCTCCCTTTGAAATAGATTCTTCAAGAATCTCTTGTGAAATGAATGATCCCTTGAATATATCATATTTTCAAATATCCGATTTTTTCAACAATGTTTTGTATATCTCATATTTTCACATTCTGTTGTTTCAGATTTTTTTTACTTTTTCTTAATATATCCCATATTTATATATTTTGCTTTTATTTATCTATCGCAATCACTAAGTCAATATTTGTTTTATAAAATCCTTCTTTAATTTGATGTTCAAAAATAAAAATCTTTTTAATTTTTTATCTGTCTTTTATCACCGAATATTCAACGGTTTCAAATGACGCAATTCGGCTTAAAAAAAACTTTAGCATAAAACAGAAATTAAACGAGAATTATAATGTGAAAAACAAAAAAATTCTCGCTCATCAAAACAAAATTAAAAAAGACTAAGAAGCAATTACGAAATCGTATCGGCCACGAAGTCTGTCGTAAGATCTTTACAGGACAAATTATTTCAGGTTTTTTCGCGAGATCCACTTGCTACGCTAATTTCTTGTTAAATGGTCGAAATCGCTTTCAGAATCTCATATTTTGAGATAATTGAAATGGGAAACTAAATGAATGCGAAATTTCCACGCAGAAAATTTCCACCGAATTTCCTTTTTTATTTTCTTTCAGCTTTTGTTTTTCTCAATTCAATTGTTAACGTCTTTTGTGTTATTTTATTCTCAGATATATTTTGTAATTGAAACAAATATTATGAAATGCGTTTTGTGGGTCGTTAAAAAGAATATAAATATTTTGAATACATGTTTTTTTTTTACATTTTTTTGTTTTAAGGTAGTTTAAATAAGGTAGCAGCTCAAAAACTACCCCGGCTTTTCTTTAGCGAGATTAAGTTTTTGACTCAAATTATTAAATTACTTCCAATAATTTAGATATCTTTGCAGAGAGGCGTTGCCTAGCAGAATGGTCAGATCAATACTTACATATGTTATATATCGAGGAAGGAAACATCTCTTGATTTTTACACGATAAACATTATTTTGTCTCTTTAATATTCATAAATATTCTCATACATACACTTGAATTTCGGAAACATTACATTCATTCAAAATTTAATTTAACCCTTCCTTCCCTGTGATGTGTAACTAGTACACATTGCTTCTAAAACCTTGAATATCTCTATAAATATAATAAATACTGGGTTCAGATTTTAAGTATTCCTCCGTAATAAATTTACGCATTGAATAAAAAATAATAATAATAATTAGCACTTATCGGCCACATCAGAGATATTTTGTGGAAATCGGGAATAAATTCAACAATACAATCAAACGTGTACCCGTGTGTGACGTAGGTATATTAATTCTAAAAAAAACTGCAATTAGTGAGGAAGCGACGCTATTCACGTCTCACTCTCACTCTACTTCAGTATATGGGAACGCAAGAAATAGAATCTCAGTTCGCTCGCTTCTCTCGCTTCAGTAGCTCTCGGGCATCCATTTGAGGTGGTCGTTTCGCCCGTTTTGTGAACATCGGCCGATGTTTTTTTTTCACGTTTTCAGCAATTAAATTTCAATTATTATCACTTTTTACTTCAAATTTAATTAATTAAAGCGATTGGCTATGAATATTCTTATTTTTCCGATTTTAAATCGCTCCTTTTTACATGTGTATTGAATACACAGCATGAATTTTATCCAATGGTACTTTTCTTGGCCTTCCTTCCTCCCAACTTTTTCTCAGATCAAGGCTGTAGATATTGTTAACGTAGTATCAAAAAGAGAAAAATGAGTGATTAGTCACCTTTCGGTGATTTGGAAACATCTAGAATTTTAAATCAAAACTAAAACTACGCGGACCCTCGTTTTTTTTAATTTGTTTTAAAAAACGCGGAGACCCGGACAAAAAAATAATTACTTTGATGCATGTAAAGTAGCTCTTAAGCATGTTATAGACAACAGGATGAAACAATTTACCAATATTCATTTGTTTCATTATAAAATTCATTTGTTTCATTATAACCTTAATTTATTTCGGCACGTAACAATAAATAAAGGAGGGTTAAAGCTTAAAATATTTTTTTTTTCAGACTTGTGTGATAAAAATCTCGAAATTGAGACAAGCCTTTCAGTGCCGTGTGTATTAGGACACTTTCAGTGCTGTGTGTATTAGGACACTTTCAGTGCTGTGTGTATTAGGAAACTTTCAGTGCTGTGTGTATTAAGACACTTTCAGTGCTGTGTGTATTAGGACACTTTCAGTGCTGTGTGTATTAGGATACTTTCAGTGCTGTGTATATTAGGACACTTTCAGTGCTGTGTGTATTAGGATACTTTCAGTGCTGTGTGTATTAGGACACTTTCAGTGCTGTGTGTATTAGGACACTTTCAGTGTTGTGTGTAATAGGATACTTTCAGTGCTGTGTGTATTAGAACATTTTCAGTGCTGTGTGTATTATGACAATTTGAACACAGCTTGGATAAAGAATGACAATTGATTCTAGCTGGAAATTAAAAAAAACAACAATTGCAAGACTAAACATACATATGACGGAGTGACAAAATGTAGAAGTTTTATTTCAGGAGATGATATGCAGGAAAAATATTATTTTCACTGAAGAGGATTGTTTAAATGGTGATTATACAGGTTTCATTTTTCAAATTCATTCTTCTGTAAATCAAATTGACACTTTTGTAGACAAATTCAAAATTGTATAATTCAATGAAGTATTTTACATAAAAGTGTTTATTTAAAAGTGATTAACAAATTACCATAATTTATTATTATGTATATAAAAACTAGCATATATAGATACTTGATATCTTAATGTTTAATGGTTTTCGTGCAGCAGCTGATGGGGATTTCATATAAAATATATAATCCTCAGACTTCAAGGAGCGGCCAAGAAGAATGCAAACATCAATAAGCTCACTTGGACTACTGAACTATAAAATTAAAATCAAATCTGTTCTTAAACAATGGATGTTTATATAAAAAAATTAGAGCAGCTATAATTATTTTTTTAAATACTCTCATAAAATAGTACAGATTCATTCTAACTCTTTGATTATGACGACGAAATGATAAAATATATCAAACCTGACGAAATGATAAAATATATCAAAGGATAAGATAAAATATATCAAACCAGTATCAATAATGTTCTAAGTAAGCCATGCATTTCGAACAAATTTAAACTATGTGGTATATACAAATATATCATTATGCCGTTTTCATGCTTAAGCGGTGGGCAGAGCAAAAATAGCACCATACACCTTAACTTTAACATACATACGTTTTATCATAAAAATCTTACAAATTCTGTCTTTTACGACTCGTTTTTTTGTTTCATTATATCTTTCAATTAATTCAACCACATTTTTCATGCACGCTGTTGACTCACATTTGTTGAGTATATTAGTTTTGTTAGTTTTTCTTTATTCCTTCATTCTACGTATCCAAACCATCTCAGAGTTCTTATTTAATTCCATATTTTATCATACATTGACACCTCGTGTATTCTTCTCAGTGCACGAATTCATACAGCATTTATTCGGCTCCACTCAGTTTCTTCCATGTCCACTGCTTTGTGATAAAAATAAATATTCTCCAATATATAACCTTTGCTCTGAGACCCAACCGATGTTAGCCTCTGTGTTACACTGAAAGCACGTCTTTAAGTATACTGAAAATATCAGTGATGTAAATAAGAAAAGAAAAATGAAAATATTTTCATTTTTCTGTATTTTTATCAAAAGCAAAAAGAAAAATTCTAAAGATGTTGTACGTAGGGTACCAGTCATAAATTTTTAGGCTCGCCTCAAAATTTAAGAGAACGGCAGAGAAAAAACACAGCATCTTTCGTTTAAGATCCGCGAACTTTAATATTTCCAAGTTGTTTAGCTCATATTTTGCCTTTCCGTTGATCCCACCAACTTTTCCTGGCACTATTTTTTTCCTTTTTTTCCCCTTCCGCGTATAAAACTGATCTGTCATATACATCAAGATCCTCAATTTCATTTTCCAAAACGTTTTTCTGCACCTGTGTCTAAAAAAGTGCCCTGAAGGTCTTAAGGGATGAAGAGAAATTCGAGTATTTCTTAAATTAAATAGATTTTTAAATCTTCTTTGTCATACTTTATGGAATCCCATTAATAATACAAATGATTTTTTTTTCTTCAAATTTATTTTATTGACTATGCTCACTTAATTGGTTTAATATGTATTCAAGAATACTTAACACATTGAACAACCCCTACTTATGATACCAACGCGTAAAAAATGATCACTGAAACGTCTGAATTAAACAAACATACAACCTATAGCTACGTTTCCATATCACAGAGTTACGCTCCAGGTTGATTTTTACTAATGATACATCATATAATTAATTATAACACCTCATATATAATACATGTATAAGAAAGTTGTATTGTATTGCATTGCACTTTCGTTGTATACAGTAAAACCAGGCGGGTTTATTGCCCTGTGGAAATATTTTTTAGCCAACCAGAAAGTATGCGGACGTATGTTACTTGGATGTTACAGAGGAACAGCTGGACAAATTACAGCGTCTTCAAAATGTGTGCCTAAGATTCATTTTCAACCTACGTAAGTACGATCATATAACTTCATACCAGAAGGCATTGAACTGGTTGAATGTTAGAAATAGACGCCAAATTCACATACTGTCTCTATTGTTAAATACCCTTAACTGTCCCGCCACCCCCTCTTATCTCGCCGAGAATTTTCAGCGTCTTTCAAATCATGGATTAGCGCTACGCTCAATCAGAGATTAGTTATTGGCCTTTCCAGTTCACCGCTCCTCTTTCTTTACGTCGTCCTTTACTGTCCATGCAGTGAGACTATGGAATCAGTTACAAACCAATATAAGTATCGCTCCATCCTTGGCATGCTTTAAAAATCGACTGAAAAAACTCTTAATTTCTAGTCAGTAAAAAAACGTGTTTCATTCCTGATTTTTTTCCTTTCCTCTTCACCATCCCTTTCTTTCCTTTTGATTGATGATATCTCACTTTATATAAAAAAGTAATGTTCGCGTGACTGTCCGTCTTTGTGGGGTTCGTGGGCATGTGTTTACGTATATGTTTATGGATTTCGTAGGGATTGATAGTCATTTGAATGTTTTATACGACCACGTAACTTACTTCATTTACTTTTGTCTGTTTAGTTGGAAAAGATTGCCCCTGGCAATAAACCCGCCAGATTGTATTTGCAATAAAAGTATTTAATAAATAAATTAATAAAGTTGTTAAAGAGCCCTTAAATGAGAACCACTGAATTTTTTTTAAACTAGCTTCCAACGGGAATCGAACCCAGACTTGAGAGACAAGCGTCTTACCAACTAGGCCACGAAGGTCGTCCAGTTAATTTTTTTATATTTAACTAGAAGGGTTATTGTATATAGCCGTTTATCAAAAGTTGGCTTATACATACCATTAAAATATATACCTTATAAAAATAAAATAAAATAAAATAAATTACACCATTTCCCTTTCGAAGTAGGTAAAGAAGACAGAGCGCTAGACTTACCTATCTTGACACACATCCTCAGTCTTTTCTACGTCCTTACCTTTTTATGCAACTTCTATGACTTCTCTATATTTCTGTGTTTCGTTTTTTCAGAATATCATTCACTTGATTCAGGCATACGAGTACATTGTTTAGTCTTCCACTTACACGCCTTTTATTCACTCTATATCTGTTTTGTTAGTCTTCCTTTATTTATTCGTTCCACATTCCCAAAGCATTTCAGCGTGCTCTTCTTCACCTTACTTAACACATCAGCTTTATGTTAACATAAATACCGTATTCTGTCACTCAATATATTCTTTTTGGTATTTTTTAACCTCCACGTTTTGCTTCAACACATCAAAGTTTAATAGATTTTGATACTGTCCAGTTCGAGTGTACCATATATGTTTTAGAACCCCATTGACTTTGTTTCCTATCACTTAACTCTTCCATCATTTGAGAAAATATTACCCAATTAGCTGAATTTCTCGACTTGCTCCAATCTTACGTCGTATTTACTTATTATTTCATCTTTAGTAGACATCTTTGTCCCCGGCAGCCCGAAAAAGATCTCCAACTCCCCTTATGCCAGTCCAATCACGTATATTGCAGGAGATTAGCCTTGTGCCAACACCTTTTCGGCCTTCTATTTTGCCTTGGATGATCGGGTGAAGTAATTTGTTATTTGCTCCTCTAAGTACATGACCCAAGTAGGACACCTTTCGGATTTTAATATTAGTCAGCAACTCTCTATCACGTTTGGCTCTTTGAAGAACCCTTGTGTTGCTGACCATATTCGTCCAGGGTATCCATAGCACTCTCCGGTGCATCCACATTTCGAATGCTTCTAGTCGGTTCATACTACTAACTTTGAGGGTCCATGATTCCAATCCATGCAAAAATACTGACGAAATGTAGCATTTGACTAACCGTTGTCGAAGTTTCAAGTTTAGATTATCATCGTAGAATACGCTTCTCATTTTATTAAAAGCCGCACGAGATGATTCAATTCTGCACTTGACATCGATTTCTGGGTTGACGTCTTCCACTAGGAATTCAGGACGTATTAATAAATTGATACCGATTTATTTTTCAAAAGTGTAAGTGCCTCTTTAAATATGAATGTATTTATTTTACGAAGAAGAAAGAAACATAGAAAACTCGCTTTGTGCTTTTTGCTTACATTGACAGGGAGATGGCTTAATGACACGTATGTATGTGTATGGTATGTTTATTTGTATTTGTCACTTGATTTTACAATAACTTAATAAATTAGTCTTTGAAATAGTTAGTGTCAGTTCCATAAACTTTTGTTATCACTTTGTGTCAAGCTCCGTGTCCTCCTCAACACAAATTCTGACATTAAACCCCTAATGAATCTAATATTTCAGTCAATCGTGTCACTTTATCGGATGGCTGTCCAATAGTACGAGTGCCGCACTACAGACATTGCATATTATGTCCCTATTTATTGCAAAATTTGCAAATTGTTTGGCTAGCAAAATTGAAAAGCAGAGGTGGCAAACGGAACGAAAAAACATGATGAAACAAAAAAGTATGTTTGTAATTTGTTTAATAAAACACTGTTCATTATACTTAAGATAATCTTATCACCCTACCGGTTTTCAGATTTTTACTTTATTATCAGGGTAGCACAAACAACACTGAATTATGCTAGGGCTGGTCCGATAGGCTATACGCGTCTTGAGGTAAAATTCGTAATGAAGATTGTGGGTGGAAGGTGTGCAAGTGTTGTAGCCTTTTCACGTTTCAAACAATACTAAATTATGCTTGGGCTGACCCGATAGGCTACATGCATCTAACGGTAAAATTTGGAATGAGGATTGTGGGTGGAAGGAGTGCAAGTGCTGTAGCCTTTTTACGTTTCAAACAAAACTTAATTATGCTTGGGCTAGCTCGATAGGCTACACGCATCTAATGGTTAAATTCGTAATGAGGATTTTGGGTGTAAGGAGTGAAGGCGTTGTTACCTTTTCACGTTTCAAACAATGCTAAATTATGCTTGGGCTGGCCCGATAGACTACACGCGTCTAAAGGTAAATTTCGGAATGACGATTGTGGATAGAAGGAGTGCAAGTGTTACCTTTTCATATATGCTAGCATTATCAATACATACCGTGACAAATTGCGGCTGAAAATAATATTCGATTTAATAGACCATCGGGTGTTTCTGTATTTCACTTCAATTAACCCTTTAAGTACCGCAAGTTATTATTACTGCTGATCCCGGAGGGCCGTGACTTTTTCATTAAAAAAAAAACCTAATAGAATTATATTTTCTGTATATATATTCAAAGGATATTATGAAGACTTAACAAATATGCACAATACATGTCGTTTTTGCCGCCGTTCACTCAGAAAAACAACTAAAACTTTGACAATATGTCAGGGTTGTCACAGCCTATCACAGAAAATACGGAAACATGCATTAATAAAATATTTGACAGAATTATGAGTATATGTTACACGAAAATATGAATTATTTTAATAACGCACGGAAAGTAAATAATGTAACTTTACAATCATTTCCAATTTCAACGGTTAAATAAGCAAAACGCAAAACTGACAACCCTGTATTAGACACATTTCGACTGTCACGCGAAGCTTTTAGGTAAATCTCTGTAACTTCGATAATATCGGTAAACTGCCAAATTATAGTATTTATTCATCATTTCAATAGATGTTTCTATATGTTTCATATTTTAGATTATTCAAATTAGTACTAGACATTGGCTAGAAACAGGCATAAAGTTGAGCGATTTAACTCGCAAATTTTGTGTGGCCGGCCCCACGGGCACGGCAATAGACAGCGAGTAAACTCGCTTAATGCACCTAACCGGTTAACAGCGCTATATCAATTATTAATATTATTATTGTCTACCGGCCACGTATTTCAGTGTGTCAATATCGTCAATAATACGAGTATATATGTTGAAGGGTAACATGTGAGTGAATGAGTTTCATTTGAAACTTTCAGCCTCCGTACAATTATGTTTTAGTTTCTCAAAGAGAGAAAAATTTTGTTAATATTAATGTAGTCAAATTACACTGAGCAATGAAAACTACGATTTTTGTTTAATGTTGAAATATTAAAAATAGTCCAATTACGCTCAAAAACTGCAATTTTCGAACCCTGTTATTGCATTAAATATTGAATGCAAATTTCGTTTCATCATTAAACATTCTATTTACCAAATGGCGTGATTTATAACTGTGGAGAGTGTCTGATTGAACCTACTGGGAGAATTATAATTTGTCGCTTAGCGCAGGCAGAGCTTGTTAAAAATATTCTGTGTTGGAAAGCTAAAGAAATATAGTTAGACCATTACTGCAGAGTTAAAAAATCAGTTTAATTTAATAATAATAATATGACAATTTATGCAGCGGTGTTTAGAAAAAAGACTCTCCTCAAGGGTGCCTTATCGAGGGATTTGAACCCACTATTATTAACTGATTAAAAATATTACAAAACAAATATATGCAAGTGAAGTTTAAGGATAGAAAGATGGTGGCTGCGGTCATTAGATTACATATTCTCTTTCTTTGTAGTTTATCTTTCTTTGGTGAAGTTTCTATGGTTTTCTTAGAAGGTATATTTTATCTGAACAATTTAAATGAATTTGTTTAGAAAAATCATACATGGCAAGAAAACCACAAGAACCTTACTTAGCAAGGAATGACAAAATATAAAGAAACCTTCATACATTTTCCGATATGTGATAGTAACATATTAGGTTTGAGATAAAGTATACCAAACTAAAGGACCATTTATCATAATTTTAAGATCAAATATTTAGAGACTGTTTTTATCATATCCTCTTTATGGTGTATCATTTATACCAGCTGAATTTATTAGGCACAGTATAATTAAGCAAAGATTTAATTTTTAGGGTCTCAATGTTTTGAACCTTATTATATCCCCTTCTATTTTATGGTGTTGAAACATAGACTATGAAGATTAGAATTCCACATAAGTTTGAAACGTTTGCAATGTAAATTAATCGGAAAATGCTCTGAGTTTCTCAGTTTTATCTATACCAATCACTGAAAGATATTAAATATCATAAAATGCCGAAATATCTGAATGCCTATCTGGGATGTCCCAGTGGAGTGAAAAAAGATACAACTTTCTGAAATCAATATTGATGGAGAAATTTGAGAATTGGTAGAAATTGGAGAATTGGTAGAAAGCACCTGTCTTGGTTACACAATATACGCGAATGGACAGGTATTCTGAAAGTTAAGGAGCTGCGTACCCGGCAGTGGTTTGTCGTCTCTGTAATTCGGTAATTCGGGAGAGGCGATCGTCTTGACATTTTCTGAGAATGCCCAATGATAGTTGACCGAGAAGAGCGCTGTTTTTCTGTCAATTGGGGTCCTGACGGCCTGAAAGACCCTCTCTCACGGTGTACCGTTCCTATGACAAGGAAGTCAGAGCGTTAGGAATGTCGTGGAGGGAAAAACCGCCCAAAACCGCTCTGAATGGAGAAGACTAGTGGCCTCCCTATGATCACTTGTGGAGCTTTAAAAGAAGGGTGAACTGCATTGATTGATTGCTGCCAAGGACAGGGATATTTTTTCAAGAGTGATTACTGGCATTAGGGGGACTGGACACGACACATGAAAAAAGAAGAAAAATATTCCTTTTGTGACGTCTTAGATTCATACTAGATGAATTCATTTAGCACGATATAACTGATATAAGGTTATGTTTGTAGGTTTTAAAGTTTTGAGTAATATGTTATTACATCCCTACTTGTGACGTCTTCATTTCATATTAGTTGAATTGATTTAGTTACACTTATGAGTTGCCTTTTCTAAATTCAAAAGCGCCGTTCTCTGAGGTGATATTTCATAACGAAACACGCTACAAAATATATGTTTTTATAAACGCTCATATTTTATCATCATTGTTCACGCTTTTTCTTTTCACATTTATTTTTCACTGAATCTTCCATCATTTCACAAAAAATGGGAAATGATTCATATAAAATTAACAAAGCGTACCATTTCCGCTCTCTGTTCCCAATCCTCTCCCACTACGGGGCTTGGGGGATTGGGAAGGAAACTCTCAGCGAAAAAGATTGCCACATACGGAAGAGTGGATTCATATTGAATGGGGGTTTAAAGGGAGAGGGTGGGGGAGATCTAAATCTATCTCATACATCTGAAGATCACACCCTGAAAGATAATTCTCAACCATAACCGTTCTCAAATCGGAAATCAAAATAATGATAAAAACACAATACGAGCCTTTAACTGAATCAGCAACTCATGAAAGTCTTTAAAATCGTCTGTCTTTGCCAATTCAATAAGGCTCTGTAATATGGTATTAAAAATTAAAGAGCTTTTTGCCGTTTAATTTTTATGGTCTACCTTTAAATGTTAAAGATATAAGTGGCACGTGCTTCTTTAGAAAATACTTGAAGACAATCGTTCTTGAGAGGTTTTATCAAAATTTACGATTATATATGAACATTGCACTCCACCTAAAGTCGAATAATTAGAAAATCTACAAAAAAAATGTAAATTTATCTGAACTTGGTAAATTTTCGGCGGTTTTCTTACGAAATATTATTTTCTTAACATGTGTAAATAAATGTGCAAAATAATCATATCTAATGACCGCAGCCACCACCTTCCTATTTTAATGCTCAAAATACTCTCATAGTTTTTAATTTGTCAATAATAGTGGATTGTAATCCCGAGTTACGCGCCATTAATGACAGACGCTCTAAACGGCACTATATAAATTGTCATTTTATTTTTATTAATATTCTTGTCAGGTAATTAAACTGTTAAGCTAAAAAAAATTGTTCTTACTTTTGTTTTTTTTTTTCAAAATTCATTTTGTTTATTTCAAAATCTATTTTGTTTATTTTAAATTCAATTGCAAATATCTAGTGCGGGCTAGCTTTGTTACTATACGAAATCTTTAAAATTTTTGTGTACCGATTTTTTTGGGTACCACCGGATATTAATCTCAAAGCCATCCGGTAAAAACGTTTAACTAGCTAGGCCATGGAGGTTGCCTATAACTTCATATTGTTTTCCCTTTTAGTATTTTTTCCACCGTTGCGTCACGAAGATAAAATAATAAATAAATGATAAGTGATAATAAAAAGAAAAGGAAAAGAAACGCTCCAAATCAAAAATTCCTTTACTATTGAATAATATGAAAACTTAAGTAATAAAAAACATTACACCAACAACACATCAAGTAACATGGGAAAACTACAGACAATAGACCAGAAAACACAAACCACCGCCACGACCCATTGTGGGTAAATTTACCTTTACGCATTAAATATAAATGGATAATGTGTAGAGAGACGGAGACATAGAAGGCAGAAGGAACAAACAAAGGGAAGATATTGTTATGATTGTCCTTAAGTTGGGAGACTTGGTTGAACGTCGGAGTATAGAAACCTCCTGGGAATACTTATCACCAGGCAGACAGCAAGACTTGTGTACTGAGTTAAGTTTCAATGAGTATTGTTGTGTGCTTTTAGACACTGATATTCAAACTTACATATTTAATAAGTTTAAACGATTTAATTTTATTTTCACAAATTCAATGCGTTATTTTTTGTTTCTGTTTCTCAAAACTTACGTTTTTTCTACCTCAGATGGGCATATAACTCCTGAAAAGCTTGAGTATCCCAAATGGATCGGTCACTCGTTGTTTAGCTTCACCCCCAGTTTCCTAATATACTGTTGCATATTATCTCTCTCAGTCTACTAATTGGCCTTTTTACATGATGCTGGGCTTGCATAGTGATCTTTGTTGACATCAACTGAGATCTGCTTTCATGGTCTACCGATGCCAACCTTCGCGTCTTTATGTCGCTGGCTTTCTTGTTATTTTTTTTAAATTATTTATGATATCTCTGTTTACACTCACCTGGAGCCTGTTTTGGGCCAAGTATATTTCATAGCTGTTGGATTTTAAAGTTCAATATTCTTTGTAGATATTTGAGTGTCACAACCTTTTTTCTATTACTACGGATAAGTTAAACGAGTTATATACTATATTCCCAGTTTGGCATTCCGGGGCAAGGCTTTACAGCTCAACAGTTTGTGCAGCGCTGTAGCTGCTCTGGTTCCACTTTGGATATTTGTTTAGGAGTCCATATCATGTCATTTTTATTGGTGAGATACATGAACTTATCAACCTCATCAATCACACCTTCTCCCATTATGATGGGATTGAAAGGTGCCCTTAAGTGGTTTCACTTAGAGGAACGCATACATTTGTTTTGATCTGTTTCAATTTTACATCCTACATGAGTTGATACATTCTTTAAGATAGAGTAGATGGTACAAAAGCCTGTTACTAACATCATAAAAATAATTCTATTGCATCACTTACTTGGTCAGTCCAACGTTTTGTGAACCTTCTATTGTTTCCTTTTCTTTGTCTCCAGTAGGCAAAAATTGAATATTCCATAATAATTTGGTGAGTAAAGCTGTTTCACATGTTTAAGTTATAACATATTTTTATTGAACAAGTTTAAAAATTCAATAAGCTTAAAATATAAATGCTTACGTTTCATAAAGTAAGCAAGGAGTTGCAGGGAAATGTATTAAAACAAAGCCACCCTGTCCCTTGTTCGTTCGCGTGCGTCCTCGCAGATTCGGTATAAAAATAATATCTCTAACATACTAAAACGTCACAAGAGAATTTTTAAATTCAATTTCCAATATTAAACGTTACGATGCCTTTTTAGCATATTCAACATGTTAGCTTCACCAGAGGTCTCAAACTCAAAATAAACCCGGCCGTAAAAGTCACATTATTCAGATTTGCCGTAATCGGTCATATCAAAAAGATATTCTGTAATCATGGTTAATATATTGAACGACAAATCAAATTATACAACATTATATTCCATATTTATCTACAAGGTATTTTATTCAACAAAGGTGACACCTTCACATTTTTGTTTTTGTGTCCCTAAAAATAATTATAACTTTAAAACGACATTATTTAAAGACATATTACGTTGAGACCGAGATATCAATGCTTATAACACTGAAAGTAGACATTTTTGTGCTAATTCCGAGTTGTAATCAGTCTCCTTAAAATCAAATCTTTTCGTTTGCGAGTTACCTTCACTCTTGAAGGAACCGGATAATGCGTTGTCCTGAAAGAACAGGATTTCTGGAATGGCCTAAAGCTGCGTGATTGTTAAATTGGATTTTTAATTTCAAATTGCTCAAACTATTTACGTTGTCATTGCATCTCGGCTTGTATGTGTATGTATGTCAATATTTTTACATATTTATTGGCTTTACCATCATATTTTTTTAGTTTGCGTATATAAGGATATTGACTGAAAAATGTTTGACGTCCTCATGACCGCACTCGCCCTCCTATTGGTGGGGGTTTATCTTTATTGGGACGACACCATGAGACGAGGCCAAATATTTTAATAGCTTCTCTCTCAAACGTATTTTCTTTTCCATTCCTTTAACATATCGCCTGTTGAGAGTCATAGTGGCGAAACTCCAAAAAATTAATTTTCGAGTTAAGTCTTCTAAATTGCACTAAAATGACTCATTTTTTACGTGCGTAAGCGGCGAAAGTATATTTCAACTCCTTGATGCTTCAAGGAGTTAAAATATATTTTTGCCACTTACGCACGTAAAAAAGGAGTCATTCTAGTGCCATTTGGAAGTCTTAACTCGAAAATTTATATTTTTTGTAGTTTCACCACTATGATTCTCGACAGGTGATATATTGTAATTTTAGGACATTCCGTTCCGTGGTTGCAGTCCTAAGACTGGTTTGCAGCAATTTGAACTCTTCTTCTCCATTCCCCCCTGTCCTGTGCGGCTCTTTTTAAGTCTGTGTATGTTGAGCAGCGCACGTCCACCAACAGGTCCTCCAGGTACTCTCGGCGTGGGCGTCCCCTAGAGTTTGTCCCCTCGGTCATGCCCTCCATTATGGCATGCAAGAGGCCCTCTTGTCGTATTATATGCCCGATCCATCTTGCACGCCTTTCGGACAGGATCCTGAGCAGGTGCCTTCCTCCTTCGATTCGTTGGAGAACCTCTTCATTTGTGATGCGGTCTCTCCAGGAAATTCCTAATAGTCTTCTATAGGACCACATCTCAAAAGCCTCTAGTCTTCGTCTATCTCTTTCGGATAGGCACCATGTCTCGCAGTCGTACATCAAGATACTCCATACATAGGTCTTGATGAGGAGTATTCTCAGTTTAAGGTCTATATTATTTGATTCTATTATTTTCGACCTTTTATTAAATGCAAGTCTAGCCTGATGTATACGGCTGTCGACCTCGCTCTTGGACCGACCGTCCCATGTGTTATTTTGCTCCCGAGGTAGACAAACTCCTTGGTGTTCTTTAGTGGTTTACCCGACATCACTATTCTCATCTGGTGCTGCGCTCGGCCTACAGTCAGCAGCTTTGTTTTGTCTTTATTTATCTTCATACTGTAGTTATTTTGAAGAATGCTTTCCATAGTTGTTAAGGCCTCTTGTAGTTCCTCTTCACTTTCAGCAACCATAGCAATATCGTCAGCGAACCTTATCATGTCCACCTTTTGCCCGTGTATCTTTACACCTTCTCTGTGACTCATTCTCTCTCTCAAGTCGTCAATCGCGCTCTGTATATAGGCGTTAAAAAGAACAGGTGACAGAGAGCATCCCTGCCTTACCCCTTGTCTTATATTGGCTTTCTTTGTGTCTTCGTCACATCTGATTATAGCGGCCTCATTCTTGTATAGCGCCTGGATTATACGTCTATCTCTGTATTTGATATCAATTCTCTTCAAAATCTCGAAGAGTCTTTTCCATTCTACTTTGTCAAAAGCTTTCTCCAGGTCTATGAATGCGATGTATGTGTTTTGGTTTCTTCTTATTCTATTTTCTAGCAGTATTCATAGAGACAGTACTGCTTCTCTGGTTCCCACACCTCTTCTGAAGCCATACTGGTCTCTGGAAAGGATGTTCTCTACTTTTGGTTCAATTCTCTTTAGAATGATATTAGTCAGTATTTTTGAGGCATGGGATATTAGGCTAAGAGTTCTGTGTTGCTCACATTTTGTCGTACCTGCCTTCTTTGGTAATGTGACAATTAGGCATTTCTCGAAGTCCTCTGGTATCTTTCCGGTCTTATATATTGTCTGTATCATTTTAAACAGGGCATCTGTGATTCCTTTTCCTGCTGCCTTAATTAGTTCGGCCGGAACGTCATCGATTCCGGGTGCTTTCCCGTTTTTGAGGTTTTTCAGTGCGAGGTCGAACTCTTCTCTAATGATTGGGTCTCCCAGATCATCCGCGTCTACCTCATTTTCTCTCTCTATCAATGCTTCACTGTCAATATTTCCCTTGCCATTGTACAGCATTTCGAGATATCTTTTCCATCTCTCTCCTATTTGGTCATTTTCGAATAGTATTTTGCCGTCTTCTCCTTCTATTGCATTGCTCTTTCCGATTCTCATCCCAAAGAAGTCCTTCACCGCAGCGTGAGCTCTTTCTGCATTTCCTCTCTTGAGGTCGTCATTTATCTCAAAGCATTTATTCTGATAGTATGTTTCTTTTGCTATTCTTGGCTCTCTATTTATTTTGTTTCTTAGCATTTTGTATTTCTCTTGTGATTCATCTCTTTTATCATTTTTGAGCTCTCTTCTTTCTTTTATCATATTGAGAATTTCATCGGTAATCCATTCCTTCCTTGCTTGGGGTCTTTCTTTACCTATAATTTCCTCTGCCGTAGTTTTTATCTTCGACTTTATCTCTCCCCACATAGCATTCACGTTCTCCTCTTCCATTAGGTTACACTCTTGTGTCTTTTCCCTAAAATTGTCACTGACCTCTTTTATCTTTAATACCTTTGTATCCCATTTGAAATTATTCCTCCTCTTTAATTTTTTCAGTTTTAGAAGACTTTTGGCCATTACCATATTATGATCACTATCTTTATCTGGGCCGGAATAACTTCTGTAGTCTTTTATTTGGTTCTTAAATCTATATCTAACTATTATATAATCTATTTGCAGTCTTTGTCGGTCTCCAGGGGATTTCCAGGTGTATCGCTGTCTTGGGTGGTGTTGAAAACAAGTGTTTGCTATCACTAATTTGTGTTTTTCGCAGAATTCTGTTAATCTGTTTCCTCTGTCATTTCTTGTACCTAGCCCAAAGGGCCCTACGCAAGTTCCTTCGCTTCCTACTCCTACAACAGCATTCCAATCCCCTAGGAGAATCAGATTTTCGCCTGCTTTTATCTCTAATATAAGGTTATCTAGCGCACTGTATACATCTTCCACCTCTTCGTCGCTATGACCCGACGTTGGCATATATACCTGGATAATTACAGTGTCAACGGGCTTAGTTTCTATTTTGACTAGAACGATTCTTCCACTATATTGCACGTATCCTTTAACCCTTCTTCCCCACTCCTTGCATAGCACAACGCCCACTCCTCCTTGACCAGGTCTGTCCTTTATGCATCCTGTGTGTATGATTCTGTAGTCACCACTCCAGAAATCTCCACAATCGGGCCATCTCATCTCTGCTATACCTAGAGCATTCAAATTTTTGTTCTGCATTTCAACTTTCAGATTATCCAGTTTGCTGTTTTGCAGTAATGTGCGGACATTCCACGTTGCCCATCTCGCTATTTGTTTTTTTTTTGTATTTGGTTTCTTTGGTTTCATCGTTGATTTTGTGAATCCACCATCTCGAGCAGTCCCCACCCGGAGATCCGAACGGGGGACTATTTTACCTCCGGAGAATTTTACTTGAGATTGAATCATGTTTTGCTGGTTCTTGGGATGCCACTTGGGCCTTTAATGTGGTAGTTTCCCGTTTCTTTCCACATCCTATGCCGTTGACCACGAAAGTTCTTCCGCCTTTGGAGATTATTTACTTCTCCAGGACAAGAGGGTGCCCTAAACAACAGACGAAAGTTGGTGGTCAGCTTATTCCGGCCAATGCTCGGTCCCTGTCTATATTTGCCGACACGAGGTCGTTGCTCACTCCCCACCACGAGAAGGAAATAGATCAGGATTTTCCTTTCCTCGAACCTGAGACCAGAAGGCATTTCTCAGAGTTCTCCAGTACTTTAGGGGAGCAAAGGGGACATATATTATATTTTAGGACATATATTATATTAACTTACTATAATGCTATCAATCAACTTGCTATATTTTTATTAAACATTTATTATTTTATCTTCATAGATTAGTAAATTAAGGATCGATAACTCAATCCTCAACCAGAATCAAATCATCGAGAACCAAATCATGTTCTTAATTGGATCTTGAACATCGATACAAATGTGAGCTGGATGAAATCGCGGGCCTCAAGTTTGACACCAGTGCATAACACCCTTCATATAGATTAAACTACCCCTTCTCCAGCAACAAAATCCGCCGCCATGATATGAAGGGATGTTATATTGAAATCGGGTTATTATTGACGGAAAAGAAACAAACTCTTTTTATTTCCTGATGTGGATTAAGTACTTTTTTTGAAAAGAGTTGGAATTTAAGCCCTTATATTGAAATCATTTTTACCCCGTTTTAAAAAGTTTTCAATATGAAAATATACGGATCCCTTCATTAATCTTCATTCAGATACTTTTTCGTAAAGTTATTACTACAATTTAAGGGATGGGGTCACATCGATTCTGTTGCCCTTGTGAAGTGAAACAAAATGAAAGCTTCGTTTGCGTTTTCATTTAAAATATTTAAATATTGTGAATGATGACTAAATAAAATATATTTTTTTTTAATTTTAAAAATAAAAATATATAAATGGCTTGCATACTTCTCCTTTTTAGAAAAAAAATTTAACTCTAGAGTGTTTTTTTTTAATTTATAAAGAGGTGTTTATTATTGCTACTTAAAAAAATGGTGGAATAATGTCTGAAAGCAAGTTTAAGACCCGGAAAGCAATTATGAAAAAAGTTCATCATACTTTTGGCACCAGTTATGTTATTTCTGATTTTTTATAGTTATATATAATACCAAGGATGATGAATTAAATTTCCGAGGCATTTTTAAGGACCACTTCCTCTTAATACCGGTTTCTTATAATTCAGTCATTACAATAACTGAATCTCAGTACTTTTCGTCTGAATATATTAATCGTGCGTTTAGATCTACAACAAAATATTGACAACGTTTGTGTCTTAGTGGCTAAGATGTTTGTCTTTCGACCTGAGGGTTATGGGTTCGATATTCTCGTTGGTTCCAGGGTTTGAAAATCTAGTCATGTAGTTATAAATCTATCAGGTGGTACGATATACAACAATTTCGTTTGAGAAAAATGACCGGCTACAACAAAAAGCAAACCATGAGTAAATAATAACCAAACCTATTTAAGAAAGTAAATAGATTAAAAAACAATAAAAAACCTTGTTTTATTGGTCACCACAAAGAAATTGTATCTTGTGTTATTGGTCACCACAAAAAAATTGTATATTGTGTTATTGATCAACACAAAATAATGTTTATCTGGTGTGATTGGTCACTGTAAAAAATGTTTATCTTGTGTTATTGGTCCCCACAAAAAATCAGTTCTTACGAAGAAAATAATAGAATTTTTACTAAAAATTAAAAGACATTAAATAACTGTTATTTAAATCGCCTTAAAAAACTACCCTCTGAAGTATAGGTGCGATATTGCTCTCGATTATTTTAAGAGCCTCTTTGATACTTTTTATGCACCTTTCTACATTCCTTTTTAATGTTTTTTTTTCCTTTTCACTCATTTATGGCATTAAAAAACCTGTGGCTTGGCTTTTAACATTCTATAGGTTTAAAAAACTGTAACATTAACCTTCTATCGTATTGTTTTTTTCTCTCAGACGTTCAGGTTTATAATTTATGATACAGCCTCAACAATTACTTGATAAAAATTATCCACAATGTAACCGATAATCTGGAGTGCTCAAAAAGAGTACAAAAGGGATTCAATGAAACCCTTCGTCCGATAGGTTATCCCTCACGATCAACTACGATAATTAGCCAACTTCTAAATGAAAGACGTCTGTGCATGTATTGGTTCATAGTGTGTAAGCCTTTGCACTTCTGTAAGCACACATTCTTCGCAAATTAAACCTAAAGCTCTAATGTTAAGAATATCAATATTCCAAAACGATTGACAGGTTTGATCGAAACACAGATGGCGTCGCGAAGTTGCCTGGATCTTGTGACATTTGAGAAGTGTAATGTATTACATTTGTAAAAACGGAGTCGTATACAATACAACAACGCGTTCAAATTGACAATTATTTTATGTATTGTAATCTAATAATGGAACGGTGATTTTAATTGGCCACCAAGATCATGTGATCTGACACCATTGGACTATTTTTTCTGGGGCTACGTGAAAAGTCAGGTCTATAAGAATGACCTTCAATCAATAAGCTGAGCTGAAGGACTAAATTATTAGCGTTATTGGCGAGTTAGAATCGCAATTATGCTAAAATGTCATCGAAAATTTTGACAGAAGAGTGGACATCTGTGGATCTGCAAGAAGTAGACATTGGTCGTATATAGTTTTTTTTTGTGTTTAATTGTTACTGCATTATATTCAATGACCAATATTTTTTTAAATCAAAGCTAATTATGTGTTTTATTCAATAATTAAAAAAAAAATTATAAAAAAACCGCCCGATTTGAAAGACCCTTAACAATATAATAGAATATTTCAAAGTGTAAATATTTATCAAAAATAGTCATAACATTTATCACGTAGTAAGAAAACATATTTTTTCGAGTGATTTTTATACGTACACCAATGGCAGTTCACATCTGAATTGGATTATTTTCTCTTTGCGTATTTATTGAAAAACTGATCACGCACTTCTTCGAATATTATTCTTGGCATTTAGATTATGAGGTCCTTCACAAAATTTCCTTAAATGTGAAAAATATGAAATATTTAAGGAGGAATATCAGGAATATTCATGATTAAATTGAAATAAGAAAAGATTAATTAAACGATAAATATATAAGTATCCTAATTGAAACCCGGTTGAAAAGGAAGTCCAACAATTATCTTTAATGGCACATTTTCGTGACTGAAATTATGTACTCCAAAAACTCTTTAGTTTCGTGAAGGTAGAATATGTCCTTGAGTAAAATAAAGTTCAAAAATTTTATAAGACTTGGCAAATAGATGAAGGGGGACGACATAAAATCATGAAATCTAGACGGTGTTGAATTTCGTTTCGAGATAAAACTGTGTGATTAATTGTGATACTGTATAGTACAATACAGAACACTATATAACCGGATAATATTGTTCGTTACAAAGAAAGTAAATAACTACAGTACTCTGCAATATACTCTTAGTATAGTATACCACATGTACAGCACATAACAATACAGTACAGAATCGTAAACTTCTACATTGTACTGCACTGTTCAATACAGAATAGTATTGTATAGTAGTGTTCAGAAAAGCACAGTACAGTACAGAATAGTAAACTATAACAGTATTACACTTTCAGTTGTATTTAACAATGCTTCTCAAACTTATGCATTCATTGTTTTCATATGCATAGTCCACAACAATTCAAATGCCAACTTTGATGCCTGAAAATGAAACGTTGCTGTAGAAAAAGACAAAAAGGAGTCGAATAAATGCGTATACTGAGAAAAATACATGGGCGGACAATGTATGCCAGAATGCGGAATAAAGTGTTAAGGGATGCACTTAAGACTTGAATATGATAAAAAGGTATTATGAAATAGTTTGGACATATGAAATAAATTAATGAAGATACACTAACAAAACAAATGAGTGAATATACACAAACAAAACAAATGAATGAAGATACACTAACAAAACATAGAATGAAGATACACTAACAAAACAAATGAATGAAGATACACTAACAAAACAAATGAATGAAGATACACTAACAAAACAAATGAATGAAGATACACAAACAAAACAAATGAATGAAGATACACTAACAAAACGAATGAATGAAGATACACTGACAAAACAAATATGGTATATATTGTAAATACGAGTGAATGATAAGGACCAAAGAAAATATGGGTTGACCACGTGAATGATATTTTATATATATAAGAAGAAAATGTAAAAAGTAATGTAGAGATATGGCAGGAGTTATATAAGAAAGAAGAATGGTGTAAAAAATGCGAAAGATGGAGTTATATTGCGATAAGAAAGTCTGGCACTCTCTCCTTTTTACCTACCCCGACAGAGATACAGAGTGATGGTTTGAATTTATATATTATTAAATAACTAACGGATGAAAATTAATTAACGAATAATATTTAAAAAAAAAAACAGAAATGGGAGAGTTTTTTTTTTCTTAAATTAGATTTTTTTTTAAATTTAAAAAGCGTTAATTATTTAAAACTCGTTGAAATAACTAACGCATTAATAAAAACAACATAAATTTGCGAGAAAAATGTATTTTCATTTGTATGATTTTTTTTATATAAAATGCATTTTTAATTTTTAACTAAATTAATTTTATAAATTTTTCAAGTTGTTTATTAATACAATTTGTAAATTCAATATATTATTCCTAATAAATTCGACACAACACGACCTCCGTGGCCTAGTTAGTAAGACGTATGTTTCCCAACCCAGAGATTGCGACATCAAATCCCGCTGAAACCCAGATTTTGTTTAAAAAGGATTGCCGTCTAGTTTTCACCTAAGGCCCCTTTAACATCCACCAGGTTGTATTGCATGCAATGACAGTGTATGCAATACAACCTTTGCACAAAAAATATTTTGATTTACAAGACATTGATTAAACCTGTTATAACTATGAATCAGAGCTTTTGACTTTTACAAAGGCTGACAAGGTTATGGAGGATCTATGGACTAGTGTAAAAAGTTGAACCGCGGTACGTTAAATTCAACCAAGCCCGCCAAGCCACTTTCAACAACGAAATAATAATACAATACAACACATAATTGTAAGTAAATTAATTATATTAATCTCAATATTTTAACGCTAAGAGTCCGATCAAACTAAAAACCGTATTGATTTTGCAATCAAGCTCTGGTATCAAAAACAATAACCTACGTATTTTATAATATAATAATGGACTAGCATCAACGTACTCGTAAATAAGGTTTTTTTGATGTCGCGAAAAATAAATTGAAAGTATGATACTGCATCTTTTTCTGCGTCATTTGCCAATCTGTCTCAAATTTCCAAGCACTCAAAACGTTTTATATTATGGATGTTTTCCCCTCATACCAGTTTTATGTTGGTGTATGAAAAACATTTTCACTTTGGTGGTGAGTATACGGCTAAAGTTTTATGTTATGTTGCTAGGTGAGAGGGATGATATACCCTGGTATTATTAATAAGACGCCTGTCTTTCATCTCGGCGTTACAGGTTCGATTCCTGTTGGTATGCAAATTTCAAAAACATATTTTCTTGTCTGGTTTTCACTTAATTCTTAATTGTTTTTTTTTATAGTTAATTCTATTTTTTTTAATACGGTGAGTACGAAAAATTAGAGGTCTTTTGCTTTCATGTTCGATTGCTAATCCTGTGTGGCATGAAATGGTCAAACTTGAAATTTTAGAAATATGGATGTTGTGTGCAGCTTTAGGAAGCATTTGAAGACTACCCTTTTCAGGAAGCCTCATCAAAATTTATAATTATATATTCGTACGAATACTACACACATATACTCCAATAAAAGCCAAATATGTTACTATCACATGTCGGAAGATCTACGAAGGTTTCATTGTAGTTAAGTTCCTTTGGAAATTTTCTGCTTTTTTTATCAAATATTTTTTTTTAAATAAACGCAGATGCTGAAAAGTTCACATTCAAATTGCTGCAGCTTTTCTCTTCGCATACTCAACTTATTTCATTATTTGTAAAGTTCAAGTGGATTCGATTAAGGATTCGAGTGTTTTTGAGGAGAATGTACTTATTATTATTACTCCTTCAGGAATCGAAATTCTCAGATTTTGGAGAGCTTTCTAGCCTTGTAGGTGGTCATCAGACTCTCATGTTTACCCCAGTCTTTGCTGAGTTGGTATTTTTTTAATACTGTACAATAGGCAATCTCTGTGATCTTGTTGACAAGACGCTGGTTTTCCAGCCCAAGGGCTAGAAAACCAGCGTCTTGTCAACTATATATTTATTACAGGTTCAATTCCTCTTCATAATTTTTTTAGTACGATTACAGCCTGATTTTCAATTAAGGCCTATTTAACATTGTTTCTGGTTGGTTTGAAAGGATTCCCATATGGCAATAAGCTCGCTAGCTTTTACTCTAAACAAGAAAAGTGAGTAATGTATAATAAAACAATGAAACTGTTAAATTGTATTTAAATTGCTCGATTGGTCGTAAATTCTCTGATGACCCGTCATAAGTCCGGTAAGGGTAAACGAAATTTTGTAATTCACGGTAATCTGCTCTCCTTCAATAATAAACTGTCTTATACACAATTTTACGGGAACCTATGATAACAGTTATATTTCTTATTTTGAAAGAAAAAATACGCCTTTTTTATACACCAAAAAACTGCTTCCAAGTTCGTAAATAAAAAAAGCATATTTTTTTTTGTTTTTATACGAAAAAGCTTTTTCTCACATTTTCTATTCCTCACACTTCTTAAAAATATTAAACTTAACAACCGTAAAAAAAAACAGTATATACAACACTTAAACAGTTTTTCTCCACGCACTTGGTAAAAACTTTACTTCCCGAAACATACGATTTGCCGTCTCTGTCGCACTCTGTAAGTGAACTGAAGGAGGGTGGAAGCGAGACGGTAAAACGAGGTGACAAAGTCGATATATATGCAAAATAGACGGGGAGATATTTCGTCCGTTACCTTTATTCCAGTTTCGTATGTATTCTGTAGTAACATATAAAACAGGGATGGATTTGGGGAAAAAAATCAAATTGTTTTCTGAAAAAAATAGTGTCGAATTTGGCAGAAAATCATCGTAGTAAATAAAGGTTATTGGATCCATGTTTATAATAATCATATAATTTAAAAAATGGTTATACTAACGTCCGTGTGATACATTAGGTCTTTTCAAGGATACGATTTAAAATTTATTTTTTAATCAATGTCATAGTTTGAACATTTTTATTTTTCAAATATTATTTGACAGGAGTCAGTATGAAACTCTGTTTTGAGATTGATGAAATTCTTCACTTAAAATTTCATAGTTTAATTAAAGACTTATTAATTTGGATCAAAATGGCTGAAAAAAAAGCTGCATGTGCTAAAAGGAGAGACAATCGCGTCAATCACAACGAGCAAGCGAGGCTCTAGAGAAGCAGCAACACGACGTCAATACAAAGCAGCACAAATACAATCACAAAGAGCAACCAAGAATCTAGAGTAGCAGCAACACGACGTCAATACGAAGCAGCACAAAGGCAATCAAGGAGCAAGCGATACTCTAGAGAAACAGCAACACGATGACAACACAAAGCAGCACAAAGACAATCACAAAGAGCAATCGAAACTCTAGAGAAACAGCAACACGAAGCAGGAAAAAGACAATCAAGGAGCAAGCGAGACTAGAGAAGCAGCAACACGAAGCAGCACAAAGCAACCAGAGCGTCATGTTGAAAAAAAGTTAATTCCGTCATTATTGACGGGCTATCACTAATAATAATTATACTAAAAGTAAAATTTATAAGGTCTTGCGTTGTATTATTGTATATTACACTTTTGTTATATCCAGTACAACCTGGCGGGCTTATTACTATGTAAAAATCCCTTCCAACCAATTAAAAAAGTATTCAAGAGGCCTTAAGTGGTAGGAATCCTTTTTGAAATAATCTGTGTTCCAGCAGGAATTGAACTCACAACCCCCACGTTAGAAGATATTCATTGTATCAACTAGACTACGGGGCTCGTATTGCATTTCTTATATATTTTTGTTCCACTTATATTTTAAGTTAAATGTTGTATCATATTGGTGTTGCATTTAATTTTTTTTAATACCCAATGTTAATGACAATTTTATTGTAGTTCTTTTCATATGAATATTTGAAATCAGGACATACGTTGTTAACTTGTGAGCTATGTATTTTGTTAGATTTATAATATTTATAAAGGGACCATTTATATATCGCTGTTTAGAGAATAGACTCTCTTCAAGGGAGCTTGAGAATTTAGCCAGGGCTGCATTGTACTATTATGCATACCGGCTGGAACATAATAAAAGTTATCATCATTATTATACAATAATTATTTTTTATAATGGATGCTGTAGAAATGCGTGAACCGAAAAGAATACAATTAGTGGGACAATTTATTTATTTATTTATTATATTTAACACATGACAATAAATATACGTCATTTGTGAAAAAAACAACAGACAATTTAATTTGGACACACAATTTTAATGGAATAGGGTTTGTTCCCTTTCATTTGTCGTGTCCCCAGTAAACAAGGCTTTTGCCTGTATCTCACCGAGGACATATAGCATGAAAAAATAAATCAATACTTCTTTTCAATTATTGATTACATAAAATCCCGTTGCACATTCTTATCAACCTGACAAACAGTGACACTCAATTACACATGTATACATCACGCGAAACCAAACTCATCACACTTCATCACTCCAGACATACCAAAAACATTCACCCTACAATGTACCGCAAATAACCATTAAAATAAAAATTTAAAACAATAAAAAAACACCACACTTAAGAAAGAGCTCACGCAAAACTTTTCCACAAGTCATTCCTCTTGCAAGCCCAAGTTCTCAAACTCCTGTCGCAATAACAACCACGCTCCGATCGACTGCCTAAATGATTTTTCTCCCTTTGCTTTTATTTAATTCGGCACCCCATTGTATGATATGTCATGGGAGTTAAATACGCATATTGCCTATGGGAAAAAAATGTTTTAACTCTAGGGATGGTGAACATTTGAACTGTTGCCATGAATGACAGATTACGGAATGAAAACAATAATAATTGATTATTATGAGGTTAAGGCTGATGTTTTAAATTAGGACTCGTCTACACAGGTAGGAGCCTCGCTTGGAGCTCAGAGCGACGCTGCGAGCTAAGTGGCAAATTCTAGCGAACCAACGCACCCCATAATATCGCAATGGCCACACTGCACGCTTCGCGCCACGCTACGTGACTATTATAGTCACCTAGTCTATAAGTCACGTAGCACTTAGTTTAGCACTAAGCGAAATACTTCGGTGTAGCCTTAGCCTAAGAGAATATCACTATGAGATGGTTTGGGCAAAGATATATCAAACGGTCGTGGTTTAACTTTTAAAATTCACGCTTACCAAGGTGGGGTCTCAGGATCGATTCCAGGCTGATTCAATTCCTGACAAATTCTATTCCTGACTGGTTTTACCTTAAGACAGTTTTAAACACTTGATTTTGTATTTTTTTCTGTAACTTATATTTTGTGATCCATAAACTTTTATATCGCTGTAAAAGAACAACACAAAATAGCGCTATACACCTGCTGATTCCTTTGGTATATTGATTTCTTTGCTATCGCATCATTGGATTTAATCTGTCAAGAGTATCATATACTATATGATATGCTTGCTGAAATCTAATAGTTTGCAAATTATAAACAAATACACGTGCAGGCATCAGTCAGGTTAGACAGAAAGGATAGAGCACCGGACGTCCCCATCTCAACACATATATTTCGCCTCTTCCATACTCATACACCTTCTCATACAGCCCTACAATATCTCTTACTTCTTACATTTCGTTCATTCAAAACATCATTCATTTGATCCGAACATATTTTCTTCCTTTACCTCACCTTCTACTTAGATGTGTACTGTATATTTGTTTTGTAAATCCTTCTTTATTCATTAGTTCCATCTGCCCAAACCATTTGGAAGTGCTCCTTTTTTTGAACAATGTTGAATAAAGTTGGTTTTAAGCTATTACGTCAGTTAAACGTCAATGAAGTTCTTTAATTTTTAAATCGAATAATATTTTTGTTACATAAGATGACCAATTAAACTATGTTTGTACTATCAAGATGACCTCCGTAGTATAGTTGGTAAGAACAAAATCTTCCAGCTCGGAGGTTATCAAATCAATTCCACATAATACCAAGATTTTTTAAAAAGCATTCCAATTTAGACCTGCTGAACATTTTTCTATTGTTTGGAAGGCATAACCAAATGGCACTATCCTGCCAGTCTGTTTTCAGAGAAAATGTTTTATAGTACCAGAATAATTTTATTTATCCCTTCTTCCTACTTTTATGTAACATACACCCCACTTAAACATTTATCCCTCACCTGGTTTAACAAAAACTGTTTGTTATTAGATTAATCACTTACCTGGATTCTTGAAAATCCAGCCATAAAACAAATCAATATGAACAATAATTGTTGTTTTTTTATTATTGTATTTTGATTATTTTAAACAGAAATTTGTGCAATACAACGATATTTTCTTTTTTTTCTGCTATTTATCTAGCATGACCCAGATAGATAACGACCTAGTTCTAGCTTTGCATCTACATTATGAAGATGGATATATGTGATAGGCAGGGACGGGAAATAGATGTCTAAGGGAGCGGAAGTAGGAGATGGTTGTACTTCCTGCTATTCGGACGATGCTATGGCCCATGGGTCGGGTAATTTATGAAATAGCTTTGTGCATTCGATATGTGAAAAGTAATGGTGTGTTGGGATGCTGTAAAATATCTGTGAGGAAGCATTTATTGTTGTTTGATAAAATTGCAATGTTATTTACTTGAAAGTAGGACGATTTTTTTTACAACTGTTTTAAATAATGTTAATTATAAAATAACTGTTTTTTTTTTCATTTCCCGTTTTTGAAATCGGTAATAGAATCAGTTAAAAAAACAATTATAAATTGTGTTTTACTTATCCAAGGTTTCGGCTTCGAATTTGAATAAGTCAATATTAATATTTAACAATAAATAACTTTATGTTTTTACTAATTACTTCACGTGTCTCAACCTTCTATTCCGAGGCTGTCTTCAGGTGGAATGATCATACTTTGTTACGAGAGCAGTGCTTTAGTCAGACTGGTGACATGTTATAACGAAGTGTTTTTGGTGGAAATACCTAAAAGAAAACTGATAAATAGTGCTGAAACCTTTGGCTATTCTTAGGCTATTTATAATTTTTTTGTTTCTGCTTATTACTTTGAGTATGTCTAATGTTTATAAATGAATTGTTTTGTTTCATATTTTTGACGTACGTCTATGTAAAACTTTATTATCATTACAATTATGATTTGTCTCTATAATATGGTTTACAAACTGCTGAAAAAAATCTTATAAGATAAACGATGCTTTTGTGCCTACAACCTATGTTTATATATAATTCCAATATACATATACTATCACAACCACAATATATTTCATATACTCCGCTTGTATGCACTTTACCTTCCATATATTTGGTGTAAGAATATTTAAAACATTATTTTTTTTTGTGTAATTAAGGTGTTATATTTTCTGGAGATAAGTGTAGGACAATCAGGGCTATCACATCAACGAGTAGAACTATCCTACAATTATCTCCATCATCCTATTATTTTATATTTGGATTAATATAATCAGTATAAGCAGTATCGTAAATTTATTCTTAGCTAAGAAAATATTTTACTGTTTCTATATATCTATTGCTCTTGCTATTTCTTTTATTGTACCAAGTTCCTTGATATATTCATCCTCGTTCAATGGCATCCTATCAATATATGAAATGTGGCTATTTAATGTGAGTGTGGAAGATTCGAAGTATTAGTAATCATAATGACAACAGGTGCATGGCCGCGCTATAACGCATTGGATTTCCGTGCTGAAGGTCGCCGGTTCTAACCCCACGCTTTGCTACTCCACTTGAGCCTTTTCCGCCTAGTGTTCAAGGGTATAAGAATATCTATGACTTCAGTCATGTCTATTCTTTCAAAAAAAGGTTAAATAACACGCTGGTGTTTTCCGACTGTCTCACTTCGGTCCGTCATCGGAACCAGTACAATGGTGTGGCCGGTGAGTTTGTTGGTGTGCAATAGCGCACTCGCTTAAAAATACTTACTCAAACAAAAAACTCCACGGCACAGCTTTGCTTTCCAACTGAATTGACGTTAATCCTCGATTTCGAGACCCAGCAACGACTGTGTATCATGTCAGTAAATATGGGAAATGTTGCCATTTTATGTCATTTGGATGATTTGAAATTTTAGGAATCATAACGTCAGTCTAATCTAATCAGTGTTTATTTTTATTATGAAACTGAAATGATGAGCACTTTGTTTTTCTTAATAGTGGTTTATCCCTCTTTTTTCTCTCCTTTTTAAGTCTTTGGGGATATTTGCAAATATTTTTTTAGATAGATTTGTCAAATTTACAAGCAGTTTCAGCTCAAACTTATGTAAATTTTGCGGATGTAAGTATTGTATTGTATTACATTTTTGCTGTATACAGTACATCTTGACAGGCTTATTGCGACCTGGTAATCTATTCCAATCAATGAAACTGATTTTTAACTTGGCTCAAGTGAATACAATATAGGAATCTTTTTTAAAAATTCTAGGTTCCAACGGTAATCAAACACGTAACCTTCAAGCTGGAACTCAGGCATCTTACCAACTAGACTTCGGAGAGAGTCAAGTGTCTCAGAACAGGCAACGAGCCTTGTAAGATGGCTGATATATGCTGTTTATCTTGTGGAGGAAGAATAATGTAAAAATTGAGAAATAAAACTATGTTTTTCTGTTTTTTCCATTGGTTTATACATATTTTAAATCTGTTTAAGTCTTTTTTTAGATAGACAGTTGTTATCTTCACCCAAATAAATATATCAAACATGAGATTATTACTTAACTAGCACATTTGCCACTTGACAACTCACGCCTACAATATCTCTTATCTTTTCAATCCCACAATAAAAAGAAAAATGTATACCTTAACGAAATAAAGATTTAAAATAGCAAAGTGGGCGTATAGTGCCGACATTGTAGAGAGATACCGCGGGAAATTCCTCGGAAAACAAATTGCACACCACACGCGGGGGAAATTCGGTTATATCTCTCTCCACACAAAGCGCTGCCAGGGGATGATTTGTTTGGGCGCCCGGGGCAGGGGGGCGGATCTTCTTCTGGGTGTCATACCCTCGTTGAACTTTTTAAGTTAAGAAAGTCATGTATTTAACCAAATGTTATCATATTATACAATATTTTGATACAAGTTGACAAGTTTTTTATTTACTCTATTTTCATGCATCAGAAATAAATACATTATTTTTCGTCATACATGACTAACGGAAGATCTATAAAAATAAATAGTTTCTTGGAATTATATTTTGGGAGTTTTATATAAAATACTTTCTTATTTTATATTTGGTACACGGAAATGTAACAAATAATGTACCAATTATGTGTAACAATTTTTATTTTATATTGGAAACTACTGGTGGACCATTTGTTTGAATATAACATTTTTATCTCGTATAAGGAAAGGTGTGGGCTGAAAAAAATATCTGATGTCCTAGCAATCGGGCTAGCTCTATATTGGATGTGGTGTATTTTGACTGAAAGGATGCTATGAGATGAATCCATAGCTTTCGATAGCTTTCCTCCTATATGTATTTTTTTTCGACATTGTCCTGATATATCGATCGTCCAGTTCATTACTCAGACAACCCCAAATAACCTGTTTTGAAGTAATGAGAAAAACAATATTATAATCGTCACCATAAATCAAATACTATTCATTTTTGCCCGAGTTTTATATATTTTATCAATAGATGTTGATAAAATCTATTGATAAAATATATAAAACTCGGGCAAAAATGAATAGTATTTGATTTATAGTGACGATTATAATATTGCTTTTCTCATTATCTCAAAACAGGTTATTTGGAAATGTCTGAGTAATGAACTGGACGATCGATATATGTATGCGTAATTTTAGGATATATGTGTATATGTACATACTATGTTGGTATCATTAAACCTATATTTATTATTTATTAATTTATAATAGACAAATCTATAAGCCATATGATAATAATAATAATAATAAGACACTTTATATACCGCCGTTTAGAGTGTAGACGCTCCTCAAATGCGTTTTAAAACCCTGCAGTGCATTGGGATGCAAATTTGCATCATGATAATAAAAAAAATATGATAAATGCAAGACCGTCTTTTGGGAATAAAATACACTAAAATCATATGGTACAACTATCTTTTTTGTTGACTATTTGCAATTTAAAAAAAAAAAAAAAAAAAGGTGTTTGTATATAAAAAAATGATTTTTAATTGTGCCAGTTGGAGGAATGTTTGATTAAACTTTTTACTGCATTTCAAGAATTAATTAAACCATAATAAAAGTGTTTTAGAAGTAAAAAAATAATAACAATTCAGGTTTGTTTTATTTACACAATATTTTAATGTAAAAACTTATCTGCATGGTAAAAATCAACAAAATATAGTATGTGTGAAGTCAATTTGCATCATCATGAATTTTTTCAATAAAAAAAAACACCAAAAATTGTTTTTGATTTTTTTCATTATTTTACCCGTTGTATACATCACTTTTCCTATGCTGAGTATAAATTTCATCAAAATCCATGATGTCGTGCATTGTAGGGTTAATTAGATATTACAAAATGATCATATACAAATTGAGTGTAAGAATAAAAATGTGATGAATGCAGAGATTAGATAAGAAGCTGTACATGCTTAAAAAATACATTTGGAAAGACAAAAAATAAAAAATGTAATACAATTTTTCATATTATTTTATAAACCACTTTCTTTACTCAGATATTTAATTTACTTTGTTAATTTGGCTTAACAATTATTATTGACCAATATATATCCGAATTTTCGTACATCTATCAGAAACTTCAAAGAGCATACAGCTACATTTTTTTTAAACTTCAACAATAATTAAATCTATCCTTAACATACGTAGTTCACATAAAGACAAACGAAAATACCGTAAGACACTTTGATCCTTATTATCCAACAATAAGTGTCAGTTGAACGACTTTCGACAACATAAAACTCAGATTTAAAAAAAAAGGTTCCTGTCCGTTTTTCACTTAACGTTTGTTACATTTATCTCCTTTATTGTTGGTTGAAAGGGATTACCACATGCCAATAAAACAATTTGTACTGTATACAACGAAAATGTGTCACAATACGGCATGTGGAAAAGGGATCCTAACATACTTAGGATACGTTCTTCTTCTCCCTGGCTCCATCCCAACTCACTTTCTGCGAAGACTGTTGGGGTCAGCTCTCCTCGACCTCAGGTTGTATGCTCTTCTGTCCCGGACTACGCCCCCCAGGCCGTGACTCTGCATCAGGTTATATTTTTGCACCACCTATGAATTTTTTAGTCTTCCTCTGGTTGTTATTCGAGGAAGATCCATGGAGATTGCCTGGTTCACAATGTGATCGGGTGCTCTGCGTCCAACGTGCTCATACCATCTCAATCGCCTCTCCTCCATCTTACTGTTGATGTCTGTTACACCTAGGCTTCCACGAATGCGTGAGTTTTTTATTTTGTCTCTTAAGGACACACCAGCTGACCATCTTAGCATGCGCATTTTAGCAGTTTCTAGTTGCCTGGAGTAAGAGTTATACATCGTCCAGCACTCGGAGCCATAAAGGAGTGCGAATCTGACAATCGTTTGGTAAGGATAAGGTATACTTAGGATATGGTATACTTAGGATACGTTGCAAGAAAGAATAAATAAAGTCATGATAGCTGGTGATTACGAGATTAGTTGAGATAAGTTAAGCAAGAGTAAGATATTCTACTAGATGAATGGACCAAATAAAGGTATTTACAAGATCCTCTTTAATCGCTGCATTCAACGCGTGGTCCAGGACTGACAAGAAAGGAAATAAAACGTTTACCAAGTTCCATAGAATAATGATGTTCAGCATTTAGCACTGATGAAGAAGTAATATTAGTTTTAAATTTTTCAACGTAATATCACTTTGGCTGTCATATAAATTCTTGAGGCTGTTTTTTTTCTAAGCCATGCATGTTTCTACGCATATAACGTTAACATCTATTGGCCAACTGATAAAAGCTTTCAGGCAACAACATGAATCTTCCTAGTTATCTTCGTAGTATATATAGGTAGACATATTGAACCTCGTTTACCAATTATCCAGTGATGTACCAAAAAAAATAAGGGTTGAACTATATACTCTTTAATTAATTCATAAAAGAAAGTTTTACTGATCGATCTTACGAGAAATACATTAGATCTACAAATTAATGACATTTTTTTATCAAATTAAAGTTAAATACACCGTTTTACTTAAACGATACACAAGCAAAAATAACATATGTTACAAGTGTTTACAAATTCAATTTATGACTCGTCATTTTCTATAAAAATTATTCAGATGTACAAGACATTGATTAAACCCGTGCTCACTATGGATCAGAGCTTTTGACTCTTATACGGGTTCACCAGGTTATAGGGAATCTATGGACCAGTGTTTAAATTGAACCGTGGTATGGCTAATGCAACCAAGATATATTCCTAAACCTAATCATTTCTTGATTTTTAAGCTCGGTACACTCGGAAAATGGATAATGGGTGATTGCCGAAGAGCATTTGTTCAACATACCTAACGATTGTTGCGAGGTAAAAACTTCGGAGAAAGATTGACCCGAGTTTGCACAACCGGTAATTAAAAGTATTTAATAAGTAAGAATGTAAAACCAAGCATTTTTATTTTAATTACACCTTTCGTGATAAAACACGTTTAATGAATTTTCCAGTAGTGTATTTAATAGTTTGACTGAAATATTATTGGTTGGAAGAGACGGCCGTATTATAATAAACCCGCTAGGTTCTCCGTGCTCAACGACAGTGCTTTACACCTCAGTTCAAGGTCAGGAAAATGAGGGTATAGGGGGTAACATGAAAAGAGGAACGCCTTCAATAGAAATATTATATGTTTTAGTCACTGTTTGAAGCAAACCTATGCGGATAAAATATTTGTGGTAGTAGGGCAAAAACAGTAAATAACGTCACGAAAAATGAAGAACGATGTAATGGCAAGTAGCGCAATTCCAGGATTAAAAAGATGAACATTTTCGGTATCTCTTCGATTATAGTATTTTAAGATTTTTCCAAGGTGAACTTTATGTCGAAAACGAAACTTCAATTTATTTAAATTAGGTATAAGGTAAAAAAAAATATTAAAAAGATCTGCAGCACAAAGGATATCGTTCAATGGACCAGGAAGAGAAGGCGGTATTATCATGATTACGTGGAATGGATGGACAGAGATAAATCCCATACCAAGCGATGTACGAGAGAGACATTACATGGTAGGAAGAAATAGCTGGTAGTCTATTTCCCATGTTCCACAGCCATAACACATTTAAGATCTACATTTAAAAGAAAAATATGTTTTAAGCTTTTAGAAAATAAAGTTTGCTGACAAAAAAATTGTGTCTTGACCGTATTGAAAATGTTAAAGTTTCTCACAGTTTAAAAATCAGCTTACTAGAAAATTAATGATGGAACAGAAACATTTAAATAAAAGACAAACTATATTATTTTATTTATTGTTCATAACTTCAGCAACACCACTGTTTTTACACTAACGTGTTTATCGCTTGGAATAATTCCACAATCTCATGAACACGAACGTAAGGATTTTTTTTAAATCAGCTTAGATGATGGTTCACAATAGTTTTTTAGTATCAGCTTTGATGATGTAAAAAAATATTGAAACAGCCCGAATACATATTGTTGAAATTCGAGTAGTAACATAATACTTGAGGTTTAAATGGATTGCAGACTACGGATAAAACAGATAAGAGATGAATGTTAATGGATTGCAGACTACGGATTAAACAGATTAGAGATGAATGTTAATGAATTGCAGACTACGGATTAAACAGATTAGAGATGAATGTTAATGGATTGCAGACTACGGATTAAACATATTAGAGATGAATGGAAATGGATTGCAGACTACGGATTAAACATATTAGAGATGAATGTTAATGGATTGCAGACTACGGATTAAACATATTAGAGATGAATGTTAATGGATTGCAGACTACGGATTCAACAGATTAGAGATGAATGTTAATGGATTGCAGACTACGGATTAAAACAGATTAGAGATGAATGTTAATGGATTGCAGACTACGGGTTAAACATATTAGAGATGAATGTTAATGGATTGCAGACTACGGATTTAACAGATTAGAGATGGATGTTAATGGATTGCAGACTACGGATTAAACAGATTAGAGATTATTGTTAATGGATTGCAGACTACGGATTAAACAGATTAGAGATGAATGTTAATGGATTGCAGACTACGGATTAAACAGATTAGAGATGAATGTTAATGGATTGCAGACTACGGATTAAACATATTACAGATGAATGTTAATGGATTGCAGACTACGGATTAAACATATTAGAGATGAATGGAAATGGATTGCAGACTACGGATTTAACAGATTAGAGATGAATGTTAATGGATTGCAGACTACGGATTAAACATATTAGAGATGAATGGAAATGGATTGCAGACTACGGATTAAACAGATTAGAGATGAATGTTAATGGATTGCAGACTACGGATTAAACAGATTAGAGATGAATGTTAATGGATTGCAGACTACGGATTAAACATATTAGAGATGAATGTTAATGGATTGCAGACTACGGATTAAACATATTAGAGATGAATGTTAATGGATTGCAGACTACGGATTAAACAGATTAGAGATGAATGTTAATGGATTGCAGACTACGGATTAAACAGATTAGAGATGAATGTTAATGGATTGCAGACTACGGGTTAAACATATTAGAGATGAATGTTAATGGATTGCAGACTACGGATTTATCAGATTAGAGATGGATGTTAATCGATTGCAGACTACGGATTAAACAGATTAGAGATTATTGTTAATGGATTGCAGACTACGGATTAAACAGATTAGAGATGAATGTTAATGGATTGCAGACTACGGATTAAACAGATTAGAGATGAATGTTAATGGATTGCAGACTACGGATTAAACATATTAGAGATGAATGTTAATGGATTGCAGACTACGGATTAAACATATTAGAGATGAATGGAAATGGATTGCAGACTACGGATTAAACAGATTAGAGATGAATGTTAATGGATTGCAGACTACGGATTAAACATATTAGAGATGAATGGAAATGGATTGCAGACTACGGATTAAACAGATTAGAGATGAATGTTAATGGATTGCAGACTACGGATTAAACAGATTAGAGATGAATGTTAATGGATTGCGGACTACCGATTAAACATATTAGAGATGAATGTGATCTTAAATGTGATGTGTTGTGATTTATTTAAATAGGATTTTAGTCTGGTAACACTTAGGGCCTATAAAAACATCTTTCTGGTTGGTTGGAAGAAATTACCACATGGCAATAAACTCACCAGGTTAAAAAATAGACTGATAAAACTAGTATACAGTGAAAATGTGAGTAAAAAGTATGTTAGAGGAAGACCAAGGAAATTCAAAGTCAGAGAAATTAAAGGAGTTGTTAAAGAAGGTGCATGAATTTAAAAAAAAAGGAATAATATTTTGTAATTGGAAACTGTCTTATCTGTCTACATTGGCAGGAAGATAGCATGATTATATGATTTTACCTTGAAAATGTTCGTTAATTCACCAGAGCATTGAAAAGAATCAACTTGTACGTACTGTAGATATTATATTACTCTTTTATTGCCAAGTTCAACCTGACGGGTTTGCTTCTATAGGGCAATCTCTTCCAAACAACGAGAAAAATGTTTAAGGAGCAGTGAAACCTTGACAGGAACCATTTTTTTAAATGGGTACCAGTAGATCGAACCCGCAAACCCTGAACTTAAAGAAAGGTTTCTCTCAGACGTTGCAAAACACGAATGTAAATTATACTGGTCCATATATACAACTAAGGTTTAAAAGTTTCCGGTTTAAACAAGTAAGATGTTGCCTCTAAGGTTTGGATAGATTTATCAATAAAAAAATTAGATCATCGTTTTTCAACCTGTGAGTCGCAACCTCAGGGAGTATTGCGATTAAATATCAAGAGGGGTCGCAAAAGTTAAAACAAGTTTTAGCGCATGTCCTAGTAGGACGTGCTGATGATTGTGATTGTTGTTTGGTATTTAAATAAAATACCTCGATTAGCAATGCGGAAAGTGAGAGTGAATAATCAATGAATAGTAAACAGCGATGAATGGTCAAGTGATTAATAATAAGTGATTATTTATTTATCGATAAGTAGGTATATATACATAAACAGAACGGGGCGCATGAGTGCGTCCGCAATATATTTTTATCTCACTCCTGCGCGTGCAGAGGTGGTTGCAGACGTTGCAAATAATATAGTGGGTAGAGTTATTTGTTGACGAAAACGGTGAGACAGCGCGATGCGTTCTCTTTCTACTGTGGAATGTAACGTAAATAGTATTTACGGGTAAACAATATTAATGTTCTGGTATGCGACCTTTGGGCATGTCCGAAGGTCGGTTCGTCGGTCGTTGACCGTGCGTGTTGACAATATTCAGGGACGACGGTAGTCCCTACAAAGTTATAAATCGTTTACTTCAATTGTCGCCATTTATATCGGGATAGCAGCGGGAAGGTTTGAGTGTCTTTCAGCTCGTGAACGGACTTTTAGGAAAACTGATGATGCAACCTTTAACAGTTTAAGAAATAACGGGCACTTTGTATTATTTTATTAATGCATTAATTCCTAATTTTAGGGACACCACTGTCCTAGCACTAACGTGTTTATCGCTTGGAATAATTCCCATGCTCATAGACACGGACATAGGCCTCGACCCTCTCCAGGGTACACAATAACAATTTGCTCAAATATGACCATTTCCAGCGATAGCGCGCCCAATATCTGCGGAGAGGATTACACCACCGGGCCACCCCCTGAAAACGTTCATACCCCTACATATTGGTTTGTACACAAATAGAACTTTCGCCGAGACTAATGCTTACATTTTCTGTGAGGATAATCCGATTCTTATTAACGATTTATGAAAGGGGATGAAAGATAATTTTGTAAATTGGTTGCTATTTATTTATTTGTCTTATCAGATTTTATTATATTTTTTAATAATTAACTATCAAAATTTTATTATCTTATCGAAACGTAATAGACCAGCTAGTGGCACGCAAGCAAAATACTTATATTTAATTACTAAGGTTTTTACGAATATTTGATATCTGACTATTATAACGAGTAATATCGAATGGTGTATAGTGAAAGGAAACAAAGGAAATAGTCCATTACAAATACTCATTTATACTTGTACCAAATTATTGAAATCTGCTTATACGATAGTCCACAAACGTATTCTAGAACCATTTTTGATGTATGGAAGGGAAAATTAGACGTAGGAAAACACAAATAAACCGAACTGCTTGCACTGAGTATAAAATGTATAACAGAATGCAGAATCAAGTATTAAACGAGGAATGTGTACTTAAGCCTTATGTAATAAGTTAGATGAATAAGAACACTTTAAGATGGTTTGGGCATATAAAAAGAATGAGAAACATTAACAAAACAAATATGTACAAATGTGAATGAAAAACTTGGTAGAGAAAGGTCAAGAAAGTGTGGTTGTATAAAGTGAATAATATTTTGAAACAATAAAATACAAGAATCCAGATAAATCGTAGTAGTTGTATGAGAAGTATAAGTGTGGTCGAGATACGAAAGATGATGAAAGAGATGCTTAATCGACAGGGAAACAGCGAGATGGTACATACAAGTGCATTCAAAATTATTGTTATTCTCGAGACAACCGCAATACAATATCCCTAAAGTTTTCCATAAAATGTAACACAGATGAAGAATGCTCCCGTGTACAGTATTAAGTATATTCAATGTCTCCTATTCCCTTTCAAACGTTTTGGTTATTTTTGGCAGATTTTAAAATTACATATATTTATATTTTACATATTATTCATAGTTAAGGTACTGTGAAAATGTAAATACATTGGAATTTATTGAGTCAAACTTCTGTTTATTCCACTTTATACGAATATAACGATAAATGTAACATTATCAGTTTCAAGGTTTTCACCTCATCATGAGAGGATCACAAACAAGACTTTCATTTGTGTCTTATTTGTGATCCCTGATGATGATATGAAAAACTTGAAACCGGTAGGGTTATACATCATTATATAAAGTGGAATAAACAGTGTTTGATTAAACAAATAACAATGTCAAAATAATTTATTGTATATAAAATTAAAACACTCTGACTTTATTATTTATAGTTAAGGCATTAATTTGGTGAAATTTAAAAGACATTGTAAGTTTATCACTGTTTATTCCACTTTATGTAACGGTATAACCGTAACGGTTTCAAGGTTTTCACTTCATAATCAGGGAAGTACAAACAAAACTTGTTTGTACTTTACATAAAGTGGAATGAACAGTGTTTGATAAAACTTATATTGTCACTTTGTTCATTTTTTTTTATTGGAAGTGATAAAGCGGAATAAAACAAAGTGACAGTGTTTTAATTTGATATAAATAAACGTTGGAGTTGTTTAAAAAAATGCTGAAGTTGCACAAAGTAACCCTGGAGCTATTTAAAAAAAAACATAGCAAAATAATTTATATTCTCAGACGCCCTCAACACAATATCATTTAAGTGTTTAAGTAAGTGTAATAAAGTATTGAAATAATCTTCTGTCTCCTTGCCCTGTTTTCCAACTGTTTCTCATCCCTGTCAACTCCCAAGGGTCATGCGTCGTGGTTCTCTCCAGTCGGAAGAATTACTTCCGCTCCCCTTACAATATTGATTCCGTTTTGTTTATTTCCGATTGCCCTTCGATACCGAATCGAGTTGGATTGTGTAAGCTGTTAGATACACCAAAAAATATGTTGTGAATCACTGATACAATAATGCTCCAATATATTACTTATTTGGTCTTATAGTACGCGTGTTTCTTAGTATTCAGAGGATTTACGCTTTATTTCAGGTGGATTATTAACTTTTTTTGTTTTTTAGGTGTGTTTAATTCTTTATACACATAAACCTAATAACCTTTGTAGCTCAATTAATAAGACGCTGGTCTTCTAATCAATGGCTACAAGTTCTAAGCCAATTTATTTAAAAAAATGTACAAATCCTTTTTTCACTTAATTATTCTTTAAAATCTTTCCAGGTGCTTGGAATATATAGTCATGTGTCTTATAGTCGTCGGATTGTTTTATTAACTAAGAAAGTTTAATACAACACGCACTCTACTTTAATTAACTAAAGAAACATTTAAAAAGTGGCATGTATAAAGTTCTATGCGTATAGAAACAATGACATCAAATCGTGTTATGAAACAAGAAAAAAAATTGAGGGAAAAATATATTGCCTGAAGTCTTCACCGATCTCAAGAAGGTCATCATTTTTTTCATATTTCAGGAACACTGATGAGGGTTATACTAAGAGTACATAGGGTTGTCGTCTTTAGGCACATTGAATAGTATAAACTATAATATAAGAACTCGAGTTAGGTGCATCGTTGGAACGACCTCATTTTTTTTAAGTAAAGCTGTGAGTCCACTAAAGATACGTTCTCAGTCCACGTTTATTTATACTAATAATGAACTACTGTAAAACCGTATTGTATAACACTTTTGTTGTATACAGTATAATTTATTCCCATATGCGCAATATCTTCCAATGAACCAGATAGATGTAAAAGAGGCCATGGGGGAACCTCTACAGTCACCTTATTAAATATGCTAATTTACTAAATGTATTATACTTTTGTTGTATAAAATACAACCTAGCGGATTTATTTCAATGTGATTATCACTTTCATACACCCACCAGAAAGATGTTTAAAAAAGCTCTTACTTAAAATCCAATTCAAACCCTTTAAAAAAATGCACATCAATTGGAATCAAACACGCATGCAACCTTTAGACTGGAAGACAACCATCCTCCCGACAAACCCACATAAGTTTTTGATAGTTTCACTTCTCTTTTCGAATTGAGTTTTTCGAGAATTGAGTATTCTCAACTCGTTTTTTTTCTATTTTTTTTCGATCTTTCTACCTGGATTTGAACAAGTTTTTTTCGGCGCATAATATTGTATCGGACTTGTGGCGTCACCCTTGTGTGTGTGTATGTGGTATGATGAAATAGACAATGCTGTGTAGATCTGGAGGGAAATTCACCCTAATATTTGTATATGTTCCTGTCATGTAAATCTATGTATGCTATGGAAATATGTATTGTGTTATTCTTTGTTCTTGTAAACTTACATTTGTATGCGAATTCATCTGATATATGTTCTTGTATTTTATATGTAAGATGTATGTTTGTTTGACTCGGATCGCATTCGCGACCCCACTGGAAATAAGTGATTTGCGGGGCGGTGCGATCGGAGTAGGTCGGGGCCCAGTCGGCGTAAGCAGGGCTCAAACCCCGAAAGTTGTTGTATTTCGCGGGCAATGGGTGCTTGTGACGGCCGACTGACCATTAATATAGAGGGCCCCCTGATTGCGAAAAATATATTCTCAGTAACAACCGACTATACTGCGTTTTACTTGAGACCCGCTACCCTGCTTCGACTGCCTGAGAGGAATCTCTCCCTGCTCTTCTTCTTCTTCTTCTACTGGACCTTCACTACGAAATTCGCTACCTCGATTCTCTGAGCGCTACGCGGCAACCAACGTGCCTATCTATCTTTGTACCCGTCCGGTACAAATATAATTTACATATCAGTGAAGGTATTAACTGTTTATAAATCATTCAGTTCTTTCACAGCAGCGCCACGGAATCTCACCTTGTCTCATAATCAAAACTAATTTTGTAGATTTTATCGTATTGCCAATAGGCTAGCAAATACTTGTTTTTCATTTATGTCGTTCCGGTTTTAATTTAATTTTCAAATCTGAATATATCTTGACTTATTTAAACTTAACCAGTTTTTTTTTAGATTACGCCAATATACGTACTGAATAGGTTCCTTTATAGGTTATGTAAGACACATTAAGAAATAGTTAAGAGTTCGCAACCAGTATTTGAGCCCGAGAATAGGTAACTCTGTTGGGTTTATTGGACTTCCCAGCCCTGATAATCCCTCGGGACTCAAGAGAGCGTGCAATGCTGGCGGGCATACGTGGAGGATGGGAACAAGGATGGAAGTCAAGAATTACAATGTTATTTGATCATGTATGGAACATTCTATCATTCGTGAACTATTTCGTATAGAATAACTATATTTAGATCTAACAAAAACCAACCCATATTTACACTGAACGAAAATATCTTGTATTTTAACTGAACCATAGAAATTAATAATAATATTTCCCTTCTATACAGTACCATGCAGATAACTAGAGATTTACTTTGATGGATTTTAGTTTTTCTAATTAAAAACTAGTTAATTCATATCGTCGTCGTTACCAAAATGAATAACAAAGAGAATCAACCCTTCTACTACCGAATCGGTAGAAATGTGTTTTAATATACAAATAAAATGTAACACAGTCCCTGTAACGTTTCACAAATTGGCCCCAATACAACCTTGTAACGACGTTCAGTAATTTTAATTATTTTATCAACTTTAATATAAGCCTCGATTCTCATAAATAGCAAGTTATTTAGGTAAATACATTACATGCAACTAACAATAATGACAAATTAATACATCTTGTTACAAATTAGCAAAAACATGTCAGTTTGTTAAAATCAAATAATATTTGGCGACGTTCGTCAAAAGTCACTACGTTAGTCTGTATTGGCTAGGGATGGGGTATACGATAATGGGATTTTCTATTTTTTTTATACATAAAATTTAATGTTCGTAATTAGTATTAATTCATAATGGATCTTGGCCAATTTAAAGATAGATACAAATCGTACAATACATTAGAAAGTCAGTATAATGAAAATTAGGAATTAAAACGTCAGTTTAGAAAAAAACTATTTTTCGGTTTATAAAAAAACGATTCGATTTGTAAAAAAAAACAATTTTACCCCATCCCTTTGAGACATGACATTTAAACGTCACATTTCCTTGAGTATAACTAGGTCACATTTAATTCAAGTGTTTAAAAAAATTTAATAAACTTAACCAGACTTCTATTCACATTCAAGTTTCATCTCAAATCCTGAATTTCAAGTAATGTCCCGTATATTCGTAAGGGTACTCTGAATGTGCAATGCAACACGGCGCAAAACAGGGTACCACAACAGCCTTTGGATGGTAAAGCACAAATCCTTGTTCACCGAAACGAGTGCAATATTGACGATACATCTTGAGAAAACTACAAGGTGGTTATAGGTTTTGTTCCTTTTTATATTTACGTATATATATTATTTTATTAAATATTAAGATAGTCCATATGATATGCTTGATTACAATATTTAATTAAATTACACCACCCTTCTTAAACTCTAAAATAACTATAAAAGGATAATTTACATAGCGCAGTTTAAAAATCAGACTCTCCTCAATGGTTCTCTAGCTCGGAATTCGAACACTTGATTATTGATGTATCAAAAATATTACACAATACTTTTAATATGAGTGTAAGTATTGGAAGGCGCTGGCTGTGGCCATTAGATAAGGAACCTCCCCACATCTACATTTGTATAGAAACATATTTAATGGACTTCAAATAAATCTTTGTAGATCTTCCAATACGTGATAGTAAGACATTTTATTCGATTCGAGGTTTTTTTGTAAGGTTCTTCATAATATCGTTGATAGGCTCGATATATTGACTCAAATTGGTTTCCATACTTGTGTTAGAAATAAAAAAAAACCTTTACAAGCCAATGTGTCAATAAAAATTGAATGAATTCACAAGACAGACGTTTTTTATCCTACATATATTGCTAACTTGTATGTAAAGAACATTATCTTGGGTATTGAAAGGGATTAACAAGTGTAAAATACGTGTGTTATGGAAATAGGGGCCTTGCATATAATATTCGTTAAAATGTTTGATATAGTAAGAAACGATAAAACAACGGATAACTGAGTAGAATGGAGAAATTAATCATAAGATGGGCGTATTTAGAATATAAGTTAAAACTTATGTATATGTCGGAAATGAAAACGTAGACCTATGTGTAAGAGGTAGGATGAAAAGTAACTAGTTTTAGAATACGTTTAAAGAATAACTGTTTGTTAAAGACAAGTGTTATAAATGACTCACGGAACAAATAAATAATATGCCCAAAATCAATGAAAAGCGAAAAAGATATAAATCGAAGAAACTGTAAAATGAGATAGTTGGAGACATTTTTAACTAAGAAAAAGTTAGAAAAAATGAGAAACAAAAAAGCATGTACGACGAGATATATCTATGAACGTGGAAAATGTGAGATCTATAGGGTCTTACCAATTGAGCGGTTTTTTTTATTTGATTTTTTTTAAATTCTTTAATAAAACACACAATTTGCTTTGATTCCAAAAAACTTTTTATTGGTCATTAACCCTGAGAGCACTACGAGAAAAAAATATAATTGTCTAGTGCTGAGATATATTTATGATTTGGACGTTCGTAATAAATATTTATTTTAAACAACAAAAAAACAAAAAACAAATATTTTTACAACATAAATATATTTTAGAATATGTCCACTTGTATTCTAAATGAATGATATTCAATTAAGAATACAAGGGTTGAACAAATTTCTTCCACTACTATAGCAGTGCGCCGATCTCTCAGGGTTAAAGTACTCGTATAATATATGACCTTTAAACACAAAAAAACAATATCCGCCAAATGTCCATCTCTTGCAGCTCCACAGATGTCCACTCTTTTGTCAAAATTTTCTATGACACTTTGAAAAAAATGCGGTTCTAACTCAACAATAATGCGAATAATTTCGTCCTTTAGCTCACGAATTGATCGGGAATCATTCTGATAGACCTGGCTTTTTACGTAACCCGAGAAAAAATAGTCCAACGGTGTCAGATCACATGATCTTAGTGGCCAATTAACATCACCGTTTCCGGAGATTACAATACATAAAATAATTATCGATTTGAATGCGTTGTTGTATTGTATACGACTCCATTTTTATAAATGCCATACATTACACTTCTCAAATGTCGCAAGACCCAGGCAAATTCGCGACGCCATATGTATTTTATCCAATAATTAAAAAAAACCGCTCAATTTGAAAAACCCTTTATGTGCGTGTGATGATATACTAAATGTTAAGTATATTGACGTTAGTCTCAACCTGTTTGTCATGAAATTGTATTATTTATTTTACTTTAGGCTTTTAAATTTTTCACAAAATCATAATCAAATCAAGCATTCAGGAACGTAGGAAAATTTTCTATTCCATTATTTTTTCAAAACCCAAATATAAACTCCCGAAATGAGAAGACAAGGTCTCCAGGATGAAAGTTATGATTAAGTCATGAGTCCTTTTTTGCGAACGTCCTGTAAAGAAATACGTCAATGGATGATGGCGAACATTCCTTCCAGTTGAAAACAGACCTCCCCAAACTTTTTCAAGTCGAGACCTATTTTAAAGTTTTATTTTCGCATTCCACTGGAGTTGATCACTACAACGTATATACCATATTGTACTATCACACTATTTCTTTACTGAAGTAGACAAAAAAGTCAGAGATTTGGACTTTCCTATCTCGATACACATCTTTCTCTTCTTATACTTCCACCCATCCACAAATTTAAAAAAGGTACTCATTTATGTTGAAATATAATTTAGCCAAAGTTGTTTCCTCCCACTCATCACATGGCCCTACTCTTTCAGTTTAATCATACATCTTTTGAATTCGCCTATATCCACGTCTCGAGTAGCAAGACAGTAAGACAAGGGTTGACGGTTCACCACAGAACGTGCCCTGGGGCACCAGACCCACGTTTAGCTTTCATACATTGAAGTTGGTACAATAATACTGTTATAGACTATAATTTTAGGAAGTTTTGTGACAGTGATCGTAGTAATCACTCGAAAAAAATTGTTTTCATTGTACAGATTTGTTTAGTGATTGAAGTAACTCATACAATAACTGGTTAATATTCCTTACTAATAGTTTGTTAAGGCTTTTACCTTTGAACCTAGTAATTCAGATATCTATACTATATTTCTGGTAGTTCGGAAAATATTGCATCTTGGTAATAAGGTCTCCAGGTTGCACTTAATGCAATAAAGTTGTAAAACAGTACAATTTAAAGGACAAGAAAAACATTGTCTGTGGCAAATACTGGATACACTCGTTAAAAAAAATTTTAGATCATCATAATAATCACTTGAAAATGCCATAATAAAACTGACAGCCCTGGTTTCGGATTGATATAAATCACCATAATCCTGATTTATATGATAACTTTATACTATAAGAAGCAACCTTTTTCAGAAAGTCTTATCAAAATTTATGTAAACACTGAACACATGCACTACACTTAAATCCGAATGTGTTACTACCACATATCAGAAAATCTACAAAGGTTTATTTGTAGTTCGTTATCTATTGGTAAGTTTTCTTACTAAATATGTTTTTCAGAACATATCTTATACAGATGCGGGAAAGTACCTTATCTAAATGCCGCCCCCATTACTTTCCTATTTTTACACTTATTATAATTTATATATGAATTTTGTAATAATTTAATCAATCAATCTTTTTTGGTTCGAGTCCCGCTTTGAACGCCCTTGAGGAGAGTTTGTTCTTTTCTTCGTCTTTCCATTGTCAGGTCAGGTCCCCCAACGTTGAATATCACCTGAGAGTAGACATCTTCGTCCCTGGCGCGGCAGCCCGAAAAAGTCCCCGGCAGCATTGCTTTCTCATTAAATAAGTTATATCTAATGTGTATATTATATATCTTCAAAGTCTATCAATGAACTAAATCCTCAATTTATTCACAGAGATATGGAAGATATCAACATCGGTTTTTTTTCAACAAGGCCTTCCGTGTGCGAGTGGTGATAGTCTCAATTACGTTCGTGAATACAGCACCGAAAGCAATTTGATTTCCATTGACTCAATTCGATATTGGATAAGGTACTATGAAAAAAATACCCCCTTTTTGTTCACGTACCAAACTTTATGAAACACTGTTATAAAACGTTAACTCTGATATTCTTTCATCTCGCTTTCAGCGACTTCTTCTTGCTGAATTATTTACGCGTAATTTCCTTTGATGCTGAAACCAAAAGTATTTCACAAAAAAGAGACTCTATTCTACCCCTAAAATGAATGTATGTAATTAATTCAAACTCTGAGCTGGATAACACGCTAAGCGTTTTTTCTTCAAACTGATGAAAATTTATTTTGGAAGCTTCTTTTGCTTTCGATGAACGTGACGTTTTTTTTTATTTTGATGGGCGATAAACACTTTACACACTCTGCATTTTTCAGGTTGATGGCTGAAATTTTCATGAGCTGTGAAATGCAAAATGGGTGAATTTGTTTTTATTTTTTAACATAAAAAAGGATTTAGACGCTAAGAAGTATTGTGATATTTGATTTTATAAAACAAATCTTTAATGAACAAAAATCTGCACCGAACATTGAAACATACGTCGTTTATCTACTTACGGTGTGATTTCTATAAGATCTCAAAAGAGATATTTACTAAGAATTAATGAAATTTAAATAAAACAGTTTATCAAGAACGATTAGGACAATCTCGTGATTATACTTTTGTATTATACTTAATTTAGTGAAAATGTATTTGAAATGGAACAGACAACATATGCTTAGCTAAACTAGTTGACTACGCTTGATTTAAAAACGGAATTATACTTTAAATATTTAAAGGGGACTTCTTGATATATTAAAAGCCTATCCCAACCAAACGAAAATAACAAAGGAAAGCCTAAAGAGTAAGTATGCCCGCGCAATTACTAGCTGTATTTATGTGCAGGAGATCGATGAATTGACGCGCGAACCTCGCGCCGTGATACTCCCCCTAAAAAATTATGTCCATGTTTTTCGATAAGTATTCAGTGGTATGCTAGGAGTATTTTTATTTATTAGAGTAATCGGGATATAAAAATGGCGAATCATAGGAGAATCCATTTTGCATAGCCGTACAGTTTACTTGGCGATAACTGTAAATCCAAGTAGCAGTTATAACTGATCACTTTTGTTTTGGATGATCAAAAAATGGTCTCGTATTATCTAAAACAACAGTCTGCCGACAAACAGTTTCGGCTCCTTTGTAAGAATGAGACCACCGCACGTGTTCACTGTGACATGACATGTTTGTTATTGGTGCACTAGTCTAGAAACTTTAAAAAATATCAATATTGTCTGTAATGAAAGTAATATTTTTGCTGGGCGAGAGGGAATGAACTATCTTCCCTTGTCGCTGCGGTAGGGACGGTAGCAAAGCTGTCCTGCTCGCCTCATTCCGGAATCAAACGAGCCAGGGCACAGAGCTTGTCTCTCTGAGCTAAGTTATACGTAATTATTATAATTATTATTTGCGTCTTGAGAACTTTCTCGACTCGAGTCATAGAAAATCCAAAGGAAGATTATCGAGAAATTTTCTCTTTAAGTGGAAATCCTGGTTGGAGATTACATAATTAATTCATTATTTAATCCATACAACGTCCATCTCGACTTGCGTGCAGAATTCTTTCACTTCTGAGGGCAGAGCGCCTAGACTCCACCGTACTGTGTTATTACGCAGTTACTCTTCAAAATCATCGAGGCGATTTATATCGTCATTGGCCAACAGCTGGGAGAGGAGTTCCCTTTTGGAGCACGTCAGACATCCTGAACAGAAATTGGAGCAGCTGGAGACTACGCGATTCCTGGTGTGCACATGTGGACGATATCTAATTCGGCAATTTACTTACAAATCGAGGGAAGACTCTGAAGGTACTGTGATTCTTATTTATGTCAATCTTTTGGTGATTTCAAGTTCAATTCAGAAATTTTGATCTCTAGGACGCCTTTAGAGCGATCCGTAGAGATCATTTCCCCTTGCTAAGGAGCTAGTAAATCCTTTCGTAAAACTCTTCAAGTATACCTGACAGAGTCTAAACTATTATTGTATTAAAACTCAAATTAGTCCTACGTCGATCATTGATCCGGTAGTTATATTAAATAATTCTCAATCATTTGTTCATTTATGTTTCCTTCATCTGGTATGCTGTGAAAATCGAGTCTGACTTATAGAACTCCTGAGACCAAAGAAATCTGTGTTGCGAAAAGCGGCTGAGCTAGTCCATTAAGAAGTTATTCTCATGATTATTTTCTAGTCCATTAAGAAGTAATTCTCATGATTATTAGCGGCTGAGCTAGTCCATTAAGAAGTAATTCTCATGATTATTAGCGGCTGAGCTAGTCCATTAAGAAGTAATTCTCATGATTATTAGCGGCTGAGCTAGTCCATTAAGAAGTAATTCTCATGATTTAAAATCATTGGAGTTTTAAAATATAGAAATTAGAACAAAGCTACACAGGTAATAAATACCGACAACTTTAGTCATATTTACTAGAAAATACACATTTTAAATATACTAGTTGCAACCCGTGAAATATTCACCGAAGTAAACCAAATTCTTCATTTATGAAAATATATATTCATAAATGTAAAATTTGTTTATACTTTATTTTATTATATATCCTTTATACATCGTCCCCTTTTACACCGGTTCAAAAATTGTTAGCTAGGTATTTACAGTTCGTTCAGTATCACGGACCCACCGAGATTCAAATTTTGAATTATTTTCGGAGAGAATACAAGTATTCCTCTCTCGCTCTCTTGTATTCAAAATTCAATTCTCGTATTCTTTCTTTGGCGACAACCATCGTATGGGTTTTGGCCTATTTATACTATGATTCATGTCCTAAAAAATACTCATAATTTTGTTTTAACATTCAATGTACGTTGGCTTAAAAAAAAAACGAGTGTTTCTTTAATAAAATACCGACAATTCACAAAATAGTCAAGCGTAATGCGCTGCAAAATTTTAGAATTTTTGCTTTCGCGTCTATTTCCGGAAAATCGGAAACGCGAAAACACTTTATACCATAAGTGTGAGAACTGATTTAAGATTCTGACTTAAATATAATCTTATTCGTGGGAAAAGCTGAAGAAAATATTCATCGCTCTTTCAAAATGTATGACTTTGAGATATTTTATTTAAGATACTCAAAAATGATTGGACGAAGATTACTGTTAAATTCTCTGTTCAATTGAACGTTTTATTTAACAATATTTTTTTTTAAATAGTAATGTCTCATAATAATACGTCCATTTTTGAGAAAACAAAGAGGACGCCTTAATATCGAAACTGATATAGTATTTGGCTTGAATAATCTGTTGACAATATTTCATTCCAAAATTCATCTTCAATGGGACTAATATATTAACATTAATGACGAGCAAAAAATTTTTTTTTCATACAATAATCTTCATTTTTCACATATGCTTATCTTAGAAAGTTCGATTTAATTAAAAATTAACATCTTGCCTCAAACTATGTAAACCGTGATCGATGGATTGACATTCAAAGACATGATTATATCAACTGTTGTAAATAAAGATATTTTTCACCCAAAAAAGGGAGTTTCGAAAAATGTTAATTAAAAGTTGATTAAAATAACACATTAAGTGGCATTAATGTATTAATACATGCAAAAAATCTTAAAAATTGCGTTAAAAAACAGTGTATGTTTTCCGTTAAACATGCAATATTAAAATCCCGAAAAATTGTCACGAAGCTAATAACTTTTCAATTAGGTAATATTTTATCAAAGTGAAAAAAAATTATTTTAATAAATCATTTTGATGGGACTGGGAAATGTGTGTGATCACCTCTGACTAGACAAATATCTCGAAATTACCATTAATATGCACTTATGCTCGGTTAGGTAAATAATTCACAATTTAGTATTTACTTACATGTCTAGCTAGTATATTGAAATTGTGTTCTGGACATACAATATTTATAAACATTAAACAAGAATGTTGTGTGTCATCATAGCATTGAAAATTACCAAATTTGGACATACAATATCGGTGCTTTAAGATGGTATTCTGCTCTAGACATTTAAATAAATCTTTTTTTTGCACATCCTTAAAGTTTAGCCCTTTAAAAATATATTTACGAAGTTATAACTATAAATGAGGCAGCAATTAAGCCGCGCCGGAATGACTCGGACAATAATCTCAAAACTTTAAACGCGTTTTTCTAGAAACTACTTTTTTCGACCTGATCGACATAAAATCTCAAGTTCTATCCAACCAATTGCCTTCAAATTTGGTATGAACCTTTGATAGACGTTTCTCTATTGTCTTTTAACTTGGAAAATTCAAAACAGTTTTTTTACTATTTAAAAAAAATAAAGAAAAGGGTAAAAAAAATTCACGATTTTTTTTCTCTCTTTGGTACCAACTATAACGACGTATTATTTTTTGTCAAGAAACTGTGTATGATTTTTGTTTCAAATTTACAAAAGGGTTCCAATCATGTCGACCAGCTTACCCCTCTTTTTTTACGATAAGGTATAACAGCTGATAACATCTTGAATTTTCTTTTTTTTTTCAAATTTTTTTTTGTACCTTTTGAAATCATCAATAAACAAACTGTAAAAAATGTATGGTATTAGAAAAATATTTTTTGTTTTTTTTTTATTTAGTCTAAAAAATGCCCGAAATTCACGCCTCTACAGTAGAATACTCCCTTAAACAGCTTATAAATCCTCGAAATTGATAAAAAGAATACTCGCATTTTCGAGTACGTGATATTATTGATACTGTTCATATTTACTTTAATACACATGCGTTAGTAATGGTATTCACTTTATGAAATAAAGTTTATCTCACAAAATTTTATTCTTTTATCAAACGTAAGATTTGAAAAATGTTCCTTTTTTTATAAAGACCAGTATCCGTGACCTAGTTAATTGGTCAATCAATTATCTTCTACCCAATGTGTCGAATTCAATGTGTCTTGTTTGATTTTCGATGATAACCAAGTAGAGAAAAACCAGTCTAATTAAAGCCAATCTAGTGACGTTCTTAGTTTAATAGTCTTCTGTTTCGTCTTAAAGTTTTAAGACACGTAGTGACACTTTCAGACGGCTCAATCAATCTTACTTGTACGGCACCGCGTACAAAGAACTGTAAATAGGTGCGATGGTTGCTGCGCAATGCTCGGAGAATTCAGGTCAATTCCAAAAGGCGTAGATCGATGAGAAGGTAGCGATGGTGAAGAAGTTCCTCTTATGGCAGGTTATAGCAGGTGTCAAGTAAAACACAGGAGGTAGAGTGTACTGAGAATATATTTAAAAAATGAAAATGACCCTTCTTATGAACGGTCAGTCGCTCATCGCAAGCGCTCACACCCCACGAAATACAACTTTCGGGAGTGTTGCGCAATGTTTAAACCGACCGGTCAGCGATCTAGTCACGACGCCCGTCCATAAGTTCACATTTTTATTGCGGTTGCGACAACGCACGAACACAAACATAAATTTACTATAGAAACCAAGAATATATCAAACAACATCAAATTTTCAGAAAAGAATCTATACATACAGATCTCAAAATATATCATACAAAATGCAACAAGAATTTACGTAAATTAAGGGTGACGCATACGTCCGATAAATTACTTTTCTGGTGTTCTATACAAACCCTGAATTCTTTGAATGAAATAATTAAAAAGGTAGTTGTTTACAATATATATTATTCAGTAATCTAAATTTGATCATAATTAAACAGTGCCACTCTTCACGGTCCCGTGTATGCATCTACGAGAGATAATAGCTGTTGCTTGTATCTAAATATACCAAGTTGCACTTATTCCTGAAACAGTTGCATTCGTGCAAGAACAAGTGTAACAAGATAGAATACTATAATAAAATATATCAGCTAGGCGTGGACCTCCAAAGCCACAGTGATTCGAACTTTACAAGATCCTCCACAACGGTATGGATAATGTAAGTGCAAGATGAGTGTCATAATTCTTCAGTGCTGTTCAAAGGCAAAGTCTTGTAGAATTTTCAATTATTTTTTAATTGAAAAAAATTGAGTCAATTATCACGGGGGATAAAACTATGGTTTTGAATGATCATCGTCTGTCGAAAAAAGGCTAGATGGAGTGGTGGCGTTTGGGATTAGAAATATGAAAGTGATATAAGCAAAGTAAAATATCGTGCCTGCATGTTTTTAGGATTGTCAGAGAATTCTACTAATTGATTTCAAAGAGAGACACACTAAGGTTACTTATCTAGTAGTTTGTATCATTACTTTCTAGTAGTTTGTATCATTAATGTACAAACTAAGGGATACCTTAAAAATAAACCGTCGAGCAGCTGTCACGAGGCGTGAGATTTTTGCACGACAATGCGCCAGTACATATTTCTGATACTGCGAAGGCTGCCATTTAATATCAGTTTCCAAGGATTGAAACACTCACCCTTTAATTTTAACTTAATCCTGTTGATTATTTAATATTTTCTAAACTGAAATCAGGTTTATGTGGGGAAAAAATAAAAATTACGAAAAAGTGATATCTGCAGTGTTACGAAACTTTCAGAACAAAACATTGAATATTTTTTCAGTGATATTGAAAAAATAATTCAGTTTGAATAAAATATATAAAACTGCAGGGTGACTATTTTAAAAAACGTTTCATTCTATCACCTTTTTAAACCCTTTTAGAGGGAAACTCGTGGACCTTGCGATGTACTTTTATAAACATAATCTATTTCATATTTGTATCTTATTTATATTTTGTATTGTCTTTGGCGTTAAAATCGTTTTTCCTTTACTATAGTTCATATAATATGCTTTAATTTTGTTTGTTATTGTACAAACTGTGTCAACCAACTCAGCTATTCCCATATAATGTAAATTCGTTTGTATTTTATTAAGCAAATAGGAAGTTCTTAATGCTGTAGCGATGTCAACTGAATGGGTTGTTCCGTCGAGCATTGGGAAAGGGTTTAGTTTGTACGTATTTACTAAAGAATTATAGCGAAAACTTGAGGACTTCTCCAAACACCCATTCCCCATGGCATATCCGATATAATGGAATAAAATGGTACTTGGAAGAATTTAATGTTGTCTTAATTAATAAATAACCGTGCATAATTAAGTGTGCATCTGAAAAAAAGGGGATGCTTTTGTGATATTTATTAGTCAAAACAATTAATTAATTTATTCGTATCCCCTTCATCCCCTTCAACAAACATGAATAAGTGATTTAAAGATATTGAAGAACTCAACCGGAAGGCCATATTGTTTCCAGCCCCAATAATCAATTCTCCAGGTTAAAAACCTCTGAAGTACAGAGTAATTTAGTATCAAGGAGAGAGCAGATTTATTTCTTTATTTAATTTACGACACAACAGTGTCCTTTACAAACACATGCACATGTGAAAAGTAAAAAAAATACAAAACTTTATCTTAAAAAAGTATGTAGATACAAAAAAAACTTTAATTATAATATAATAACAAATGAATTATTAAGTCATTGATTCAAATTATTCAATATTTATTTGTGTATTTAAATTCACAATATGTTATGTATGCATTTTACAAACTATTGCCAAATTTAGTCAAGCACGTAACTGTGGAATACATATTTTAAAGTGGTAAAGAGGTTAGATATGTTGCGAGAGGGGCAACGCTTACAAAGAACCAGGAGAATTGGATGATTTAAGAATTGTATGGATAGATCTTAAAATTTAACGAATACATGGGTTCACATGGGTTCATGAGATGCGAATTGCTTTGCAGAATCAAAACATTCCACATGTTGATTCAAGATTACTCAACTCCAGAGGCAAAGTATTGTCCTTACATATCCTTATGTAACCTTAAATGTCCTTATATTCCTTGTCATATACCCTTACGAACCCTATCAGGGTCATTTAGCCACTCCGGGTTGACTTATTTTTTAATCCATTCAAAAAAAAATCGAAATAAAAATGTTATGGGCATCGAACAAGAATAAATATTATATTCGTTTGTATGGTTTCATTTTCCAATGTATCCCAAATGATCATTCAGTCATATTAATACCTTGACCACGAGAAAACATTACACTTGAAATTCTAATACCTTGACCACGAGAAAACATTACACTTGAATTTCTAAAAAAAAAAAAAAAAAGATAAAGGTTCAAGTTCTTATAATTTATAGTCATATACGCTATCGGTTTTACTGGAGTTCTAGGAGATTATTTGTTTTTTAATCCATTCAAAAAAGGCTGGAATAGAGCGACAATACGTGTTTTTAGCATCCACCAAAATTGAATATGGACGATAGCAGGACTTTTCTGCATTGAACGTGTAAAAATGATATATATTTGAAATTGTGTGGTGAATAGTAATCAAATTAAAAATCAAGTCATTTAGGATCCTATTTTTTAAACGTCATCAGACCATCGTGTCTGAGGTTTAAAAATCTTTTATCTTGTTCTTGGTTACCATTTAAGGACCTTGCTTTATTAAATACTATTGTACATATAATTGATTCAATAAATATAAAACTTACTCTGGACGAATCAGAGGGAATGTTGTTTTGGTACTGAAAACTCGTGTTACCTGCAAAGAAAATAAAGATTATAAAAAAATGTCAATGATGCACTAAAGCACGTATAATCAAACCAGACAATATCAAAATCTGCTAAGATGATAGTCTACAAAAATATTTTGTTGCCAAGTTTGATGTATGGCAGTGAACCGTGGATGTAAATAAAGATTGAAAAGAGACGAATAAATGCTGCAGAGATGCGTACATTGAAAATAATACATGGAGTGACAATGTATGTCAGAATATGGATTGTGGTGATAAGGAATGAATGTGAACTTAAGAATGGTGTGTTGAGTGAGATTTACGTTGAAATGGTTTGGGCATGAAGAACGAATGAATACAGAAAGAATAACAAAACAAATATACAATGCAGATGTGAGTGGAAGGTGTATGAGAAGAAGGCCAAAGAAAGTATGGTTGAATCAGGTGCTGAATATAAAAAAATAGTAAGTATAGATAAATATGTACAGATGTACATAAGCACAATCGGGTGAATTTATTACACGTATATATTGTAGTATAATCTGGTGGATTTATAGTCGTGTGGTAATCTCCAACAACCAACTAAAACGGTGTTACAGTAATCCGAAATGAAAACCAAACTGGTTCACCTTTTGAAAAAATGGGTAGTGCCTTTCAATAGTGACTTCTCTATCTTTAATGACTTAATGTGTTTCTCCATAATTTCTATTTTCTTGTCCTTTTCCATATTCCTTTTTCCTTTCCAATCTTGAGTGGCATTTGCAAATATGTGTTGTTTTATTGTTTTTTAATAGTATATTTTTAAGTTCACTTCTTTTTTTCAAGTAACATGGTACTCTTTTATCCATTTATTAGCCTAATATTTGTAAATCTTGTCTGACCTGGTTGATTGGAAGATATTGCAGTTTGGTTTTAAACTGATAAATTGTATATTTTACAATAAAGTGTCTTAATAATTACTCCGATTAATTTGAAGATTAGTTAATCGGAATTAAATATATTTTGAGAAAGTACAAGCAACTTTCTAGGCTTTTTGAAATTCAGGCTCAAAACCATTTTAAAGCAAATTCAGGCTTTAATGTGTACGTAGTCCGTTATCGCTACTAATCGTTTTACACTCATCTGTCTCGTCACCGAAATAAATCTACTTACGGGCAGTTACTTCTAGGTCACTACTTGATGTCGTGCTTATTAAAAATAAAGGAAGCTCGATCCTTTATTGTATATCACGCTGGATAGGGACTTATTTTATCCCCCATAACAAGGTGGGTGGTGGTATAATCGAAGTGAACTGACTTACAGCAACGCAAATTTCAATATTTTCTCCATCTTTACTACTCTCGAAAACCTGCTTCTTAAAAGGCAAAATTCCTCGAAAAAAAAGTTCTTATCGTTCAGTATCACTATTTGTCAGGTTGATGAGAATGTGCAAAGGGGTTTTATAAAATAAAAAATCGGAAAGAATTATCGATTTATTTTTTCATGCTATATGTACTCAATAAGATACAGGAAAAATCCTAATTTACTGGGGACACGACAAATGATAGGCAACAAACCCAGATCCATTAAAATTGTATATTCAAATTAAATGTCCTGTTGTTTTTTCGCAAATTATGTATATTTCTTGTCACGTGAAAAACGAAAAAATTTTTATTTATAAAAATCGTTTACCTATGTATAGAACGCATTCGTGGAAGCCTGGGTGTTACAGACATCAACAGCAAGATGGAGGAGAGGCGATTGAGATGGTATGAGCACGTTGGACACAGAGCACCCGATCACATTGTGAACCAGGCAATCTCCATGGATCTTCCTCGAATAACAACCAGAGGAAGACCAAATAATTCATGGGTGGTGCAAAAAGATAACCTGATGCAGAGGCACGGCCTGGGGGACGTAGTCCGGGACAGAAGAGCATACAACCTGCGGACGAGGAGAGCTGGCCCCAAAAGTCTTCGCAGACAATGAGTTGGGATGGAGCCAGGGAGAGAGTTTACCTATGTATATAAATTACTCGTAAAATCACCCTTTTCAATATCCGTGACTATCGACTTATTCATTTTCATAATTAACTTACAAATTTTTTCTTAAAAACATTTATTTTTTATTTTTTATGGCCTATTTTACCATATCGTCTGGAAACAACAGTTATTGGTTCTAATTAGAAAGATACTTGATAATTTCTTTTTATTTTACTTTTAACTGCATCAAATTGCTAATGAATATACATGATGACGATCTTTTATCGATTTCAAGTGTAAATTGACATATTTAAGGTGTTAAATAAATAAGTTATTGTGCTGAAAAAAGTATTGTCTGAGACAAAGATCTTTATAAATGTTAGCATTGCCAATTTGGAAATGTCGTCAGGACGATACGATACACGAAAGAGAAGATTAAATCTTCAATTAACCTTCTGAGGTATCAATGAATGATGATTATCTTGGGAGATTGTCTGCAATTATTCAGGTATGAAACAAGGCAAGGTTGTTAATAATGGGCCCCATTCATCGTTATTTGAAGGGAATGGGTTCCATTCATCGTCATTTGAAGGCAATATCATCTGTTTAACTGAATACAGTTTCCAATCAAGACTAAAGAAACACTCAAGTTTTAACATCGAAATAAATTTTGATCCATGTATATTATTTGTCTATAATGATAAAACTATTTTTTTTTCTTTGATATTATGATATATATTTTTTTCATGTAAATATACAATCTCGCAGTTTTCCTATCGGGTTGGGTAGAGAAGAAAAATGTATCTCTCGTGACACATTTTTCACTTCCTCTACACCCAAAATATTTCACCTCTTCTACTAAAACCTGTTCCTAAAGCTCCTAAGATTTTGCTAACTTTTACATGTTCATCTTTACAAATATCATAAAGTCGATCCAAACATACCGTCTTTGGTCTTCCCCTTCTGCGCCTCTCTCTCACTTTGCACTGTATATTTGTTTTATTGGCAATTCCTAATTCATTCGTTCTACATGTCTAAACCATCTCAGAGTGATCTTGTTCATCTTACTAAATATATCAGTACTCAGTTTACAACTTTCGCTGATTACTTCCCTGTACATTGTTATAGATTGTAACCCCGTGTATTTTTCTCAATTTATGAATTTCTATTGAATTCGTGGGGTTCCTTTTAGTATGCCAACGTCCACGTTTCACCCTCATACACCAATGTTAGTTCTAAAATAGCCAAATACATTAATTTTGAAGATAATTGAAAAAATATATTGTTCTTAAAAGAATTTGATTCAAACTAAACCAATTCTAAAGTGGCCTAAGACACAATATATGGCTCGACATGTAGAGTTTTATTAGAATAAATTACTTCTCGAATGGAGGTTGACATTCAGTTATACAATGACCCTTTATAAGTTGATGATATAATATTTAGGAGACTGAGGAAAAAACTGGATGCAACGACTCTAAAATAGAAATAAGTGGAATTATTTTGAAAAGGCATTTATCTAGAAGGGAACATATCAATGTGATTAATTAGAAAGCAACGATTGATTACTAGCGCATATGGACAAAAAAACTTCATCAAAGGTTTTCTTACAAAATAAATATATAAAAGTTTGGTGTAAGGGTAAGCAGGTCTTACCTGCGGCTATTTGATTACATACCTCTTCATATCCGCATATGTTAAGAAAATATATATTTGGTAATAAAAACGCAGAGACTTCATCAAGATAAGACAAACTGCAAAAAAAACCATTGTAGATTTTCCGATATGTTAAAATAACATATTAGGATTTAGGTGTAGTGTAATGTACTTGTGTAGTGTTCGTAAATAATCATAAATGTTGATAAGACCTCCCAAAAAGGGTTGACTTAAAGTGCTTCCTAAAGTTGCACACGTCCCTCATACATCTAACACTAAAAGGTAGATCACTATATACCATACAACTAGCAACGTCAATAAATCTTTCGTAATACTTCGCCCAATGAAATCGATTTTTCGAAACAAACAATTTATTGGATAATGAAATTGACTTCGAAATTCTTATTCTCTCCAACTGTATTATACAGGTAAATTATAATTACAAAGTAAGTATAATTTAAATTCCACATAAGTTACAAAAATACGTAAAACAATGCATTTAGTAATATTAAAGATAAGTTGAGAAAAAAAAAATTAGCAATAAATAGCCAAAAAAAAAGTAAAAAACGTTCGGAATAAAACAATCTATGGGTTCAAAAACTACATACTTCCAATGAAACAAGACACTGGTGGGTTCTATCTGTAGAAAGCTTTGATATGTGAGGTAGAAATACGTGTTGCGATGATTCATACAATTAGTGGATAACAAACTTATTTTATTGTGATTTGTTTTACCAAACTCTGTTTATTCCACTTTTTGTAACGATATAACCCTACCGGTTTCAAGGCTTTCACCTCATCATACGGGGAGCCCTAACAAGACTGAATTCTGTTCGAACTGGTACCGACATACATATACGCTTCTAACGGTAAACATTCGGGTTGACAACTGTGGGTGGAGGGTCTTGTTTGGGCTCCCCTGATGATGAGGCGAAATCTTTGAAACACATAGGGTCATACCGTTGCAAAAAGTGTAATAAACAGTCTTTGATAAAACAAATTACAATGTCTTTAAACCTCCAAAATGTTTATGCTTTAACTTTAAATAATGTAATAAAATAAAACTTATTTTAATATTAAATATAACTGCCATATTACGTTTATTTTTTAATAAGAGATAAACTTTTAATTTTTTCAATTTATATATTTTCAATAACCGATTTCACATTAATTATTTCTTATCATAACGATTTTCATCTTCGTTCTGTTTATTCAACATTAATTAATGTATTGTTGGATAGTAGATTGATGTGACTTAGGGCGGGAGGACGCGTGGCAGGAGTGTTAGCTCAAGGCTGATCTCGGTAGCTTTAGGGTGAAACACTGTATCAGAAATTAATTAAGTGTAGAAGTTTCTTGCGTCATTAATACAGAAACTTCAGTTGAGAAACTCAATAAGAGTAAAATTATAGTTAATATATATGAAAAACGACCTTCATGGCTTAGTAAGTATGGTGGTTGTCTCCAATTTATGTGTTGCGGGTTTGATAACCGTTGGAACCTTTTTTTTAACTATTCCATTTTAGTTTTCACTTGATGACTATTCAAAAATTTTCTAGTGGATTGGATGAGACATCCACATGATCCACCAGGCTATACAGTGTACAACGGAAGCGTAATGCATTTTAATACGATACAAAAATTTTCTTTACATTGAAAATAAATCAATAAATATTAAAACAAAAAAAGTTAATTTAAATCTGATAAAATTGTGACTTTGACTAAATTGTATGTACTATACAATACTTATATTTTCTTTCATACTTTTCTTTTACCATAGAAACATGGCAATGGAAAAGTGTGAAAGGAATAGCAAACGTGATATATGGGGAGGTTAAATATGGAAGCAAATTGAAGAATTCTGCTATATGGGTAGTATTTTCTAAGATTATGGAAAATCCAAGAGGAATATCAAGCAGTGTGTAGCGACAGGAAACAAAGTCGATCAGTTGTTAAAAATATATACTCGAACCGGACAATATTATTTTACATCGTCCGTTACGGTGCATGCAGTAAGACTCTGGATTCAGTTACAAATCAATGTTAGACTCGCTTTGTTCTTGGCATGCATTAAGAAGCGACAGAAAAAAACTCATCATTTTTAGTCAATAATATAACGTGTTTCATTACTGATTTTTTATTTCTTCTTCGACACCCTTTCTTTTTCCTTTCATTGATGATATCTCACTTTATATGAAAAATAATGTTCGCCTGGTTTCCGTCTTTGTGGGGTTTGTATGCTCACGTATGTGTTCTTGAATTTCATGGGGATGGAATAGTCATTTGAATGTTTTTTTGCGGTCATGTACTCGTAAGTTGCTTAATTTACTTTTGTCTGGTTGGGTGGAAGAGATTGCCGCCTTTTAATAAGCCCGCCAGACTGTATTTGCAAAAAAAGTTTTAAATAAATAACTATTATAATCTCTTAAGATGATAATCCACAACGTTATTTTAGTACTAGTTTTGACAAATGGAAGTGAAAAGTTTACTTGAAAAAAAACATGAAAAGAACTGAACAATTGCTGAAGAAATGCGTGCACAGAGAATACAATGTACGTGTATGATAGAAAACGGAACGAAGTGATAAGATAATAATGTAGATTTAACGTTGTGTAAGATGAAGAATATCACTCTGAGGTGGTTTGGACAGGTAAAGTGAATGAGGGAAGATAAAATAACAAAAATAATATTGAATAAAAATATAAATGAAAAGCATGGTAGAAAAATACAAAACTAGTATGGTTGGTTCAAGCAAATGATATTTTGAAAGAAAGTACATGGAAAGAGGGAGAAATTGAAGTTATACGAGAAGGTTTTTGGATATGGAAGAGGTGTGTATTGAAAATTTATGATTAAGAAAACAAGTTTGAAGTAGTTTGGGCATGTAAAATGAACATATAGTACTAAGGTGAATAGAAAACGTGGTAAAGGAAGACAAAAGAAGATGTGTCCATGGATCAATCGAAGATTTTTTTTAAAAAGAAAGAAGCGTTGAATGTCAGAGAAATGATAGAAGTGGCATTTAAATGTGTATGGATATATCATATAAGAGATGAAGGATGAGTTATAGTACGGATTGAATGATGATGATGTTCTGAATGAAATAATTTATTAAAGTTTTAGCTTTGACTTAGTATTATAAATTTAGGGTATAGAAAAGGCGAAGGATTTATGTTGAGATTGAAAGTCTCGCTCTCTTTGGAGGGATATATGTTGTGATTGGAAGCCTCGCTCTCATTGGAAGGATATATGTTATGTTGAAATTGAAAATCTATTTGGAAGGATACGATGTTGAGATTGATACTCGTATATGTTGAGATTGAAAGTCTCGTCTTATTTGTCAACTCCGAAAGAGAAATAGCGTGATGATGCGTATGAATTATGGTTCAAATTTACCAGTAGTGGCTCGTCATCCTAGATTAGAGAGAAGACGAGCCGCACGTGTCATTTAAGTTTAAGTAAGTCAACTGAATGGCACGGGTGTATTTTACAGCCCTTAAAAAAGATTTTTCTAACTGAATAAATTACGAACAAATTTTAAGATATTTGGTTTGACGTTATTTACCATGGCCAATAATATTGTTATAAAATCTATTTACTTTCACATTTCAGCTTTACTTCAGGATAACTGTACTATTCCCTTAGGCAGAATGCTACATTTATAACTGACAAACACGTGCCATCCGTTGAAATTTGACACTTTTTTATGTTTCAAATTTCTTCTATGTTAAAAATCGAATTGATAGCGTTTAAACATCCATGACGAATGAAAAAAAAACTTTATATGTTAAAAAACATTTTTATGAAATCTTTTGCGTACCTAGAACTGCCAATAAATTGATTAGAAAACTAGAATGTTTTACAATAAATTGCCTTGTTATTCTACTAGTTACATGCATCCTCGCTACACGTGTTTCTAACTCATATGTTACACCAAGTCTTTCTGAGGATTAATGTAATAAGTGAAATAACAAAGTAATTAATTGTAAAATATTCACAAACTCAACCTTTGTTTCACAAACTTGACCTTTGTTTCACAAACTTGACCTTTGATAAACAATCGTAAAATCTTCAAAAAATATTGTAAACAGTAGTGTGCTAGTGCAAACCTTAATGTATGAAAGCGAAGATTGAAATTGAAATTTTGATTGATTTGCTCTTGTCACTTCTGGAATATTGGAAGGGAGTGATAAAAGCAAAATAAATGCTGTAGAAATACGTGACTCGCGTTAAATATGTAGTATTACAAGTTTCGACAGAGTAGGATATAGTCGGATAAAGGATATTTGTTAAAGACGTATGTTATAAGTAGTGTAAATATTAATGTAAAGAAAACCACATTGAAAGACTAAGTCGCGAAATAATCATTTAAACTAAAATTGATGGTACGCGAGGAAATGGTAGACCGTAAAATGTGGAAAAGTCAGTTGGAGAAATTGCAACTTGGATAAGTTGCAACAAAAATTGGGATAACCAAGCACTTTTCAAGTACTTAGCACAAGAAAAATATATCCCAATAGTGAAAGATAAAAAAAGACTTCTAGCCATATTAAATGCTATATTTAGTATTACAACCAAGACTTGGTTGTGCTCCCCTGATGATGAGGTGAAAGCCTTGAAACCGGTATGGTTATACCGTTACATAAAGTGGAATAAACAGTTTTTAATAAAACAAATTACAATGTCTTTAAACTTCCACAATGTTAATTAATGCCTTAACTATAAAAAATAAATTATATTAAGTATGTAAAAAATATGAATTTATCCGCTAAAATTTGAAACTGAACCTGAAATTATGAAGAAATTCATGCGAGTGAAAAAGCAATTTAAAAAAGTATTTTTACGTATGTAAAAACCTTTAATGTAGTGCACTATCTATAATTTAAAAAAAAAAAAGAGCATTTACTGTGTTTTTAACTTAAAGTAGTTACAAGAACCTTCCACTCCTGTCACATTGACGGATTGCTCAAGGCATTCTCAAGCGTTCCGAACACAACAACTAGCGACATCTCTCAGAATTTATGGGAGCCGATCCTGAGGACGCTTTTTGTCTTAGAGCGGGGTTTGTAACAGAGGATGTTGTACCGTGTAATTAATAATAAATATCAGTGTGGCATGCCTCGGATAATACGACGCTATCATCTGAAATACCTTACATTAATTATTTATGTTTAAATCAAGGATTAATGGCAACCACAAGTACTTGTGGTTTATATGCTATTTTTATAAACTTCAGTAATCGTTTATAGCTTGGAATATTCACACACTTTGTTTTCATCGTTATTTTTTGTAAACGTTTGATAAAGCGACTTTTTTATCAATTTTAGTTATGCCATTTTAAAATTGTATTTTTTTATCTATCTTTGCACTTTGTCTTAGAAATATAAAACATTTTTTAATATTTTTAAATATAAGCATAGTATTAAAAAAATATTATTTTACAATAATTAATCCTCAATTGTTAAGTCAAATACTATTTATTGCACTTTATATAACTCTTCATCCAAGAGATGCGCCTTCTTCCCACACGTCTTTTACCTTGAATTCACCCTTGCAATATCAATTAAAGGGTTGTAATTTGTTAAGTAAAACACTGTTTATTCCATATACGAGTATTATTATAGTTAAGTAATTAAAACTATGAAAATGTTAATTATCCCTTTTTTTTTAATATTTCCCTTCTCTTTTTTATACTTTTAGTGTATGGGACATATGCGTCACCTAAAATGTACGATTTTATTTGTGTAATTGCTGTGTAAATATTGAAGAGTTGATATTTGTACCTATTGTAATTAAATGTTTCTTATGCGTGGCCTTCGCAATAATCTCTTTAAATAATCGAACAGCCCATGCAGGCAGAGAGCGCGCGGTATACATGGTATCTACCAAGTATCTAGTAAACCGTAACGGCATACCCCGGCCAATAAAGGGGCCTAAGAGGAGCAATAGGCTGCATATAAGGAATGAAAAATGAGCAAAATATATTCTCAGTTGGTGGAACGTCTACTGTGTTTTATTTACGACAAACTTCTATCTGCTAAAGAGGAATCTCTTCACCCTGCTACTTTTTACTGGAAAAACAAGAAGTAAACCGGAATCTCCATGTATTGAGCGGCAACCATCCACCTATTTTACAGTCTTTGTACCGGTGCTATAAACTTAGCCTTGTTGAAACGTTTGTTAGGAAATAATGTGCTTTACATAATTTAATTTCGTTATTTTTTGGACTTTTTTATACTTGGACGGATTAATTATTTTTTGATAGGAATTTTTCCAATCAACCAGATTTCATTAAATAATATTATTGGTCTTCATGACCGTGTCTTTAATACTGTGCATGAAAACAATATGTGAGAAAAACTAACAAAAAATGAAATAAGATATGATTCTCAAAGAGTACAGAGATCAGGATGGGAATTTTATTGGAATAAAAGACGAGAAATGTTTTGAGATAAATTGTACTTCTTTTGATTATTCTTAAATATCGATAAAGACAAGCACATCTGATTGAGCAAGGAAAGTTTTTTCAAAGTCAAACCGATCGAACCGTAAAATACGATGTTTAGAATGAAATATGATGCATTGGAATACAAAGGTTTCTGCTGTCACCAGATCGGATAAAAATTCCATGCTTAGAAAGAAAATTGAAGTTTTTACCCAAATACTGAGGGCATTTAGAATTGTTGAACGCTCCAAAAAGATTTAATAGAACACTCAAATTTTTTCACTATTTTATTTAAAGTCTTTAGATTTTGTCACGATATCTAGATATTGGGTCATATTTTTTTTATCCAAAATGAAGCGAATATAAACGTCATGGAGTCTCTATAGTTTGGCCAATAATTCGTAACGAGCTTCGACGTAACAAACATATCCATAATCAATTAACTCTTCTACGCTACTTTGTTATTCCTTGCTTTTTGTAAAATATGTAAAAATACAATATATTTCTAAAATAAAAAAAATTAAAACTAACAAAAAATACTCTAAAAACCCCGTTTTGTAATACCAAGGATAAAAGTGGCATATACAAATTGGATTGTCAATCTTGCCGTAGTGTCTTCATAGGACAAACAAGGAGATTATTTAATACGTGCCTTAAAAAAATACCTCTTTTCAGAAAAATACTTTATGAGAATGGTTATAACTTAACAGTTCACTTAATTACTTCAAACTCGATTTCGATAATTTAAACGTTAACATAAAACTACTTCACAGTAATCGCCAGGGTGTTTAGTTGGACTAATAAAGTTAAACTTCTAAAGTTGAACGAATTATAAAAAGTATCTCGCGTATAAAAAAACTATTAAAATATGCTTAAAACTTTTAGAAGAAGAGCATTCGGAGATAGTTTAAACATGTAGAACGAATAAATTAAGAAAGACTTATAAAACAATCATACATTGCAAATGTAATTAAAAGACGTGGTAGAGAAAGACCAAGGAATGTATCGTTGGACCAAGTAAATGATATTGTGAAAGCAGTAAATTTAAAAAGTCAGAGAAATAGTAGGAGTTGTATGAGAAGGTGTGTAGATATATAAGATGCGAAGCTTTTGTGTTTGGTTAAGGAGGCTTGCCCTCCCTGCCTATCTTGACAGGAAACAGCATAATGGTATGTACGTATCTAAAACTTTACATTTCTTCTTTGTTGATTTTGATCATCTGATTGATTTTCATGAATCACATTTCATTTTGATCATTTGAACGTTATCATAAAAATATTTCACAGAAGTTATTAATGTGTTAAATATAATATATATTCATAAAGAGCCCTGTAAGGACTATCATCACCATAAGTCATGTTCTTATTGGAGTACGGAGTGATAATAGATCTCCATTGCAAAATTACCTGTCACACATATTTTTCTTCCATAATACACATCATCATGTATGTTATATTTTCATATTATGAAGGCTTTTCCCTGCTTCCTCTTTCAAAATTGTATTTATTTAGTCGTACAACGTTTTTCAAGGTAAAGTAAGTAAGTAAAAAGTAAGTAGTAAGTATTTTTCAAGGTAAGTACAACGTTTTTCTTAACTTATAGTAATTTCTTCCCCACATGTATTGATTATATTTGTAAATAATGTAACATTTATTCTTTTCCCGTTGTCGAACCATCACTATGTTCCTTTCTACAGGTAAAATACTGCATCTTCTTTCAATTCTTATTCCTTATTCTGTCGTACTTTGTTTTTTTTCACACATTTTACGCAACGCCATATCCAAGTTTTTTTTGCCATGTCTACATGTACTTCAGTAAGATACAGATAAACACGTAGTTTACCACACGACAAACGAAAGGCTACAAACCCAGATCCATATAAATTGTGTGTCCACTGAAATACCTGTTGTTTTTTTTATAAAGTATGTAGTTATTACACTTCTTATCGTGTAAATAAATCAAAATAATATTAAAATAAATAAAAAATATTCCATTATATGAAGCGAACTATGTTTGTTGCTTTATATATTGTATACCTCAGTGAGATACATACAAAACCCTAGTTTACCGAGGACACGACAAATGAAAGGAAACAAACCCAGATCCATTAAAATCGGGGTTCCAAATTAAATTACCCGTTGTTTTTTTGGAAATTATGTATATTTCTTGTCATGTGTAAAATAAATAAAAAAAAAAAATCACCCACCATTCATTCTATTGCCTGCTGATTGCTACCTTTATTTCATTACGGCACTCATAATCGAATGTGAACATTCTTGTAATAAACAAAGTAAATCGACTTATTCTAATATTTCTTGTTTAACTTAAGGGGGTATACCCCCTTAATTTCATTAACACTTTTAATTTATCTCTCTCAATAATAATAACTTTTGACTTGACTTGTCTAATATTCATATATAACAATTTTTATTTGGACAAAATAAGAATGTGATAGGGATGTTTCCATTAAAATACAATACTGTTATTTATGATCTGAAATGTTTACATTATACAAACAGAATTTTCGATTGTCGCTATTCAATCTCGAGAGGCATTAGTTAATGCAGACTGTATATATATGTACATAACATATTACGGCTGCATCCCAAGATTAGAGGGGATAAGAAGGGATTGGATGCTGTAAGATGTCAGGAGGGGAGGCAACGAGGATACGAGCAGTGTTTGGAAAGGATTTGTCTAAGCTTTTGTTGTACTATGGGTATGAGTAGGATAACAATATTTTTTGTGGAGAAACTGGGACAAGAAAGATAAAATAGCTAGAACTTTTAAAAACTTACAAAGTTTCACTTGGTACTTTAATTACATTAGATTAAAAACTTTCATTCTTATTTCTGACGTGCGTTGTTGTTGTAGAATGGTAGTTTTAATTTTTTTAACAGTCATTCAATTGGTTTCATTGAAATTGTTTTATTTTATAAATTATTTGATCCCAACCTCCGTAGTCTAGTTGGTAAGACGATTGGTTTCCGTCCAGGGTTTAAGGTTCGATTGCCTATGATACTAAAAAAAAGGATTCAAGTCTTGTAAAAAAATCCTCTGATGACAATATACGCAAGCGCTAGACGTGTTATAGTGTTTTAGCCTCTCCACGTACGGAGTAATATTACACCCTTGCAATGATGAACCTTGGGTTTAGTGCGTACTTTAGTGGTTCTTAGTCAAAAGCCTTGTTTAATTAGGTCAGAGAAAATATTGTTTCCCGACCATGTTCTTCAATATATCCGAATCAAAAATAAGGACGTGTTGAAGGATACCATACGAATAAATAAATAACAGTCCTTCAATATTATGTACTATGAGCAAACCATAATTAATTTGTTTAATTACCAACCCATATTTGTTCAGATTAGAAATTATTCCCCATACACAAAACTCAATGGATAAAAGCTATTTGGACTTTCAGATCACTAAAATTCACTAGGCTCAAGAAGAGATGCCTAAAGGCTTTCTAAGTTCTTCGCTTATTTTTTATTTGGTTATCCTTGCGTAAAGCTTTGGAGCCAGCTACCAACAAACATTTTACTCATATTAATGTTGGCGCTCTTCAAACAGCGACTTAAAAAAATAATATCTTTTGAGTGAAGAAACATTTTTTCCTGATTTTCCAACCTCGTTTAATTTCTTAGTTATACTTGTTATTTTCTTTATATTTTGTTGTTGTTTTTTAAAACACTTAAGTTGTATACATACGAGTACAACCTGGTTAGGTTATTACCAATTGGCAATCTTTTCCGATTAACCAAGAATTTCTTCCAAGTAACCAATCTTTTGAATAAAATTTATTACCAACAGGAATCGAACCCGTGACTACCAGATCGAAAGTGTTTTTTTAAGCGTTATATGATTTTTGTTTTGTTTTAAGATAAGTGCCGGGCACATGTTTGTGAGATAGTTGTTCGGTTTTAGATATAAGTAATCAACCAACGTGTTAACTGATAAATTTACTGCTCAATAAATTTAAAAAATCTGATTTGCAAAAAGTAAAAAATTTACCGCTATTAAGATTTGGAAAAGAAATAATCCGTTTATGAAAATTATGTCTACTTTACCTGTTGAGATTTATTTTCTGTGATCTGTCAATTGCTGGAAGAATATTCAATAGATTATATTAAATACCAAACCAGGACCAAATAACATACCCTCGAAAATTGGGATAAGACACATCTTTAACCTTTCCTTCCCTGTGTTGGGTATCTTCTACACGTTGCTTCTAATAACCATCAATATCTCTATAAATATAATAAATACAAGGTTAAGATTTTAGGTATTCCTCCATAATATATTTACGCATTGATTTAAAAAATAATATTAATAATAATCAGAATTTATCGACTACATCGAGGTGTTTTGTAAAGATCGAAAACAAATTCGCATTTAAACGCTGCGAAGGTCTCGTCTTGACGATAGGTGAATAGTATGCGGGAAGCGCGACATTATATTCGCATCTCACTCTTGCATACTAGACTGAATTGCGAGGAGCTGAACTGTCTCAACGTCGCAAGGAAAGGCGTATGCGCCGGGGTATGTGACTGACGTTCCGCGTCACTAGTTGCCTTTAGGCTTGCAAATAGGTTAGACGTACGCCCGTTCCGTGAGCATTTTTTAATGTTTTCAGATGGTTTTTTAATGTTTTTAGCAAATACATCTCAATTATTATAATTTTTAACTTCAATTATAATTAATTAAGGGGATTATCTATGAATGTTCTTATTTTTCCGATTTAAAATCGCTAATTTTTGATTGCGTACTCACTACCCAACACCGTAACACGCGTATTATTTTTATCACCGTAAGGGAAGGAAGGGTTAAAGCGGAATAGTTCTGTTCAAACTGAAATTAATGGTTAGCCTCAGTTTAGGTTGCCATGCAAAGCGCATGTATCTTGTTAAATCTCTAACGCGGTTAGGTTATTTTAAACTTTTTCAGTTAGATTATAAATATATTTTAAAAAGAATGTTATAGGTTGCAAGCTTCAAAAGATAAATTATGGTAGATAAACATTTTTTGATTCATACATTTACATGGAACCTAAAATCAAACATGTTGGAGAGAATGACTGGAGAAAATATTGATATTGATCATATTTTTCAAAAACGAAATGACTTCTAAAGAATATAAAATAACCATATTTTATTGAAACAAATATTGACATAAACCACCGATTAAATAAATTTATTTTCCTTTATTCTAAGCTTTCTTCCTCCTTATATTACAAAACTTGAATTTATTGAAAACAATTTGTGCAAGAACAAATTGAATATTATCAGAAGCAGAGAAAATAGATAAGGGGGGGTGATGCAACCCGCCTGGACCTAAGGACTATGCGACGGGGTGATGCAGCAGAGCTGACGGCGGCAGAATCCTTTACGTGAGAGGACTGCAAATTACCCTGAAAATATCTATGTTTTCCTGATATCTTGGCCAAGTAGTCTATATACAGGGTGACTTATATTGAGTGCAACATGTTTAGGCAAATTTAAAAGGTGATTTATTTTAATTTTATTTTGGCTTAATCAATTTGATAATGGGTGGCTATCCTATTTGTTTTCTGCTGACGTGATGTCCTAAACCCTTAACTGCTGATGTGGGATCAAATTGTCTTTACCTGAAATACAATGTTAAAATATTTGACTATGTTGTCACTTACAAATTTAATTTACGAATTCTACTAATATAATATCAATTTATAAAGTACTGTTTAGAGAAAATACTCACCTCAAGGGCAGTCTAACTTAGAAATCAAACCCACTATTGTGGATAGATTAAAAATATTACAAGCATTTAACTATGAAAGTTAAATTGACCACACTTCGAAAGATCTGTACCAAATTCTATACGTCATAGTTAAGGATTTAACTAAAAAATCTTTGAAATTATATGAAGATTTAAATCATTGTTCCAAAATAATTGAGTCAAAAATATATACAAGGTGTTTTTCAAAACTCCAAGATACTAGACTTCAATGGGGTGGCAATGTGATGTGTAGAGACGTAAGTCGCTGTAAAATGATAGAGCTGAGAATATTCAGTAACAGAAGATAATCATGACATCCATCCGCCAAATGGTGGCGCGTGCAACAACTTCTACTAAAGCCGGATTGATTATTTGATAGGCAGTAATCTTGAGCTTAGAACATAGGAAGCAAATTCAATCTCCTCTATTTTTTTCTCAAATAATGTGATTTATTCTATGATCAACTCCAATAGAAATTTATCGCTGTTTCTTCTTCACTTTGTTCTTTACGATCCACGCCATCAGACTCAGGAATCAGCTACTACGAGTATATGCCGAGGACTTCCACCCTCATTGGATTATTTGAAAGAGCGAACTAAAAATCATATTATTCTGTAATGAAATAGGATATGTTTCTCTCTTATATCAAATCTCTTAATTTTTCCTTTCTTCCCCTTCTCTGAGTAATTGTAATGTACAATATAACACTTTTGTTTTTAACATTATAACCTGGCTAGCTTATTGTCATGTAGCAATCCCTTCCAACCGACCAACGAGAAGCATACCCGTAATCTCCGGATTGCCAGACAGGCGTTTTACCTACTAGGTCCTGGGAGTCGTCATTGAGACGAATGGCCACGTGGTAATTCACTGGACTTCCGTGCGGAATGTTGCCACTTCGAACCCCGCGCTATGCTACTCACCTTGAATGACACAGATATTTTTTTTCCGTCTAGTATTCTGGAGTATAAGGATACCTATTAGTTTGGTCATATCAATTCTTTAATAAAAAGAAAAAAGAACATGCGTTTATGCTCCAATCGTCTCACATCAGGTGTACCATCAGATCTAGTATAGCGGTATGACCGGTGAGTTTGCTGATGAGCAACGGCTCATTCCCTTAACCCTGAGAGCGCTACGAGAAAAAAAATATAATTGTCTATCTAGTGCTGAGATATATTTACGATTCGGACATTCGTGATAAATATTTATTTTAAACAACAAAAAAACAAAAAATATATATTTTTACAACATAAATATATTTTAGAATATGTACCCTTGTATTCTAAATGAAGGATATTCATTTAGAATACAAGGGTAGAACAAATTTCTTCCACTGCTATAGCAGTGCGCCGATCTCTCAGGGTTAAAGATGAGATGAGAAAAACTCCATGGGACACCTTCGCTTTCCAACTAAATTGACGTTGGAACGACGAGAGGATCCTCGACTACTAGGCTCAGCAACGACGACAACGGAAATTGTCATTGTTAATGGGAAAAAAATGTTTCACATGTTTTCTTTATATACCTTTAATTATCTACTTTTAATTTGTTATTTTAGTTTGTTCTAACTTTTATTACTGTTTAACTTTTTATGTGCAACCCTAAAAACTTTTTTACCTCACAACGAGTAATGGTACAACGTTTGTTACTCCTATCCGGTTGGTTAAAATACACTTTTGTTCGGCAATAAATCTATTGATGGTGGATTTGTGCAATAGAGTACCAAATAAAAAAACGTGGCCCTTGAAGATTTGTCTATTATTTTAAAAACCTCCAACTAAAAGCCTTAGATTATTGTTGTTCAATGGCAAATAGACATATAAGTACATAGCATTCATAAAAAAATGTTCTGTCAGAAAACTTGGACTTGTTGACCATGTTTGACTTGATCATCAGCTGGCATGAATCTCAATGTTTTATTTCAAAGTCCAGCCTATACTCGTAAAGAACTATCGTAGGGATCAGATTTCTAGTAAGCTGCCACTTTTTTAATAGTGTTAAAATCCGAATGTAATATTTAGGCTATCTAGAGTTGGAGATGATCCGTCGAGTTACTTCTGAGAAACCTGAATGTTCAGCCATGAGAAATAAATGAAACAAGAGATTAATCTAAGTTACTTTATCAACAAAGTGATTGAACATTTATTGTATGTTCACTTTCTTTAAACTGAACATTATCACTCAGAGTAAGAGTGTAAGAGTCACCCTGTACATGTATGCTATCCTAATACTTTGGAAAGTGGAGGATTCTGCTGAGACAGGGTTAATGCAGTGATGAGATGTTAAGTCGACGTTTGAATGAGTGGTCCCAGTCGATTCTGAAGCGTGCACTGAAATTTAAGAACCTTCCTTATTTTCTATGAATTGAAAAATATTGTTTTTTTTTACCATTTGGTAACCAATTTGTTGAGGGGGATTTTAAATAAAATACGACATTTTTCCTGTTACTGTTAAATATCTCAGCTACCGATTTAGGTCTGGAGGCAAAGACTTGAAGTCATTTGTTTTTCGACTTTTTTAAGGGAAACATTTAATTTACCATGTCTTTGCCAGGCCCAATGAATGTTATGTTTATTCTTCCTACGATGAAATTTCCCACTTATAGTTTGACAGACCGATTTCGAAATATTGATCATTTGAGTCAATGGTTAAATTTTAACGCCAATCTGGAAGACTCTGACAACAGGTCGATTGCCGACAAATGGTAGTCCAGTTGAACGGAGTATGACGAAAAAACAAGCATTTTGTGGAGGACTCGACAGTGGCGTTGTCTGGGTTTTGACCCTGACCTCGAAAGGAGTGGTGTGCTCTAAATAGGATCAGATGCCTAATATGCCGCACTGCATATGTGTTTAAGTAAAACCTGGAGGGGTGCGTGAAAATCCAGATCATAAACCACATCGTATACAGCTGCCTACTGTATGCGTTCTCTGGAGGCATGCAGGAGTAACATAACTTAACACCTGACGCTGTTATCTGGTTGGAGATGAGAAGACCAAATGCAGAAGAATGTGCGAAGTTGTGGTATCTCAGTGTTATAAGGAAATGTATAAGATATATTGCAATACAACTGATCATCAAGAGATAAATGAATTCCAAACGAGGTCAAGAACGACATTGCACCTTTTTTTTAAGACTTTACGGGAATGGTTTGGATTCAGTTCTACTCGGTTTTTGAAAGCTGCAGTAAACAAAATAAGGATTGTCATGATTGTAGCCAGCTTTGAATAGCAGATTGCACTTCGAGAAGAGAAAAATAATCAGTTGAAGTTTCAAGTCGTCTAAAATAATTTTTCCCATAAATTGTATTTATTATATTGACTCCCTTATAATTGCATTCTTGATTTAACAGCGATAGCACGAGTCATCACATACTCGTACTCGAACCAGATAGTATCAACATCTGGAAAGATGATAGTCCACAAAAATATTTTAGTACTGACTTTGATATACGGGAGTGAAATGTGGACGTGGAAACATATTGAAAGGATGCAAATTAATGTTGTAGAAATGCGTGCACTGAGAAGAATTCACGGGGTGACAATATATGACAGAATACATAATGAAGTGATTAGAGATGAATGTGAACTTAATGTTGATGTGTTGAATAAGATGAAGAATGAGATGGTTTGGGAATTTAAAATGAATGAATGGAGAAAGACTAACAAAAAAAATAAATATAAGTGAAAGGCATGGTAAAGAAAGACCAAAGGAAAGTACGGTTGGATTAAGTGAATAATATTTTGAAAGAAAACAACGTAGAAAACCAAAGAAATCTAAGGAGTTGGATGAGAAAATGTGTAGATGTGGAAGAGGTGAAGGATGCGTGTTGAGATAGTTGGGTCTGGGACAGTAGCGGCTGGCTCATAAGTGCTTTCGTGCGCCGAACTACTGAATTTATATAACAATAAACACCTAAAGAAGTATAGCGAAAATGTATATTATCATAACAATATTTATGAAAAATAATATATATTTATGTCGACATGTCTCTCTACAATATGCAACTCTATTTGTTAGAGCACATTTTTTGTATACATGTGTTTTGCATCCGGACGCATTCTGCGAGCAGGTAGAAAGATACCCGCTGTCCGTGCGTATTTCAAATCGTCCGAAATATTCCGAAAAATGGACGATTTAATCCCAATTAGAAGAGAACAGAAAATCTTGAGACAGCTCTATTTGTATAGGAATTTCTATAAATTCTTAGTCTTTGTAGTTCGTGCACGAAATTTCCGAGTGATCCCGGAAACATCCGAGTGGCGCGTATGACAAGTCGCTGGGATAGTAATACATCAACTTAAAGTTTTTTTTTAAATATGACCACCGCAGAGAAGGGATGATTTGTTCCTAGCGTTCAAACTGGGGCGTCTTTTTAGTACATGTATCTTTGCGAGTATATGTCTCCAAATTAACAAACGTTTTTGCTTACCTAATTAGGTACCGACTTTCTTTCTTTATTGTTTTATTTAGTTAACTTGTAATAAATTTCGTTTTCGATTTCAATAATATTTTTGCTGTTTCGTCACGTGGCTAAACGCTTTTCTAACTATCTATATAATATTACGAGCCATTTGGAGGATAAACATAACTATTTCGATTATTTATTGTGTTTGTTTGCATAAATTTTTCCAAAAAATTCTGCCACACCGTGATATTTTATTCAAACAATTGCAATTTAAGAATTTAGACCCCGTTATAATTCGTAACAATATCAGTGAGTTTGAAAAATGTGTAAATCCACGGACAATTTTCTTGGACCACCGACTAAACTAATAAAAACCTCGAAGTCAAGTTATTTGTAAAGAAGTCTGCTATACAATTTTGTGTGAAATGAAACAACGTTTTGTATTCAGAAATCACTTAACTGCAGCAAAATTATTCTATAGCGAAAAATTTACTGAGTATAGGTAAAAATTTCCCGAACATGATTTTATTTTGACGGTAAAAACATACGTCTTTTTAAATAAAGTTCAATTCAAAGGTGAACTCAGTGCAATTCATGCTCGCGATGATTTTGCCAATGCTGAGGGCTCTTGTCTATTTTAGAACTTTTTTATAATACTGGTTTACTAGAAGATTTTTCTCAGACTGTAAAGTTACTTAAACTCGTATGCACTATTCCAATGACTTATATTGAGAGTGAAAGGTGTTTCTCTACGTTAAAAAGGATAAAATCATTTTTGAGAAATACAATGAGCCAGGACAGGACAGGACAGGACAGGGCAGACTGAACGCTTTACTAGTATCAATATTAAGCTACGGAAAAGAGCTAATTCAGTCTGTACCTGATTTTAATAAGATTCATTGGGTCTTCGCTAAACAAAAAGAGCGGAGAAAAGAACTTCTTTATAAATAGGTATATAATTTTTTTTTTCTTTATATTATTTGGTATTTGGATACCTACTCTGGTGAACCCCCAATTATTTGGTCCACCAGCCGCCACTGGTCTGGGATCTGTTCTCTGCCAGCCCCGACAGGGGAGTGATGGAATGGAATGTATGTATATATGTAAAATTTAAAAACAAATATGTTATAATCGAAAATCTATTGGGTCAGTAGTCCTCTTAAAAAAGGTAAATAGTTAAGCTCTTTAAGTATTAAGTTGAAAAAAAGTGACTTATGGTTATTAATGTTGTAAAGATGATCACCGTGGCATAGTTAAGAAGTGGCTTGTCTATCATCACCCGGGGGAAATATTTTCGGTGGAGAAAATTTTTAATTACCATATGATAAGCCGTATTATTTAAAACAGCAATTCACAGTAAGTCAGCCAGCAGGTCTACAATAAATAGCTTAGCATAAATATTAAGCCTTATGAAGGGAAATATGTTGTTTTATTTGATAACCGAAGTGTGTCTTTTTAAACAATTGCTTTGTTATCACATTTCTTTATCACATAAAAAAAGAATAAACAAACATCAGAGCCGTATTTGTTGCCTTTAATAAACCCTTAAAACTTTGTCCTGTTTCTGACACGCTGTGCCCTGTCTATCATCTCAAAACAGGACTAAAAACCCTGTAAAAACATAGCACAAAACATTTATATAACAAACGAAGGTTATGCGGTACAAACCCAGCGTAATCTCGGCCTTTAGGGTGACCTTTTTGTGTAGAAACACAACCTAGAATTTAAGTACAAAATGTGTATTTACATCGTAAGTGCCTAGTGCGGACTTTTGCCCCGAGGGGATTTGCTTGGGTCGTTGCTCTTGAAAATCTAACCGAATGGTGTCATTTATAGACAAGGCCTATTCCCTGAAATGTTAGTTAGATTATTTGCAGAAGTTTCAGCGACCCTAAAAGATAATTGTATGTGAAGAAAATTGGAGCATTGTAATTGAATATGAGCTTCAATAGATTTGAAAATAAATTATATATAGTTTTTTGTTTCAGGTATTTTAAAATAATTTTTATATTCAATGTGGTTAAATTGTTCGTTTTATTTTGTTTCAGGTATTAAAAATTTATATTTTTAAGTGTTCAAATATTTTCTTTTTTTTTCTCATGGGTAATTTTAACATGCTTACATTTTTAAATTTTTAGTTTCAAATATTTCGAATCGATATTAAATAAATGTTTGTTTTTCAACTTTTAAGTATTTCGAAATTATGTTTTTAATGTGCTTAAATTATTATTTTTCTACAATGTTGCGAAGTGATATTTTTAACGTGCTTAAATTTTTGTTTTCCTAGTTTTAAGTATTTCAAAATAATATTTTTAATCTGTTTCATTTTTTTAGTTTTAAGTTTTTAATGTGTTTATTTGTTTAGTTTCAGGTATTTTTAATGTGCCTATTTTTTTTTATTTTCATGTATTTCGAAGTGATATTTTTAATATGCAATAACATTGTTTGGGTGACTTTCCCATTATAAAGTATATCATACATCACATCTACATTCATACATCTTTTACTGTTTCTCTTACACCATAACTTTCATTCATATTACAATAACTTGGTCCAATCTTATTCTTTCTCGGTCGTCTTTTAGCCCAAATTACACTTATGTTTGCAATATGTCAATCTTAGATGTATTAAGTATCTGCATGAAAAAATCATTTTTTTTCTGAGCATGGACTGACTTTTCGATCTGGTGACGACAGAACCCTTTATATACCAACCGATCACATCATTCCACACATCGTATTTTGCGGTTCACTCGGATCGACTTCCTGTCTCAATTAGATGTATGTCATTAGCGATATCTAAGAATTAAATAAAAAGTATTATTTACCTCGAAATATTTCTCTTCCTTAACTCCAATACTGTTTCCATATTTTAATAACTTAAATTTTTTTTTTTGATATTATTTCTTATTTTTTTACACAACTTGAATATCAATAAAATAATATTGAATATCAAGACATGAATATCAATAAAATTTATGAAACGAAAATTGGTTGATTTAAAAAAATGCTTTAAAACAATAAACCAACCATGTGTATTCGCATGAAAGTGTTATTCAAACACAAAAAATAATTCATTAAAATATTTTTGAGATCAAAAGGAACGAAATAAAGTATGCAATGATATTATTTTGTATGTAAAAAATGCAAAATAAATCATAATTATTAGACATTTTTATAAAACATCTGTAATCTTTAATATTATAATAAAGTAAGAAATACAAATAATTTTTATTATGCGTGTAAAAATACGAAACTTCAAAATCAATCAATTTTTTATATGATTTGGAAATAAATAGTTTCATGTACAAAAACATAGAATTTTTAAAATAACGTAACATTGATTAAATTACGTTAAATAACAAGTGTTTTATATATTTTCAAATGGTTAGGTTACGTTTATTTTTTAGATCAAAAGTAACGAATAAAAATATGAAATTACGCTAAAATATTATGGTGTATATAAACGATGTAAAATAAATAAAACTAATCATGAATATTAGATAATTTTATAAAATATCAAATATATTTAATATAATATAATATTCAAGTACGAAATATAAACTTATTTAATCATTTGTGTGAAAATATAAAACTTTTTCAAAATGAATTAATTTTTAATATGTTAAATTGGGAAATAAATATTTTTTTGTTAAAAACGTAACATTTATCAAATAACGTAACATTTTTTAAGTGTTTAATACATTTTAAAATGTTTATAGTCAAATGAAAATCATCGAAGAACCGAATTTTTATTTGCTTAAACAATTTATACGCCAAAATTTTTCTTTTGTTTTTATCCAATCTTGTCTGAAGATGACATTTTAAGTAAAAAGTACTCGTCCTTTGATAAACTCCCTCCATCTAGAGCGATCATCAGCAATTCTGGAAAACGTCCTTTAAGGACACATTAACTGAACCGTTTATGTTCATAACTAAGTGTGGTGTTTTTGTGCTTTAAAGCTCTCGACTATACATACTTTAACAATTAAAGTTTACATTTTTATTAAAAAAATAAATTGATTATATTATCACGTGAAAACAATGATAACTGGTAAACTGGATAGATGCGCCCTGATTATATTATCACATGTAAACAATGATAACTGCTAAACTGGATGGATGCGCCCTGATTATATTATCACATGTAAACAATGATAACTGCTAAACTGGATGGATGCGCCTAGATTATATTATCACATGTAAACAATGATAACTGCTTAACTGGATGGATGCGCCCTGATTATATTATCACATGTAAACAATGATAACTGCTAAACTGGATGGATGCGCCCTGATTATATTATCACATGTAAACAATGATAACTGCTAAACTGGATGGATGCGCCCTGACCTTTTAAAAGCTTCTCCCTTAAATGTTATTTATTTTGAGATATACGTGTGATTTCAGAATATATTTATATACATATATCATTTGTACACACTGTGTCGCTGTCGGTGATCCGATATTTATTTATTTGAGTTAATCTGGGGTGATATTTGTGAGTTAACTTTTTATTATTTTTCTGCCATATATTAATTTTCAGGTTTTTTATAATCTACACGTACAAAGGTGTGCGCTGAAGGAAACATCTCATATCCTCACGGCCTGGCTGGCTCTATATTGGTGGGGTGTATCTCGGCCGGGAGGACGTTATGAGATGAACTCAGACCTTTTGATAGTTTCTCTTTTGAATGTATTTTCTGCTTGTAATCTTGAGATATATGTGGGATTTTGGAAGATATTTATATTCGCACAAACTATGTTGCTATTAATAAACCTATATTTATTGACTTTCGTAGCCTTCAGCCATCATACACTCTAGACAGATCAAACCCAAAATCCAGACGGCAAGGAGTTCAATATTTCAAGACAATTAGTAGCTTTTATCTGATGCAACCTTTAATTGTGCAGTGTTTTATATAGCACTAGTTTTGTGTTGTTTTTTAGAATCGATATAAATACGTATGGTTCACACCATAAAAGCTACAGAAAAATACAATTCAAATGTAAAACTTTCTAAAAGTAAAAACCATTTCGGAATTAATTGTCATTATAAATACTTGTACATCACTTGGCAAATGTTTCTAAAAAATACTTACCACGTAAAATGTTCCTATATAACTATATAATAATATATTGTATATTATTTATAGTTAAGACATTAACATTGTGAGTGATTAAAAACATTGTAATTTGTTTTATCAAACACTGTTTATTCCACTTCTTGTAACGGTATAACCATAACAGTTTCAAGGTTTTCACCTCATCAGGAAAGGAGTTTTAATTGTGCTTACAAAAAATGGAATTAACAGTGTTTGATAAAATGAATTACAATATATAATAATCATGTAGAAGGAGATGCGAATTAGGTTGGCACACCCAAACCGCTATGATTTTTTAAAGAGAACTTTCTTTGGTTAACGAACCATCTAAAACGAATCAAAATCATGAAAACTGTGCAGTCAAGCGTTCTTCAACTGAGTGCGACAGTCTTTATAAATTAAGACGTTCATACCATAACACCATATCCCTGACTTCGTCTAACTTTTTGAATTCAAAACATTTACGTTCTCAGTTTTCTGCTTCTAACTAGAGTGAAATGTTTAAACTACTCTCGTGCATTCACACAGTTTGTAAAACGTTGCAGCGTTTACTCTCATGAAAAGGTTAAATTTTAACTACGACGTCATTGTATTCAAGTTTACCAGTATATGCAGTGGCTGGAAGTATGTTCGTGTGAGATTACATAAGTGATGAGAGAGAAAAGCATTCCTTTTGGAATAGATTTATTATAATTTTTTTTCAACAAATATTTTATTTACTGTATAAAAGATTTATAGTTTTTTTTTATAAAAAACTTCATTGAACATTCTAAACAAGGCAGGTATTTTTTTAAATGGCTGACAACTTACGACACAATTGTTTTTTCTAGTTTTCAGGTAGTGGTGGGGGATGAATTATATTGATGTTGTGAAAATTTATGCAATATTAAAATTAAATAAACAAAATTAAAAAATATAAACAAATGACTAGGATGATTCATTGTTAAAAAGGAAAAATAAATAGATATTTGAAAACAACGAATATCCCGCTTTATCATTCAATGAAGGCATAATGTTTATTAGTCGCTTTTGGAACCATTTCAACGGTGGTGCGAGCTTTGTATGGGTCTTTCAAATTGAACAATTTTTTTAATTAGTTTTTTTAACTCTTGAATAAAACACACAATTTGCTTTGATTTCAAAAAACTTTTGATTGGTCATTGAAGTATATTGTATGCCATTTAAACACAATAAACAATATCCGCCAAATATCCACCTCTTGCAGCTCCACAGATGTCCACTATTTTGTCAAAATTTTCGATGACATTTTGACATAACTATCTCACCAATAACGCGAATAATTTCGTCCTTCAGCTCAGGAATTGATTGGGGGTCATTCTTATAGACCTGGATTTTCACGTAACCCCAGAGAAAAAAGTCCGACGGTGTCAAATCACATGATCTTGGTGGCTAATTAACATCACCGTTTTCGGAGATTACAATAGATACAATATATCTCAATTTGAATGCGTTGTTATATTGTATTCGACTCCATTTTTATAAATGCCATACATTACACTTCTCAAATGTCATAAGACCTAGGCAAGTTCACGACGCCATCTGTGTTTTATCCAAGAATTAAAAAAATCGCTCAATTTTAAAGACCCTATATAAGCCAGTAGCTGGTTCTCAAGTCTAACAGCATAGACAATCCGCATAGTCAAGAATCGGTAACATTTGTAAAAGCACAAAGAATAATCCGGAGCTCCCCTTAATCCATTGTTTACGCAGTAATACAATTTCTGAATAATAAAAGGACAATTTATGTAGTGCCGTTTAGAGAACAGATTCTCATCAAGGGCGATCTAACAATATTATTAAGAAATCAAAAGTTATGCAAAAAAACAAGTTGAGTTTAAGAACAGGTAGGTGGTGAGGTGTAGGCCGTGCGGTAACGCACTGGAATTTTGTGTGGAAGGTCACTGGTTCAAACCCCGCGCTGTGCTACTCCCCTCGAACGACACAGGCATTTTTTCACATATTTCTAGTATTCGGAGGATAAGGATAAACTATATTTTTGAACACATATTATTAAAAAAAAAAACACGTCGGTGTGTTCGGGTAAAAAAAATATTAATTAATTTATTAAGTATAACATCAAATTTAAATAACTGTTACATTACCAATATAAACATGGTAAAATGACGAGAAAAACACTATTTTCGACTTAACTCAATCAAGATATATATAAAATAAACAAAATTAAATATTTTTTATTGTTCTAGGAATACTCTAATATAAGAAAATCTAATTAATCTCATTTTACTTAGAAAATTCAAATAGACAAGAACAAATCACACCAGATAGCTTAAGCATCACTGAAGCCTTAACACAAATAAAAAAGGTAGTTTTTTTAGCTTTACGATATAAAAAAACGTCGGAAAATGTGTTAGTGAAGAAGTTTACGTCATCAACTGAAATAAATTCAAAGTAGTTTTACATTAAAATGAAAACTTGCCTGATATTTCTTAGGAATTGAATTTACAATGAACAATTATTACAATATACTCGTAACTCGTATACTGTTATCTATTTTTTTTATTGTACTTCATTTTTATTGCATTTAACCTGGCAAGTTTATTATCACCTGACACCTTATTTTAATACTCTTTATTCTTGTTTACAAATAGCTCGTTTATTGTCATTAGGTGATTTTTTCCAACCAGCCAGACTATGAATATACATGTCTATTGTCGAATGAAAAATAAAATCATTATTGCCTTTCATTTACAAAAATGGAAACCGAAAAAAATACTTTAATAAACTAACTAGCAATGTGTTAAAAAAGATAATGAAAATTAAAACATTTTCAACTAACATCGAAGAAGACTGGAAAATAAGAAAGATTTGAAAGTACAAGAAAACAAAAGACACGAACCTTTTGTCATTAAAGATACATGAAGTATGTTTTGTTGAGAAAGTTGTAATTCCACAAAATCAAAACCAGTTAAATAAATGAATTAATAATAAGTTACTCACTTATATTAAAATATAATTTGGTTAAAGCTATTTCCTCCCACTCGTCACATGGTCCTACCCATTCAGTTTAATTATACATCTTTTGAAGCCACCTCCATCCACGTCTCGAGTAGGAAGACAGTAAGACGAGGGTTGACGGTTCACCACAGGACATGCCCTGAGGCTTAGCCTACTTATTCCCTTGGATTGCAGACTGTGAAGGAGATTCTATATGGTATAATATTTATGGACAAATAATAATTTGTTCTGTTTGGAGATTACAATGGGTTGAACAGTTTATGAATTGTTTGTTTTCTTATAATTAAACAGAGAGTTTAATTAACAAAGGAGCTTCCAACACTTTTTTTCTTTCATTCATTCGTTTAATACTCCTTGACATATACAAAATGACGATGTGGACGTACCATTGAGCATGGCTGGAAAACAATCTTGCCTTCAGTTCCAATCATCGAAACTTCGGGTTTAGAACCACTGTAGTATGCACATAACTCGTAATTTGTTACCATACGCGTTGACAATTCTACCTCCCATGAAAATTCAACAACACTCGCATATGACTACCTTTCCATCCTTACACTAAACTTATAGATACTCGTACATTAACTTCAATTTTTTTAATCTGTCAATAAAAGTGGGTTCGAATCCCAAATATGACAGCCCTTGAGAAGTGTTTGTTTTTTAAACGGCGCTATATAAATAGTTCTTTTATTATTATGAAAACACCTGCAAGTATTGTTAGAAGATAAATTCTTTTACCAGACTGGAACCTTTCTTTTTATTTTTCCGGGTAACATCTGAAATTGAACTCCAATTCCTTGGGGTCGAAGACAAGCTTTTTATCGTAATATCGTAAGATCATCGTATCTAACACACACGTCACAAATGAAATTACAGCTATTTGACTTCAAACCAACTTCCTTATAACATATGTTATAATGTTTGTTTAACGAATATCTAAAAAATAATAATACTACGACCATAACATACGCCATGTCATAAATCTCCTTATACGATTAATGCATGTTGTATAATTATATGGTTTATTTCCATTTTCCTTCTTGGTTAGTTTTTCATGACTGAGGGGTCGTAATCCTACCGGTATATCTGCCTAAAACCCACCACGATGATTCTTCACTGCTCTCACTTTGGGCGTCTTGAAGTGCTGTCGTCATAAAGGACTCGGATGCTTTCCTGATTTGGTCAGCCCATTCAATTGGGGTCTACTTACCCCGTTGTCCCTCCATACTTACCGTTAGCGAGAGGTTTTCGATACTTTCCATAGATTTACTTCTTCTTCCCTCCAGTGTCATGTCAGGTCCCCCCAACGTTGACTATCACCTGAGAGTAGGCATATTTGTCCCCGGCAGCCCGAAAAAATCTAACGCTTGTTATACCAGTCCAATCACGTATATTGCGGAACCAGGAGGTTTGCCTCCTGCCAACACCTCTTCGACCCTCTATTTTGCCTTGGATGATCAGGTGCAGTAATTTGTACTTTGCTCCTCTAAATGCATGACCCAAATAGGACACCATCAACTTTGGCTCTTTGAAGAATCCTTGTGTTGCTGACCATATCCGTTCAGGGTATCCGTAGCATTCTCCGGTGTATCCACATTTCGAATGCTTCCAGTCGGTTCATACTACCAACTTTGAGGGTCCATGATTCTACTCCATATAATAACACTGACCAAACGTAGCATTTGACAAACCGTTGAGGAAGTTTCAAGTTTAGATTATCATCGCAGAATACGCTTCTCATTTTACTAAAAGCTCATAGATTTACAAGCAACTAAAAATAATTCTTAAGCTTAAAAGTGAAAACTAAATTCAAGCTCCGTTTTTTTTTACTTTTGTATGGTATTACACTTTTAATTCTCGAATAAATAGTGAACGTCATTCCATTTCAACAAAAAATCATAATTTAATATATTAACACAGACTAACCATACTTTGTGAGTCACAAAAATCATCTCAATCATTCATTACGTGTCCAGATCATCAATAATAAATAATGCCATGTGTTTCCAGCATAAGGACAAAAGAGATCGCCATTTCATCCACATCTACCAAGTCCTGGACTTGCATATTTTATTCCAAATTTAACTGCAATATTTGAACAGATCCCAGATGGGGCAATACCAAAAAAAACTATATTTTCTCCACTGGTATTCCTTCTACGTATACCATTTTTAAGTATAAAAACATATCAAATACATTCTCACATCATACGAGATATGTGTCAGTTATAAATTTAATAATGTATAATAAAAAAAAAAACCTACACAAAAGTCAATCCGTTTATGCTCGCTTACTTGGACCTTTTAATGCTTAAGATTGGAAAAAAAGATAAAACCTTTTAATAAAAAAAGTGATCCCAAGAAATTGAAATATAAAATAGAGTGTACAGTAAAACATGAAAAAACTCATCTATGACATATCGAACTATTTACGAGTATTTCCAGTAAAAGAGGGTAGAAGAAAAACAAAATTAGCTTCTTTGAAAGCTTTAGAAATCAAAAATATTAAAATCAAAGCACAGACTGAAAAATAAAAATATTTCATAGAAGAGGTAAAATTTTAAGTCAATAAAGTTGCCATAGATATTAAAGAAACCCTTTATAAAAAAAATATACAAAATTTGCTTTATGTAGACAGTTTTGAATTTAATAAAACATGAAAAATATTGAACCTAATAGCAACGTAGAATATATCTTGTAAGGGGTACAAAACTAAAATATGGAATGCCTAGTTTTCAGGGTATTACTGAAACTAAGGGGCTTTGTTCTACTCTCGCAGATTCGGCGAATAGTGGTTAAAATTTTATAATCCATGGGATGTTGCGTTAAAATACAGAATCCTTAATATTTGTGCATCATATACTTGTTGGAATGAGGTTCGTTTTCGTTTGTAAAATAATTATATCATTTTTTATAACCTATAAGTTAGAAAACAGGTAAGACACATGTTTTCTAGCTTGTAGGTTACGGGTTCGATTCCCACTCGAACCCAGTTAAAAGTTTTTACTTTACTTTTTACTCTGGTTATTACTTAAAGCCTCATAAACATACGTCTGATTGGTTGGAGCAGATTACCACACAGCAGTAGTCCCACAAGGTTGTGCTTTATGCAAAACAACGTTATTCTTGATTCGTTCGGGTGCTGATACAGCTGCCAGACGTGATTTGTTTAATATTTAGAGCGCCGTTAATGAAAGTTTATAAGTAAAAAAAACTAAATAAATTACTAAGTTTTTTTAATTTTATTGAATCGGATTTAAACTAAGAATCAAATAAACTGTATAAATGCTGTAGAAGTGCTTGCAATGATAAGAATAACATGAGAATAGATGGAGTTTGGACAAAGAAAACAAATAGATGAAGAAAGACTAACAAAATAAACAAATACCTATATCAAATGTGAGTGTAAGGCGTGGTAGATGAAGTCCAAGAAAAGTGTGGTTAAATCAAGTGAATGATGTTTCGAAAGAAGTAAACGTAGAAAGTCAGAGAAATCGTAGGAGTTGTATGTTATATAGATGAAAAAGATTTGACGCGGTAGAAAATTTTGGCGGTCTGTTTTTTTCTTCCTACCCCAACAGGGAAATATCGTGACAGTATACATGTATGTAAATTTTAAAGTCAAATATTTCAAAAGTATGTAATTTGAATTTGTGCCAGTCTTGCATTATATAATAGGTACGACATAATGTGATTTAAATATATATTTTGTAATTGATCGTGATATATATTCCAAGATGAAATGAATGGGACAGTCGGGAACGGCGCGTGACGATTCCTGAGATAACGAGAAACACGTGACTTTATACATCGAAGAGCGGACGTAGGATGTAGGCTGAGCGGGAGACCGGAAAGGCCTCAATGTGCTTCCGTGTAAAGGTTAGGACGAGATCCGCTGATGCCCTTTGGCCTTGATAGATCGATGATTGCTTACAGAGAAATATTTTTAGATTTAATGATTTATGGGTGTACTCAAACATTTCACTTTTTTTTTAAATTTCGCAACATTTTGCCATCACTGAAAGGTAACAAAGTGTGTTTGAAAGTATTGTTTAAAAACAAAATGGCAATTTTTCTAATATTTTAGCCTTACCAGTTTTAATTCCGTATTGAAATACAAATTGTCTACTAATTTTAGCCCCTGTAGCCTAGTACGTTAGACGCCTGTCTTCCAGCCTGTGGATTTTAGTTTTGATTCTTGTTGGTACCAAATTTTGATTCTATAGAGTTTGAGTAGGTTTTCCCTTAAATTTGGTTTAACACATCTTAAGTTGGTTGAAAAAGATTGCCACTTGGTAATCAATCTACTATATTATGTTCAGTACCATTAATATCCTATATTGTGCTAGTTTTAAATAGACAAAAAATTTAACAAGTTTCGCCATGTTCCCTATTTTCATATAATCAATACGTCTTACACATTTTATTTATCTTTCACTACCACATTTTCCATGTATCTTTCACTACCATATTTCGGGCTGAAATACTTGGATCTTCTAGCCTCTGGAATGTGGTAGTAGACGACAATAGTCTTCCAGTCCTGAGTTTGTGGAAACGAAAATTTCACTAAAAAATATTCTGGTTTAATTACAAATTTCTTAATTTAAGACCTTTCTGGTTGTTTGGAAGTGATTAGTGCATAAAATAATAGTTAACTAGGCTATGCTGTATACAACTAAAGTGAAATATGATACAATATGGTTCTTGCTCACATCCACATTCTATATTTGTTTTCGTAACTCATCGCTCTTAACACATCAGTCTTAATTAAGTTCATTGATTTTCACAAAGAAACCGCTCAATATTTCAGCTCAGCTCGAGTTAGAGCACCCTTAAGAAAGTTTGATCTCTAAATGGCGCTTATATATTATATTTTTTTTATTATTAACATCAATATTTAATAAATATAACAAAGATAATACATATTCGATTAAGAAATTGTTTGATAAGAGAAACGTGTATAATTTGTTGAATCAGACCTTTTTAAAATCAGTATTTATTTATTTGTGTTACGTAAGGTTCATTTCGAGCTTATATTTATTTAAAAAATATAAACGTAAAATTTTGTGTGTCAATATTTTTTTTTGTTTTACATAAAGTAAAATCATCAAAATATTAACATGCCTCGTACAAATACAATAGAAATAAGTACATACATACTACAATGCATACAAGCAAACAATCAAGCCAGGGATCAGAGGACCCAGGGCCATGTCCCACAAATGTACAACACTTGTACAAAAGTGTACAATATGCTAAGTTTATTGCCAAATGATAATCTCTTCTAATTGACCATACAACAGTTTTACAAAGTTTTGAGTGACAGGTGGGTGTTAAACATTATTTAACAGAAAAAATATGCATAAAAAGCAATTAAAATTTAAAGTCAATCGGCTTGAAGAATTATTTGAAACCAGAAAAAAAAAACACGGTCTGTTACTAAAGGGAGATTTAAACACGTCAACCAAAGTATGAGTCTTACATAAATAAGTAGATAACAGGATTTATAGTTTAATAGCAAAAATTTAAATAGGTGGATCGGGAAAGCCAAATGGTAACCTTGGCTGGAGCGTAATATAAATCCATGATTGTTGAAGTCGTTCATTTCCTTATCAGGGTAGACAGAGGGACAGTGTGTCATATTTTCTTAATTCGACACACATCCTTAGCGTCTTCCACATCCATATACCTTTTCATAAAACCTCTACGGTTTCTCTGACCTTCTATTTTTCCTTCTTTCAGAATATCATTCACATAATCTAACCATACTCTCCTTGCTTTTCCTCTCATACGCCTTCCACTTACATCTGAACTGTTTTGTTAGTCGATATGAATACAATCGTTCTACATACCCAAACCATATTAACGTGCTCTGATTCATCTTAATTAACACATCAGCCTTAAGTTCACATTCATTCCTTATCACTTCATTTCGTATTCTGTCATACATTGTCATTCCATATATTCTTCTCAATGCCCGTCTCCACAGCATTTACTTGGCTTCTCTCAATCTTTTTTTTTACGTTTACGTTTCACTCCCATACAATAAAGTTGGCACCAATATACTATTGTGGACTATCATCTTAGTAAATTTTGATACTGCCCGGTTTGAGTGTACTCGTATATTTTTAGTGCCCCATTAACTTTGTTTCCTAACGCTATACGCCTATTGATATCCCTTTTAATTTTTCCATCATCAGATAATATACTACCTAAAAAGCAAAATTACTCAACTTGCAGCTTCTTTATTTTTTTAACTAACACAAACATCGCATGTAGTTTTCCTTTCACACTGTTTTATCACCATTAATTTGAATTTTGCAACATTAATTCTAGGATCTTTCTTTTCGCATCTCTCATACAATTTACTTATCAAACTCTTCGCTTAATATAGTGTTCATATTTAATCATAAATTTTGATAAGACCTGCCAAAAAGTGTTGTCTTCAAGTGTTTTCTAAAACTACACACGCTTTTTAAATCTTTTCCACTTAGAGGCAGACAAAGGTCGATCAAATTGAAATATTACCAAAGAAAACGAACGTAAACCAGATCAAAATATCCAGATATAATGTATTCAATACTACGCAAATAAAAAATGACTATTAAAATAACAAAACAATTTAATTGAAATTACCAAAAATACACTGTTATCGACTAGAATCAATCGAAACATAAAATACTAATTGAATAGAATATTAACTTCAGTTTAAGGAATATGCAAATAGACAAAATTGTAATAAATCACAATTCACTTAAATTTTTTTTAACTAAGATGTATAAACTATGTCTGGAAGCTACATCAGTATTTGAACGTAACATCAAGTTTAAAGGAGTTTAAACAGCTTAGCAAAAATAATCAAGAAGGAAATGTATATGTAGAAAAATATCCTCAAAACAGATTTCAACTACTTTCTTGTTTATCAAACAAATTATAGAAATGTGACAGTAAAGTTCCGTTTAGCTATATTCAAGGTTCACCAAAGTTGGCAAGTAGACAACTTTAATATCGCGGATCTTCTCCATATATACGAGTATGGATAGTTATATTCAAATTTCCCTTTATATCTCCTATTCTATTTCGCATCTTCGTCCTTTATTGTTTAAATCCCAAATCCCATATTTCTGGCAAAGAGCACCACAAACCAGCCCTATGCGAGATGGGGAATAAAAATATTCTTCATTGTTGTAATACGAGGGCGAGTCAGTTTATGTGTTTTACGGTTTATGTTTTTATCTGTTAAATGACCTGCGCAAGCTTCAATATACTCGTAAGTGTCTTGCTCTGACTAATAATTACTGCAAGTATCAACTTGAAAAATTGCTTACGAATTTTTTCATGAGCGGTATTATGCACCTTATATTTTTTTTTAATTGAACGGCGAGTTCTTCATTCATGCAAAATTACATTAAAAATAAATGAAAATATATTTTTATAATAAAAAAAAATAAACAACACATAAACATGTACTGTATAAGGCGAACTAACGCCTCCATTCTCAAAGAACTGAGAATCACCGACTGATTGTGGATACTGTGCTTTCGACGAGGCTTCCGATTCTTTGCTTCTTTGGTCGTGGCAAAAAGATAGTTTGGAGAGCCTTGTGGTCACTGCAAGTATGGAAGAATGACACGCAAGACAAAAAACCCGAATGCGTCGGACTGACCAATTGAGAAACGCAACTAGACTAACTCTTAACAACTGCTCTTCAAATCACGGAGTGCAGATATGGATAGAGAGAAGTCGTCAAGGGCTATCATAGGAGTCACAATGCTCAGTTATGAGTTATAAGACAGTATAGATGGAAATATCTGTATCTACTTAAGAAGGTTTAATGGAGCTAGTGACAATGCCATCTTCCGGGCTAGCTCTTCAATTTGTCTGAATCACTAATTCGGATGCATTGTACCAAGAGTACTATGAAAACATCCAAGCCCACACATAAACAGCTAATCAAACATGATCAGAAAATAAGATAAGATCTTCACTCTGTGAACACAGAACGTAGAAGTCCTGAAGACGGACTGTACGATCAGTATGAAACGCAGAGTTATATTTTCGAAACTATAATACACAGTGAGTAATTCCTAGAACCTTATTTCCAATAAAGTCTAAGAACTCAGAACATCTGAAACTTTTAGTAGCTATTAAATTGGGATAAATATAGATAATTTTACAAACCATTCTTTAGAAATATTTGGAACAGAACATTTTCATAACAAACACTACTGTGTCACACCTCTTTCCTATTTTAAAAAAACAATATTAGGATTTTCAGATTTCAATACATAAATCAGTTATAACACATTACCATCATATGAGGTATGACACTCCCGTTCAGCTCCGCCGGCTTCTTAAAGAGGCAAGTACTTTTTAGATCTCAGGGGTTTGTTGGGTTCCCTTAACTCTGAATAACTCTCTCTCACTTTCAGCAGGACAAGGCGACACAATTAAACAAGTATAATTTTAAATGAAACAGTTTATTATATTATGAAAAAAAAGAAAAAAAGAAAAAAAATATAGAAAAAAAACTTGACGAATGTCAAGAAAAAAGTTTAAAATTGGCTAGAAAGACTGTGTTGTATTTAGCAAGGGAGATTTCAATAACAATTTGAAATTACTTTGATCGGGGGTTTTAACGTGGGGACGAAATCCAACATTAAGATAAAAGGAATAATATTCACCGATAATTGTAATTGGAGTCCTGGACTTCTGCGATATACGAGGAAAACTAGTCTGGCTGTCTTCCGTACAAACACTGTTTCTGGAGAGACGTCCTAACCGTGTCGTATCTGGTGGCACAAGAGACCTCCTCGTGAAATTTCTGGCCTTTTATACCCACCTCGCGAGAAAGAGAAGCTACGTTTCTTTGTCACTAAATAAAATACTATAGCCGCCGGCGAGACCCGAGATTATTTGAAGGACAATTGATCGGTATTTCTATACAATTCGGCAAGAAGGGGTCGTCGTCTAGACAGTACTTTATTACCCCATCTTGAGCCGTATGGATTTTTTTTTATGATACTTCACTTTTGTCTTCTCACAATAGGACCGTAGGTCCTATTCCTTAGCCGAAACCGCTGGCCTTACAATTTCCATCTTTACAATAGAAAATAACTACGAAGTAGGTTCTATTATAGACCCTTTTTATTTTTAAACAAACAATGACCATGGAATTCTTTACAATCCGGGATGTAGTTTTACAACCCGAGCCGACCACCTAAGTTGCCAGTGCAATATTCCATTTGTATAACCAAAACAAAGTTGAATTTATTATAGACCCTTTTTCCTAAACAAACAATGACCATGGAATTCTTTACAATTCGGGATATAGTATTGTACTCCAAGGCGGTGACCACTTAAGAGAACCTTTTCTTTTATTGGCTTAATCTTAGCGACAGTATTAAAAATATACTAAATTATTTTGTTTCGAGACACATGTTTCAGGAAGCATGAAATGTCGGGAATTTAATATCGGGGATGTGAACTATGCAATTTATCAAATACAGTCCTGACAACTGTTTGCTCTGGAATAAGTGACTTGACAGATATTATAATGTCATAATATCATGAGTCAACCACGGCACTTTTTCTTTACTTTTTTTTTCAATAAAGCTAGAAATTACTAGATAACCCGACCCCCCCCTCTTTAACTCTAATCATCCCCCCAAATGACCCCCCGATTGTCACTCTGAACACCCCATCATCGATAATTCCTCCGGCAGACAGTTTACCCCCATAGGCAACCGCATTTCTCACCTTCAATAAACATTTTCTACACCTTAATATATTTATAAAAGTCACACACATTTCCCCACTCATTTACTTATCTACATATACTATATTCATTCTTATGATTTATTCACAATTCATTTTTTCATTTTTTTTTTTTTTTTTTTTTTTCACCCATTCAATATAAAACAGTGTGTGACGACACAAATTTATGTATATTTGTATTTAATATTATGTATATATCATCATATTTATATATGTATTTAATCGTTTATAATTTCTCATAATCATTCATAAAATCAAAACAATTACCACAAACCTATCCTTTCCTGATTCCCAAAAAGATCCAAAAATTTCCAATAAATATCTTAACAGTCAGAACTTATCCGATGAAGGAGTAAGGTGTCCTACCATCGGACCGAAACTCCGAACAAGCTATCAATCACTTGTAGTAGATAATTTGAATATTTAAAGAAGGTTGTTCAACATTTAAGACAAGTTAATATCGTTTTACATTTTTATGTTTTAAAATCTACTTAGCCGTAGGTTACTAACTATATAGCTTTTCTGAGAAATCATCAATAGTTAGGCTACAATTCTTATTATTGTTTATACTCCTTTAGCAAAAACTTTTAAAACCGTCGACCTTCTAGTCATTTACTTTACTTACTCAAATTGGTAAGTTTGTACAGTATTCGATATTAAATATTTCACCAGATATCAAACTTTTCATTTTAATCACTTGTAATCAAGGATTGAAAAATATAAAAAGACTACGGATTATGGCATTATCTTGTGCAACATTTAATATTGAAATCTGCGCTGACGAAAATTAAAGTAAAAAAAATAGGCTCTTTTAATGACACATTTTATTTTTTCGTTAACAAGTTTGGTACCTAATGTATTTTTACCAAAAAAGTGTTTTTTTTTTTTAATTACGACTAAGTACATAGTGGAATCATAGATATTTTGAAGTAACAAACAAATAGCAGTAGTAAGAGGGACTATTTTTTCTGTCGTCAACCCCCATTTTTTTTTCTTGAAACTATCGACCCCTATAAAAATCAAATTGACCCCAGGGGGTCGATATCGACCACTTTGGTAACTCTTGGTTTAGACTCTTTAAACTCTCCCATACAAATTAGATGACAATAATATTTTTCTCCCCTCCAATGTTTTTACAAATGTACCGATGCGATTTGTTGGGTCTTTATGAAGTTGTTGTGTATAAATATAATTTCTTTGACAATCGTTATCTTTTTCTTCGTTCTTTAATGTTCCTGATACTTGGTGCACCTTTTGTCTTCATCCTACTCGGTACTGGATCATGTTGAATGCAGCGTTTAAAGAGAATCCTGTTAAATCCTTTATTTAGTTTATTTTATAGGATCCTCTACCCTTGAGCTGTACCCGTGAACACCAGCTTCTCCAGACTTTTGTTAGTCTTTCTTGCAACATACACAAAGTATATTAGGATTTTTTTCCAGTTTATTTTGATAATATTTTTATTGATTCTTGTTCACACTATTTATTTTTATTAGTAAATATAAATCTTCTTCTTCACAGTGTCATGTCAGGTCCCCCCAACGTTGAATATCACCTGAGAGTAGACATATTTGTTCTCGGCAGCCGAAAAAGATCTCCAACGCCCCTTATCCCAGTCCAATCACGTATATTGCGGAGCCAGGAGATTTGCCTCCTGCCAACACCTCTTTGGCCTTCTATTTTGCCTTGGATGATCAGGTGCAGTAATTTGTACTTTGCTCCTCTATGTACGTGACTTAAGTAGGACACCTTTCGGATTTTAATATTAGTCAGCAACTCTCTATCAACTTTGGCTCTTTAAGAACCCTTGTGTTGCTGAGCATATCCGTCCAGGATATCCGTAGCATTCTCCGGTGCATCCGCATTTCGAATGCTTCCAGTCGGTTCATACGACCAACTTTGAGGGTCCATGATTCCACTCCATGCAATAACACTGACCAAACGTAGCATTTGACTAACCGTTGTCGAAGTTTCAAGTTTAGATTATCATCGCAGAATACGTTTCTCATTTTATTAAAAGCCGCACGAGATGATTCAATTATGCATTTGACTTCGGTTTCTGGGTCAAAGTCTTCCACTAGGATACTTCCGAGGTATTTAAATTCCGAGGTATTTAAAATTTTCACTGTCTCTATATCAGCACCGTTCAATGTAAGACATGCTCCTGCGTGATCCTGCCAGCCAAACACCATGAACTTAGTTTTACTCACGTTCATGTTCAGGCCCAGCCTCACACCGGATTCATTAATTCTATATATAAGCGTTTGAAGGTCGTCAATACTACCTGACAGAACAACCGTATCATCTGCGTACCTGATGTTATAAAAATATGAATAAATAAAGAAAATTCAGTCAATCCTCATCAGAAACTTTTACGAAAAATAACGGATAATAATTGACTCATCCCCGCAATAATGCGCTGAATAGGGGATGTGCTGTACGGATATCTGCCCCGAGGCAGGCTCGTCTTTACCTCCGAGGCATGGGAGGGTATGGTAATGTGTCTATACGGTAAACATATTTCCTAGTGAACGTGTGCTTGTTTAATTTATATAGCAAGGGGAAGTCTACACTAACTATTGAACTAGTATACTGATTTGGTTCTAAAAAAGTTAATTAATTTCAATTTATTTCAATAACCCCTTTAGCAACGTGTCTCTAACTTACACTGTGAAAATAATAAGGTCTATTAGTAATACGACCACGAAGATTCACTTATATTTAAGGGAACTCTACATGTGAGTGATTAACTCATACGAGTTCTTTGGGCTCTTCATGGATGATTGTTTTATAATCATAACTCAAATCTAAAACATCGTCTATAAAGCTGTGATCATATCATCTCTGAAATATGGATAAAAATCATAAGTTCCCTAGAGACGACATATTAAGGCACTCAAATGTGGTCAACAGAGGTAACTCAAACAAATAATTAAGATTCGATGTTACCACAGTATATTAAATAATGAAGTTTTGAGAGAAACAAACCACTGCAGTATCCAGGTTATGGTGGTATTTTCTCGATAATATTTGTCTCAACATTTAGTCAGCATAACTGACTACGGACTCCCAAGAAATATTAAACTCTTTGCCCTACGTGCAACAGTATATGCTTATCACAAATAGGCTTACAAAGTTATCTTTGGTGGCATCAATATCAAGTAATCTTATTGCTCGATAGCAATCTTGTACAACTAACCAGATAAACGTAAATAAAGGAAGTTACATGGTTGCAAAACAACGTTCAAATTATTATTCATATTTAAAAAAAACTATGAACAATATACATAGTAAAAATGAAAGTGAGAATACTATCAATGAAAGGGGATGATGAAGAAGAAAAAAACGTGTTTAATTACTAATTTGAAATGCACAATTTTTTTTTGCTTTTTAAAACATGTTTAGACCATTAATGCTACGCCACTGAAATATCAACGGAAAAGCTCTATTATAATAACACCCCGCTCTATTGGAGCGATTCGGAACAATCAATTTATTAAATGAAGACGAAATCGACCACAAAGCTCTAGTCTTCTCCGAATGAACATCTCTTAGCCGTAGATTCAAGAGATGCAATTGAGATATCTCATTAAGATATTTGAATACAAATATTGAAATCAAATCGTTCGTAACTCTTGAGCCAATGTAGTCCTGAGTGCTGCTTATTGAGTGAGAATAGTTCAAACTTGTATGAAAATAATGGTGTAGGTTTCTTTAGTAAATGCGCTTGATATGCGATATCTTCTGTGTATGGACAGACAATTAGTTTTGTTATAAGCGATGTTAATCATGTCTTCAAGACGCTGTGCCGGCAAAGTGATTATAACGTTCGGTAAGCGATAGCAAGAGGCTCATTGATAATGTAGATCGAGCGAAGACTCGAGGAATTGGGTCAGATTTAGGGGTTTACGGAGAATTTAGGTGAGCTCTGGGCTCCTTGGTACCGTTGAAACTAAACTGTCTTACATGATACATTACTGTTAATAATTGTAATTGAGATTATCTTATAACTGCGACATGGTGACCTCCGTACATTGGCCAGTAGAACGCTGATCTTGATATCTCATAATATTCAATTGAGCCCCAGTCTGCTTTTTTCTTAATAGTAATTTCCAAATATTAATGGCAGGTTAAAAACTAATAACACACAACAATACATCTTGCAGGCTATAGGTCCCTCCCCCTAATGATTCTTGATTTTTTAAGCGTGTTAGAATACAATTTTTTGAGCGTGAAAAGGGATACGAAGGTTCTTTTTATATATTTGTATTGTTGACAGAAACGATATCAAATCCAAGTATTTTGGAAAATAAACGGCTTATATGTCCTGCAAAACTAGTTCAGGTATTGAAATATTGATTTATTTAGACTGGTTTTAAATTGAACAAATTTGCCACTTGATTTTTGTTTTATTTTTGCGAGCTATTCAGTAATATTTTAGTAGTGTTTCGCATATTAATATTTCAACATTTTGGAAAATGTTTTGAAAAAACTGTTTTGCATTTTTAGAGATGGAAGTCAGTTATCATAAAATTTATTTTTTATGTATTCGTTATACATTTTATAAACCTCCATTTAACCAATGGTTGTAAAAAAAGCAAGTTTAAATCCAAATCATTTAGAATATTAGAGAATATATTTTTTATTTCTTACTCTTATTGAAATTTACTACAGAAGATTTAGGGGCAGTTCATGCTTTGAACTGGTAAATTAATATTTCTACACTTATTAATTTTATAGAAAGCATACTGCCTCACATGTGAAAATGTGCCATATTTGCTTCCAAAACGTCTCTCAAGATTTCCAGAACACCGTCAAGTTTGATTCTGGATGGTTTCAATATCAAATTGATAAATAAATATAGATTATTGATACGTTGTTTATTCATAGATACCCTCAAACTACACACATTTAGGCATTAGATTAGAAAATATATTTGAGAGAGAAGCTATAAAATGATTTGGGTTTATCATATTCTCCCAATCAAAATACACAGCCATATTGATCTAGTTTCATTCCAATATTACCTCTGGTGAGTCCAGAATAGAAAGTTTAGCGCTTCAGTCGCATAATTTGAAGTCTAGTTAGTAAGAAACATTTATCACACGCAATGAAATATTGTTTTAACAATATTACCTCTGGTGAGTCCAGAATAGAAAGTTTAGCGCTTCAGTCGCATAATTTGAAGTCTAGTTAGTAAGAAACATTTATCACACGCAATGAAATATTGTTTTAACAATATTACCTCTGGTGAGTCCAGAATAGAAAGTTTAGCGCTTCAGTCGCGTAATTTGAAGTCTAGTTAGTAAGAAACATTTATCACACGCAATGAAATATTGTTTTAACAATATTACCTCTGGTGAGTCCAGAATAGAAAGTTTAGCGCTTCAGTCGCATAATTTGAAGTCTAGTTAGTAAGAAACATTTATCACACGCAATGAAATATTGTTTTAACAATATTACCTCTGGTGAGTCCAGAATAGAAAGTTTAGCGCTTCAGTCGCATAATTTGAAGTCTAGTTAGTAAGAAACATTTATCACACGGAATGAAATATTGTTTTAACAATATTACCTCTGGTGAGTCCAGAATAGAAAGTTTAGCGCTTCAGTCGCATAATTTGAAGTCTAGTTAGTAAGAAACATTTATCACACGCAATGAAATATTGTTTTAACAATATTACCTCTGGTGAGTCCAGAATAGAAAGTTTAGCGCTTCAGTCGCATAATTTGAAGTCTAGTTAGTAAGAAACATTTATCACACGCAATGAAATATTGTTTTAACAATATTACCTCTGGTGAGTCCAGAATAGAAAGTTTAGCGCTTCAGTCGCATAATTTGAAGTCTAGTTAGTAAGAAACATTTATCACACGCAATGAAATATTGTTTTAACAATATTACCTCTGGTGAGTCCAGAATAGAAAGTTTAGCGCTTCAGTCGCATAATTTGAAGTCTAGTTAGTAAGAAACATTTATCACACGCAATGAAATATTGTTTTAACAATATTACCTCTGGTGAGTCCAGAATAGAAAGTTTAGCGCTTCAGTCGCATAATTTGAAGTCTAGTTAGTAAGAAAAATTTATCACACGCAATGAAATATTGTTTTAACAATATTACCTCTGGTGAGTCCAGAATAGAAAGTTTAGCGCTTCAGTCGCATAATTTGAAGTCTAGTTAGTAAGAAACATTTATCACACGCAATGAAATATTGTTTTAACAATATTACCTCTGGTGAGTCCAGAAAAGAAAGTTTAGCGCTTCAGTCGCATAATTTGAAGTCTAGTTAGTAAGAAACATTTATCACACGCAATGAAATATTGTTTTAACAATATTACCTCTGGTGAGTCCAGAATAGAAAGTTTAGCGCTTCAGTCGCATAATTTGAAGTCTAGTTAGTAAGAAACATTTATCACACGCAATGAAATATTGTTTTAACAATATTACCTCTGGTGAGTCCAGAATAGAAAGTTTAGCGCTTCAGTCGCATAATTTGAAGTCTAGTTAGTAAGAAACATTTATCACACGCAATGAAATATTGTTTTAACAATATTACCTCTGGTGAGTCCAGAATAGAAAGTTTAGCGCTTCAGTCGCATAATTTGAAGTCTAGTTAGTAAGAAACATTTATCACACGCAATGAAATATTGTTTTAACAATATTACCTCTGGTGAGTCCAGAATAGAAAGTTTAGCGCTTCAGTCGCATAATTTGAAGTCTAGTTAGTAAGAAACATTTATCACACGCAATGAAATATTGTTTTAACAATATTACCTCTGGTGAGTCCAGAATAGAAAGTTTAGCGCTTCAGTCGCATAATTTGAAGTCTAGTTAGTAAGAAACATTTATCACACGCAATGAAATATTGTTTTAACAATATTACCTCTGGTGAGTCCAGAATAGAAAGTTTAGCGCTTCAGTCGCATAATTTGAAGTCTAGTTAGTAAGAAACATTTATCACACGCAATGAAATATTGTTTTAACAATATTACCTCTGGTGAGTCCAGAATAGAAAGTTTAGCGCTTCAGTCGCATAATTTGAAGTCTAGTTAGTAAGAAACATTTATCACACGCAATGAAATATTGTTTTAACAATATTACCTCTGGTGAGTCCAGAATAGAAAGTTTAGCGCTTCAGTCGCATAATTTGAAGTCTAGTTAGTAAGAAACATTTATCACACGCAATGAAATATTGTTTTAACAATATTACCTCTGGTGAGTCCAGAATAGAAAGTTTAGCGCTTCAGTCGCATAATTTGAAGTCTAGTTAGTAAGAAACATTTATCACACGCAATGAAATATTGTTTTAACAATATTACCTCTGGTGAGTCCAGAATAGAAAGTTTAGCGCTTCAGTCGCATAATTTGAAGTCTAGTTAGTAAGAAACATTTATCACACGGAATGAAATATTGTTTTAACAATATTACCTCTGGTGAGTCCAGAATAGAAAGTTTAGCGCTTCAGTCGCATAATTTGAAGTCTAGTTAGTAAGAAACATTTATCACACGCAATGAAATATTGTTTTAACAATATTACCTCTGGTGAGTCCAGAATAGAAAGTTTAGCGCTTCAGTCGCATAATTTGAAGTCTAGTTAGTAAAAAACATTTATCACACGCAATGAAATATTGTTTTAACAATATTACCTCTGGTGAGTCCAGAATAGAAAGTTTAGCGCTTCAGTCGCGTAATTTGAAGTCTAGTTAGTAAGAAACATTTATCACACGCAATGAAATATTATTTTAACAATATTACCTCTGGTGAGTCCAGAATAGAAAGTTTAGCGCTTCAGTCGCATAATTTGAAGTCTTGTTAGTAAGAAACATTTATCACAAGCAATGAAATATTGTTTCAACAATTATGATTAAATACATATTACAAAAAACATCACTCACTTCTTTACGTCATATTTCTTATATCAGTATTCCATAATACAAATGATTTTAAAATTTTTAAGTTTTCTCTTGTGGTAGACCACTAAACTAGGTGTTAAAAGAAAAAAAACAACAGAAAAAATTCTAAATAATTAATAGTGTTTTGTTTAGTCAAACACTATTTATTTCACTTTTTATTACGGTATAACCCTACCGGTTTCAAGGTTTTCCCTTCCTCATCAAGACAGAATTACGTTTGAACTGGTACCAACATACTCGCTTTTAACAGTGTCAAATTCGGGTTAGAGATTATGGGTGGAGGGAGGTAAGAGGCAACTTCCGTAAGCAGCGGTGAGATCTTGGGAATATATGTATCTCACAGCTACTTGCTTAAGTTATTTTTCTCCTCCCTCCACCCTCAAATCTAAACCCTCAAATCTAAACCCTCATTTTTTACAGTCAGAATCGTTAATGTTGGTACCAGTTCGAACATAATTCAGTCTAGTTTGTGTTCCCCTGATGATGGCGTGAAAACCTTGAAACCGGTAGGGTTATACCGTTATAAAAATTGGAATAAACAGTATTCGACTAAATAAATAACAATGTCTTTAAACCGTCATAGTGGTAACGTCATAAATAAAAATAAATAATATAATAGTATTTGGGTTTTTTCCATTTTTAATACACACTTTAAGTCAAAATATAAGTTAAAATGTCAAGAATATATTAATAAATTATATATTATCGAGAACTCTTCTAACTTGTTTATTCTGCTACGAAGGAAGCAGTATAAATATGTTAATAGAATAATAAAATTTCCATATAATTATATTTCTGAACTCTGTTCTGAATTTTAAAACTATTTGTTTAAAATTAAATAAAGAAAAGAAATAACGTACATTCACATATTTTCTAATATAATAGTAATAAACAAAACACAAATTATAGGTTTTGATTAAAATACTATCTAGTGGATAGATATTGATGTCTTTTAAAAGTGTAAAAAAGATCAAATTTTAAGTTAATGAAAATATATTTTTTTTAATTATCATAAAAATCAACCATTATTTTTAAAACTCGATTACTGGTTTAAAGTTATATTCATAAACTATATTATTATACGTGCCTCGCAGTTTTATATTGTTAAGTTTTTTACTGACTTGCAAGTTTGATTAGGATAAAATAAAGGTTTTTTAATAACCAGTGGAGCCCAGAGACAAGGAAAAATACGACCTCTATTTTTTTCAGGTTACCTTTAAGAGGCAAATGCCCATAAATCGACATGGGGAGTACAATCTTTTTTTTTTATTTCAGTAGTATTAATTGGTTGGCTGTAAGAAGTAGATATTCGCAAATAATTAAGAGAATAACACCTCTATCTTTTCCAAGTAGTATTTTTTGGTGGTCTATAAAAGGTATATATTGTATTGTATTAAACTTTTGCTGTATACAGTACAACCTGGCGAGCTTATTGCCATATAGCAATATCTTCCAACTAACCAGAAGGATGTTAAAGAGGCTATATGTGAAATCCAGACAAAACTTATTCCAGCGGGATTTGAACCCGCAACCTCCGGGTTGAGAAACAGGTGTCTAACCTACCAGGCCACGAAGGTCTTCAGATATTCATATGTTGAGATATTCCCAAAAAAGGCAAAACTAATGCCATCCTTCGAGTTATACGAGTATTACTACCGCCCTAGATTTACTTAAAACTGCTGCGGTAACAACTTCAAAGGGCGAGAAGTGCCTAACTGAGGACTGATTTTAATGACATCGTTTTATAACCATATCGCTAGTGGTATATAGACGGTGATGAAAAAAATTCAACAAATGTACCAAATATTCTTGACAATTTCAAAAACACTAAATATTAAAAAAAGTTATAGCTCCGTAGTAAAATTAACAAGACAACTGTTTTCTAGCCCGGAAGAGGCGGAATCGATTCCCGTTGGAGTCTAATTTATTAAAAAAAACATCCCAGTCTGGTTTGCATTTTAAACTTCTTCAATATCTTTTTTTTTTAAACCTGCCGAGTTTATTGCCATGTGGCAATCTCTTCCAACCAACCAGAAATATGTTTTTATAGGCCCTAAGTGTTAACCAGACTGGAATCCTATTTAAAAAAATCTGGGTTCCAGCGGGGATCGAACCCGCAACCTCCGGATCGGCAGACAAGTGTCTTACCACTAGGCTTATCTTTCGGGTTGGTTGAAAGGAGATTGCCTCAAATCAATACATCTGCCTGGTTGTTGTGTATGCAACGAAAGTGTAATGCAAAATTAACGTTAATTTATTTATTTGATTTAATAAAAAAACATTTGATTTCTAATTAAATTCGTTTCATGTTTCTTAGGTTGATTTATATTTTTAAATCTACAATCGTCAACACTAAAAAAAATTTTTTTTAAGAAGTGATCTTATCATATTTAAAATCATACTTGAATTAAAAAAATTATATCAAACGTATGCTTAAAATTTAAGTGTATACAAAATCGTTTTTTTTATATCTATTTGAAAAAAATATACAGAAAAAAAACCTTTTTAGTCCTTTTTATTAACAGTTAAAACGTGTGTAAGATAGAAATGAGTATACATGACTAAATAATCACTTAATAATGGATTCACAAAGGAATATTAGAAAGCACCAACAGTTTAAATATTTGAACTTCAAATTAAAATAACCAAACGTTATGTCTGGGTGTGAATATTTCACGACACTGAACATTTCAATACTTCACATATGAGATACTGTTACGTGTTGTATATTGGATTTTTCCTCTCATTTAATAAAAAAAAACGTTCAGTTTTTCTTTCAGCGAGAGATACAATTTTTCAGCATTTAATTCAGTTATAAAAGTCAATCATGTATATTCTAAATTGCAGTCATGCTGATAAAATTGAAAAATAAAAACATATAGGGAAATTTCATTCAATTAAAATTCAAAAGACATGATTTTCAAAATATTAATTTTAACAATAAATTCGCACATTTTATGCAAAATTGTCGATTTATAAATATTGCATGCACACATAATTCCACATATAGTATATTTGAAATTGATATTTTTACTCCACCTTGAACATATTTTAACACATTCACACATAAACCTGTCTATATGCTGAACAACCGTGGTAGAATTAAGCACCCTTGTTTAACACCTGTAGGGATGTTGAACAAGTCAGTTAAACTTGATTAATTCATAAACAAGTACTTCTGAATTTTTTTCGTTAATATAAAGTTAAAACATGTAATCGAGAATTAATCTTTCATAATAATGATACAAAGATTTAACCTGTGCTGTTAATTAAAGCGCACTTTTAAGTTAAAGTGGATGCACAGCACCGTTTCCATTTTTAACCAAGTTACTAGAGCAGCATGCTATCTTGGATTGAAAAATAACTGTAACAGTGTTTCTTTACATCAATATATAATATTTCACAATACTAGGTACAAAATGAATCCCGGTCAAGAACTAAAATATGTAAAAATAACCATTAGTATTTTCAGAAGCACGTCTACTAAAATTCACTATGTTTATGTGTGGGGCCATACGTTAATCTAATTTTATATGATACTTAATTTTAAATGGCCCTTAGGATTCACGTGTTCTAACTCCCTCAAATCCTTTAAGGGCTCGTTTAAGTAACGCATCATGTTTACTATTAACGCAATCTGAGACACAACCCTCGATGCTGTTGAACATTTTGTTCTACTAATTTGTATTTCATTTAACTATTATATTATTTAAGTCGCAATGTTATAAAATTAGGAGAGAGTCGTTTCATTTAGAATTTGAGATGTTTATCTATTCAAGTAATTGATGAATTCTAATATGAATCAGGTAAATAAAATTAGGTCTATTGAATTTCTAAGAGAAAATATGTGTATAATTTTTTGGTTTTCTTTAGTTTTATCTCAAGTGTATGTGATTATTTTCATATATGGATATTAAGAATCTACGATATTTTTACATATAAATTTTGTTACGTTTCCGAAACATATTTTTTGGTATTTATACTATAATTACCATAGAACGTGATAAGAAGAGTGGTGGTAAAATCTGTGATCCAATAAGAATTTTGAATATGACAATGTGGGATTGTTAAGTACGAGTATGCTTTAGGGCATCATTGTAGTATGAGACACATATTAAAAAAATAGTTGAGTATTTAGAGAAAAAATATGGAATTTGTAATAAATGAGACCACTTTGTCACAAATCATATGTAGTAAAATAGTTTCGTTTAATAAATATAATCTTGACCCTTTCAGTTCGTATGTTTTTTGAATAAGATGTTATTTAAATGAAAAAAAAAGATGGTACCCTGTAACAAGGCTGATAAGTTTTGGCAGCCCTCGGGATCTATGTTGTGACGATATTTACCAGTAGCTGGGAAAACTGTAAGACGCTTGCAAAAACTGAGAACTATGCTGGTTATTGAAAGAAGTCTTTGTCAAACACTGAACGATAAATGATTAATGTAATTTCTTCAAAGGCTTCACAGGTCATCATATTGGTGTATTTATAAAAGTTTTTGGGCAAACATTATCAAGTCAGAGAAAGTATTTTTTTTAAATTTAATTTATACTTATTTTAACTGCTTATTTATTATCATTTTACTTTTTTGTGTTTTAATTTACGTGTTCACGGATGCGGGCTAAAAAATCTAACGTCCCTGCGGCTGGTCTCACCCTTCTTTGGTAGAGGGTATCTTAATTGGGAGGAGCCCACACCCTTTGATATTATCTCTCAAATGTACTCTCTTTTCCATACCTTAACATCATTTCAAGGTATGTATTTACATAACATGGTGCTATCAATAACTTGGAAGGGTAAAAAAAGTTTTATTTAATTCATTATGGACAATAAATTACTACCTATAATAAATAAACCATATTCTTTAGGTGTTATCTCCCATTTAAAGTTGGCCCACAAAATGGTAATCTTTATCCTGGCAACTGCAACCCAGAATAACTCAGTAGAAGTGCATCCATCTCTCAAGTTCTTAAGCCAATATTTACGGTGTCTTCCTTGGCCTCGTTTGCTATTTATTTTATCTAATAATGTATGTAACGTCCTATATTATGTGACCCAGACACTGCAGTATGCGAATCTTTATAGTTTTAAGCTGTTTTTGCTCTTTATATTTAAAGCAAACACGTCCACATACGTTAGTAGATTCACATTACTTAAGCCTTGATCCTACGTGATATTTTCTAGTTCAGTGTTCACGTCTCCATTCCATAGAGGTAAGTTGAAAAGACGTAGAAACAAACCATACACATTCTCAGTGAACCTTAAAAAATGTAGAAAAGGGGGTTGGATATTTTTTGCACATTATGTAGTCTGTTTGTAGATAGTATAAAATTATTGTTTCATTTCACAGCAAGGAAGCGACGACTGAATACCATACAATAATAAATAATGAAGGTACAAATGAACAAATGGACTTATATTTCTGTGAATCTGTTATATTTAAGACCGGATGTGGACCAATAAAAGGAAAATCATCCGGTTCCGGTTAACATAACGGTTTCCGGTTATGTTCCCCCTTCCGGTTAAGCCAGGGAACCATTATCTTGCTGGAAGACCGAAGCAATGTATCTCTAACGGCCAAGATTGTTGTTATTCGATCCCTTAAATAATAAATCTAAGTATTGTTATTTTACTTAAAAGGAATATTCTAAAGGGATATACTATATACGAGTATGTCTTAAAAACAATGGATTTTGTAATTAACGAAAATAAAACGTCTTTCTTTTCGATTTAACTAGTCTAATTTATTTTTCATTATTTTAATATTCATTGAAAATAATTGTGTTTTTTTTTTCAAATGTCAATCTCTTTAAACTAACTATAAAGAAATTAAAATATTTTTTTAGTGAAACGTCATGTAAAAAAAAAACTGCAATATTGACATTATAAAGAAAATCAAATAACAGTAATTTCAAATTTTATACAAATTTAACAAGGTCATCGATGACCAGAAAAAGAAAAAGGACAACTATGGATAGCCCGAAAAAACAAGCTTCGTCACTGAAGAGAGATACAATGTTTTTCAATTCGCTTTTTAAGCACTTCAACGTCGGCTTAGTATCGTACAGCGATTTCTTTTAAAAAACCAGTTCATCATGCAAACATAATTTTTTTAAATCCACGATGGATTTTACAAAAAAAAATATATTGAAATTCAAGTAAAAAAAATAACCAACCTCGAAACAATAACGGAAGAATTTTTTTCAACGTTTCTTTCCATTAACTTATCATAGGTTAACATACTGCCTAGACAGAAAACAGAACTCATTAATCTGGTCTAAATAATTGGAAACATAATTGTTAAACAAACAAAATATATTATTTTTATATAATGAACCGACCAAATTCTTTATTGTAAAACGATGTTTAAATAAATAAGTTAGAAAGTAAATATAATGTTATAACAAAATAAATATAATATTATAACAAAGTAAATATAATATTTTAACAAAGTTTAACAGATACTTCTCCTAGGGGGCCTCATTCGTGCGAACCATCAAATTACAGCAAAAGTCGATTACGCAAAAAAAAATCTCTCAAATTCTTTTGGTGAAAAATTATTTTTTATGTTTCATCATAATCAATCACGGTTGCCAGTTAGCGTAGAGTATGTCAAAATGAGAAAAGTAAGAAAATAATATTTATCGTTAAGAAGGAAAAAGCGGAATCCGTCAAGGCTTTTTTTTAATATCCCAAACGTTTATGAACAAAAATGATCGATTTGATTGAAATGAAGAATTTCGAGAAATATAAGAATAATGTACTATATATATATGTATAAGTATTTTTTTGTCTGAGATTATGTATGATTTTTTTTTAAAGAATAAATATATTTCAAGATGTTGTTCACATCTCTTCAGTACTATGTATTTCATTCTATGATGTATTGTACTCGTATATAATAATTACTTACGTTGTGTACGGTATAATATGATGGGCTTTTATTTCTTTCAATTACCTAGAAGGATTTTAAAGAGGTCTTAAGTGTAAACAGATAGAAACGCTTTTTAAAATAAATTAAATTCCAACAGGAATCGAGTTAGAAAACAGGTGTCTCACCAAATAGGCCACGGATATATTCCTGCGTTAATTCACAAAGAATTGGTTCAAATAAATAACTAGGAATAGTGGTTAAAAACTGCATCGGGAATTTCGAAACTTACCCTATTTTAATATTTTTTTTGGGTCTTAGTATACTCGCATATAAATCTGGAATTTCATTTCAAAGTGAGTTGATATTTTTAGGTGTTTGTATATGGTATATCATATAAATCTGATATTTCATTTCAAAGTGAGTTTTCATTTGCGGGTCTTAGTATATATAAATCTGGTATTTCTTTTCAAAGTGAGTTAACATTTTTGACTACCTCATTAGTCTAGGTTTCCTTTTGCTACGTGCCATTCAATATTTCATCTAGTTCTTTCATCGTTTGAGAAAATACTACCTTAAAATCAGAATGTCTTTAGTTGCTCTAATCTTTCATTGTTGGACCCACTTACCAATAATTGAAAAAAAAATTATTTAACTAAAGTTTATTTTGTAAATTAAATCATAATTACTTGAACCGTACAAAAAAGGGTAAAATATTATAACTGCTGTTGAGAAAAATAAACTTGAAAAAATATTGTCTCCTTTTTTTTATTACAGTAGATATAACAAAAAAAACGGAAAAATACCATTAGATAGCGAATATGACAAAAAGGATAACGAAAATAACGGCTATCACACTATATTCCGCTTATAAATCCTTAAGAAAGGCTGATCCGTTCAAACCTATTTCGTAAGTTTAAGAGAAAAAATAAATAAAAAACAACGATTAATTTTTATTAACTTAAAATTTAACTGCCTTTTGAAATCCAATGAAGAATCAAACTTTAAATTCCTAAAAATTGAGTTAATTTTCCTTTTGTATTCAATTCTTTTAACGGGATGACTCTTGTATTTTTCGATTCTCTGCCTGAAAGATGCCCCTTGAGAGTGGAGTAAAACTAGAGTTTTATGAAAGGGTTTTTGCAGTTCCTGGTCCTGCGGCAAGGAATGGTCTGCCAAGATATGGTTAGCATGTGTTGACTTAGAAATCACTTAAAGAGAACCCTTTTCGCGAGGATATAAAAAAAATTTTTTTATTAAAAATAATATTAACGCTCGTACACTAAACTCAACATGAATGTTTTATTATCACATATCGATTGTTCTGCAAAAGTTTCTTTGTTGTTGTTGGTCTTCGTTTGTACAGTGATTTTATGACGAAAAATGTTATTATAACATATCGAATGTTCTGCAAAAGTTTCTTTGTTCTTGGTCTTCGTTTGTACAGTGATTTTATGACGAAAAATGTTATTATAACATATCGAATGTTCTGCAAAAGTTTCTTTGTTCTTGGTCTTCGTTTGTACAGTGATTCTATGACGAAAAATGTTATTATCACATATCGAATGTTCCGCAAAAGTTTCTTTGTAGTTGGTCTTCGTTTGTACAGTGATTTTATGACGAAAAATGTTATTATCACATATCGAGTTTTCTGCAAAAGTTTTTTTGTTCTTGATCTTCGTTTTCACAGTGATTTTATGATGAAAAATGTTTTAATAAACATATGCAGGTGCGACGAATTAATTGCTCTTGTGACCGACTCTCCCACCTCCCTATTTTTACACTTAAGTTATTTGATTTAGTACTTTTAATTGGTCAATAATATTGGGTTTGAACCCTGAGCTAGAGCACTCCTAGAGAGAGTCTGCTCTGTAAATAGCGCTATATAAATTGAGTTATTATTATTATTATTTAGATGCTATTTAGATTACTATATGCACAGCCCTAAAATTCATTTGCCTTCTAAATACCTTCATCAAGGGTCTGCTCTCTAAACGACATTATATAAATTGTTTTTTACTATTAGTATTTACGTATGTGTCAATGTGTCGCAATATCTGTCTGCCTGTATGTTTGCGCTAATTTTAAGAAACACCAAACATTTTTTTTCTGTAACATCCATTCTTTATATTATTCTTTAAGTGAGGTTTAGGAATATTAAAAAAAATACGTGACATTTTTAGGAAGCTGAGCAAAGAAGATAAATATATAGTAAGAGAAATTGTCACTGATACACATAAAACCTGATATGCTGCCAAAACTGTGAGAGATATATTAAAATAGTGTACAAAAGACGACAACGGGGAATAAGGTAAATGGAGCACTTAACGTAATATACGACAACCGTGTTATATCAAAAGTAGCAAAAATGACGATATATAATATTGTGTACAACTTTAACATATGGAAGTGAAGCTTAGCCACGGCAGAATAAGCACAAAAGTAAGGTTGTTGATATGAAGATAAGTATACGAGAAATGTTTGTGGTGTGTCATTGTATGAAAAAACGGCGGAATGAAGATACTTAAAGTGAACACATGTATAAAATGGATTTTATAAATAAGATGAACAAAGAAGTGTTTTTGAGATGAAAAAAGAAATATTTTGGACCTGTAAAGGGAACGAATTATGAAATAATGACTAAGCAATTTTACATTTAAGAAGCAGAAGGTGTGCACGTAAGAGGTAGACCGAGGAAAAACTATCTGAATTAAGTGTACCAGATTTAGGAAAGAAGATTAAGTGAGAAATCTTAAAATTAGTAAATTGTGCATGACGAGATGTATTAATGCAGAGGAGGTCAAATTTGTATTTTTGGATAGAAAGGTGTAGATATCTGTTATCTCTGCTTGCCCTGCAATGGATGCAGGGTGACAGTACTATATATGCTTCTAAAGGGTCTTTCATATTGAGCACTTTTTTTTATTCATATTGTTTAATTCTTGAATAAAACACATAATTTGCTTTGTTTTCAAAAACATTTTATTGGTTATTGAAGTATAATGTATGACAATTAAACACAAAAAAAAATATCCGCCAAATGTCTATCTCTTGCAGCTCCACAGATGTACACTCTTTTGTCAAAATTTTCGATGACATTTTGGCATAATTGCGGTTCTAGCTCACCAATATCGCGAATAATTTCCTCCTTCAGCTCAGGAATTGATTGAGGGTCATTTTTAAAGACCTGGCTTTTCACGTAACCACTGAGAAAATAGTCCAACGGTGTCAGATCACATGATCTTTGTGGCCAATTAACATCACCGTTTCCGGAGATTATAACACATAAAATAATTCAACAATTTGAACGCGTTGTTGTATTGTATATGACTCCATTTATATAAATGTCATACATTACACTTCTCAAATGTCACAAAACCCAGGCAAGTTCAAGACGCCATCTTTGTTTTATCCAAGAATAAAAAAAAAGTTCAATTTGAAAGACCCTTTACAAAAGAGGCGTAGTTACTGAAACCTGTAATAAATTATTATTAGCGATTATAATTAACGAAAAAATGTTATACTATAGTTCGGAAATTCTAGGATGAGTTCTGTGAACAGCTCACAAATTTGCCCCAATACAACCTTGCAACGATGTTCAGTAATTTTAATTATTTTATCAACTTTAATATAAGCCTCAATTCCAATAAATAGCAAGTTATTTAGGTAAATACATTACATAAGGTTGTATTGGGGCAAGTTTGTGAGCTGTCACAGGACTCATCCTAGAATTTCCGAACTATAGTAGAAATGTTTACACTTAGAAGACTGTATGGGGGCATACAAAACAGAATATGAAATATATTGTTAAGGAATAAATTTAAGGCTGACGTACCATCGAGTATGATCAAGAAGAGCATTTTGAGACAGTTTAGCCATGTGAAAAGAATAAATATCATAAAGAATGACTACCAAAAACAAACAAAAAAAACTCTGAAAATGAAAAAAAAATGCATATCTAAATGTCCTTCGCCCGTTAAACATGTTCGACCTATTCGCACTTAATTCACAACTTATTTACGGTCACATACTCTGGGTTTGAACGAGAACTGAATCATTCAACGTTGTATGGATGGATGATGGCGTAAATAAGACATTTTTTCCCCATTTACCCCATATGTCCTTCTGTCTGTACCACTGCTTTTTAGATTCCACTCTGATACTAGCAGAAGAGGAGATAAACGTCCCCTCTTCCTTTCCGGGACAGCTACTTAAATTTTATATAAAAATATCATTATACGAGTTATTCTCTTACAAATGTACGATTGCAATGCAAGGGAACCTAATTCATTCCTAGAGAAAGAAGAGGGAGTAGAGATAAAGGGAAACTAATTCGTTTCTAGAGAAAGAGGAGGGAGTAGAGATAAAGGGAAACTCATTCGTTCCTAGAGAAAGAGGCGGAGTAGAGATAAATGGAACCTAATTCGTTCCTAGAGAAAGAGGGGGAGTAGAGATAAATGGAACCTAACTCGTTCCTAGAGAAAGAGGGGGAGTAGAGATAAAGGGAACCTTATTCGTTCCTAGAGAAAGAGGGGGAGTAGAGATAAAGGGAACCTTATTCGTTCCTAGAGAAAGAGGGGGAGTAGAGATAAATGGAACCTAATTCGTTCCTAGAGAAAGAAGGGGGAGTAGAGATAAAGGGAACCTTATTCGTTCCTAGAGAAAGAGGGGGAGTAGAGATAAAGGGAACCTTATTCGTTCCTAGAGAAAGAGGGGGAGTAGAGATAAATGGAACCTAATTCGTTCCTAGAGAAAGAAGGGGGAGTAGAGATAAAGGGAACCTAATTCGTTCCTAGAGAAAGAGGGGGAGTAGAGATAAATGGAACCTAATTCGTTCCTAGAGAAAGAGGGGGAGTAGAGATAAAGGGAACCAAATTCGTTCCTAGAGAAAGAGGAGGGAGTAGAGATAAAGGGAACCTACTTCGTTCCTAGAGAAAGAGGAAGGAGTAGAGATAAAGGGAACCTAATTCGTTCCTAAAGAAAGAGGGGGGAGTAGAGATAAATTTCCCCGTTAAAAAAGTCATATGTCTGAATTCACTGTCCAAAACTCGTTATTATGGTATAAGTCCCTCTTATTTCCTCTAAATTTTCACTTTCACAACTCTCCTTCTTTATATGATAGAATGTCTAAGTTATGTAAAAAAAACAGTTATATAAATTCAAACAGTTCTTATATACTCAACTGTGTACTATTATACACACATGTAAAATGAAATAAATCATCAAATATATACTCAATTTTTTTTACATACAACCTCATCCACGAAATAACAAAAATATAAAGAGGCTTAAAAAAAATAAATTGCAAACATTTTTATTGTCCGTAATTTTCGGAACAAAACTGAGATAAGTCAAAAAATAAACTTTTGCATCGCTAAAACATCGTCTCGGGCCATTTGTTTAATTTAAATAAAAGACGTAATAAATTTTATTTTTCCTTTTCGAGAAAGTCCCGCCCCGCTCTGAGGTGCTTAGCTCGCTCCATCCGATTTATTTTTTTCTTGTACCGCTAAAATTTACGGATCATATCTGTCCCATGGATGCGAAAGAAAATTGTGAAAAGTAGCCCAATGTTTTTCAAGTCACCCTTTTCCCTTGGGTGATTTTAGAGTAACCAAATTTCTAATCGGTCAATTCGGAACAAATTTCTAGAACTATGTAAATCCTATTAGAGTTTCTAGAACTACGTGACTTTTGACAGAATTCAAAGGGAATTAAACAAACTTAAAATTTCCAGAACTATTTAAGACCAATTAGTATTTTTAGAAGTATAGGAATCTTGTTAGAAATTCTAGAACTGTATAAAACTTCTATAAACGTTTAAAATTACGTGAGTACTATAAGGACATATCAATAAATCTTTATTGAATAAATTAATCACTCAAGCCCATTACAAAAATTAGTTATATTTGAAAAAAATCATGGTATATATAATTTTTTTCATATTCACTAATATATGCTGTGAACTCAGGATAAACTTACTTAGTAATTGTAGACAGACTTTTCATCCAGGACTTTTTCATGTTGTTTTTTGTCCTAGTACATACTATCTGCCTATAAAAAAATCTTTGAAAGTGCTCTTGAGCTTAAAGTTCTTACGAAACGGAACTTTAATGTAACTGATCCTACACATGCAATGTAATTCACTAGAGTGTCGAATGGCTAAGAAATTTAAAAAGCTTTAATTAAAAGCCCAATCTTTGTATAACTGTTTGAAAAAGCAAGTTGAGAAAAAAAAATATTAGAAAAGCATCTTTCTTATAGACATAAATGTAGTAAACGGTTTACGAAAAACGTTTGTTTTGTGTATCACTTGTTTTAATTTGAGGAAAAAATTACTAGAAATCAACAAAACTATTATATAATTCCAACACCTATGCTGTCGAGAAAAAAGATAAATCACTATTGTATTAGTTATCCTGCATAAAATATATAGATTTTGTGGAAAAAAACTTTAGTGAGTCAATCTAACAAAACAGAAACATATGGCGACCCTACATTTAACCTAAGGATGTTGAAGATCAAACATGACGCTGGCTGACATTTAAGGACACAAAATTGATTTTGAACTTAAGTTTTTCTCGCATAACTGCTGTCGAAAAATGAGATAGATTTCACACTTCATCGTCATAAAAAGAAGTTATTCTTAGATATATTGAGTGGGACTAATACATTTTTTTTCAATTTCGCTATTCCATTTTAAAGTGTTTAAGAGAGCGCAATGATTTTTTTAAGTAATGTAAATAAAAATATATTGAATTCCTCGAAATGTAACGTTGAACAAAAGCTATTTTGAGAAAACACTTTAAAAACTCAATACAATTAAATTAATAAAAACTTAGTTCTCTTATGAAGAATATGTACTATATGTATGTATATTAATTAATAGTCAAGATGATTGCGAAAATAAAATATTTTTTATTGATTGATATAAATGTCTATGCCTCAATAAAACATTTTTTTACTAAAACTTATACGAAATATTAAATATTTTGTAATCTCTTTAGGTAACATGTAGAAATTAGCATATTACCTGTTTTTATTTCATTTGTATGGTATCCTTTAATATATTTGCATTCTGGCATATTGAAAAGCGTGGCTGGGAGACCACATTGTCTTCGGCCCCAATAATTGAGTTATTGGATTAATAGTTACTAGATTAATAGTTTGCATTACTACATCTCACGTGAAGCGAATATACCATTCGCACGAGTGACAAGTTTAGTACATGCGAATATTTTTACCAGATGAACTCTTTTACCATACTGACACCCCTTTTTTTCGGATAGCATTGGTAATCAAACTCGATACACCAGGGTCGAAGGCAAGCAACTTACCAACTAAACCACGAAGGTTATCATTGATGAAATGATTGGTGTGGAAATTGAACTTTTAATGATGAAATGTTTAGAAATGATTTTAAAGAGGTTGTTTAATTAGAAATGTTGTTAGAATTAGTTTCATATACGAGGGTGGTCCGATAAGTCCTTAGCCTACAAAAGAATAACAAAAATTTTGGAAAAGTGGCGATTTATTTCTCAACATAATCTCCTTTGATTTCGATACACCCAGCGATGCTCCAACTTCTTTAACCCGTCTGAAAAATACGTTTTCTGGAGGTCTGCAAAGTAGGCCTCCGTGGCGGCAATAACCTCCTCATTCGACTCAAATTTCTGCCCGGCGAGTGACTTTTTCAAATTTGGAAACAAACAGAAGTCGCACGGTGCCAAATCCGGAGAATACGGTGGATAGGGCAGCAGTTCGTAGCCTAATTCTACCAATTTGGCCGTGTGGACGGCGGAGGTGTGAGCCGGTGCGTTGTCACGATGGAAGAGCACTTTTTTCTTCGCCAAATAGGGCCGTTTTTTCTGCAATTCGGCATCGAATTGCTCTTGCGATAGTGGTGCCATCGGGCGGTGAGGCTAAGTACTTATCGGACCGCCCTCGTGTCATAACGCGTGATTCCTAATAACATATGTACGAGTATTTATCATCACGCGTGATTCTTTGTGTGTATTTATCATCACGCGTGATTCCTAATATGTATTTATCATCACGCATTGCTCCTATTGGGGTAGGAAAAGAGAACAAATCTCGAATTTATTCTATCGTGGCACACATCTTATCCTTCTGTCATGTCCATACATATCGTCATGAATACTCTGCTATTCTCAAGGTTTATCACTCTTCTCTTTCAGAATTCAATTAATTTAGTCATACAACGTTTTTCTAAGTCTTTCCAAACTTCTAGCACCTTCTATACTACTCGAATTAACATTAAAAATCTTTCATAATTCATTATTTCTACTTGGTCGATCCATCTCAATACTCCTTTTTTACATCTTAAACACTGCATCTCTTTTCAATCTGAATTATTTTCTAGTGTATTTATTTGTTATTCTATCACATATCGTTTTTCTACACCTTGACACACCAATGTCATTTCTAACAAATTTATGTTAATTTCAACACTATTTTTGGCACGTTCATGCTTAGCTTTTATTGTTAAAAATATTGTTGGGACCAAGGTTCAAGTAAAAATAGCCAACTTTTTTTCCTTTTGAAATATATCTGTCGATAAATACATTGTAATACCCACTATTTACTCTATTGCCTACCACTACTTTTATTTAAATATCCTACTTTGCGATGCTATCCGATGTGAACACGTTTAAAATGTATAAGGATATGAATATCAAATGTGAATTTTCAGCCGAGTGTTTCAGGAGGAAAGAAATATAATGGAATTTTCTTAAACATAATAAGACTACTTTGTCACAGGTTAAGCTGTTTTCTGTATCCAAAAAATGGAGAATTAATGGTTTAATAATGTGCTTTTACTTTTCAGTTAGCTTTTCCCATTAAATAAATTTTAATTATTAATATTCAGCTTTGAATTACAAATAAAATAATTAAATAGGTAATTTAATGTATTTATAGTTGAGGTATAAAATATAATAAATGTTTTTTTAAACAATAACATTTATCATCATTATGATACTTACAAATGGTAGATATTGACTGCCTGTAGGACTGTCTGCCATTCCATCAGGATTTTCTCAGGAATTGCTCAAAACTCTTCTGAGGCATCCCGTTTCTACTGTCTGAACACTTAACCTTACTTTTTTGACATTATTCAAATTTTAGGATCCTAGGTAAGAGTTAGTCGATATGCGATAAAACATAAAAAAATTCAATATATGATACTGCTGAGCTCTGCCTTTATAATTGCAGATATTTATTTCGCTTATCTAATAACATACATGCATATGAGTACATACATAATACCAATACGCTGTTTTCCTGTTTGGGTAGACAGAGAATACAGTTTTCCATGTTTTCCTGTCTCAACACATGTATTTTGTGTCTTCCATACTCATACACCTTCTCACACAGCTTCTACAATTTCTAGTGATTGTTATTTTTTCTTCCTTCAAAATAACATTTTTTATCCAACCATATTTAAATTTCTTATTTTACCATACCTTCAACTCATAACAACACTATATTTTTATTTTCTTAGTCTTCCGTCATTTATTCATTCCAAGTGACCAAACCATCTCAAAGTACTCTTGTTCATTTAATCATATCTAATTACCAATGTAAAAATATCATCATACCTACAAAATAGGAAAGGCCACTTTTCTCTCTATGCAGAATTTCTCTTCCTATTTGTTATGCACAGTGTTTGTCAGTTTTCTGTCACACTGTGCAGTCATCTCAATTTTGGTTTTCTTTCTTTTCTCCACCCCGCCGTATCAGTGGATACAGCTTTCTTTGCAGAACCAGTGCCCTGAATGCGGTATCGGGGTCCAAGCCGACAAAGTTGAGTAATTTTTAAAACTATTGCTTCTTTACTTTCGCCATACCGGATCAGTTTTTTTTATCTTTGCCTGTTTTTCTTTTTACCGGATCAGCTTTTCTTTGTACCATTGTCACATATCGGACTTTTTATGTTCTTAGAAGTATCTTTTTCAAGGTATCGATAACCCTTACTGTAAATTTTCAGGTATCCGATATGTCTTAGTAGTGTAAATAAGGTTTATTTTTTATCTTTCTTGGGCCTGGGCGAGACTTAATAAAGGGATTAGGCTTAAACAAAATATGATTATCGACAGTATTCATATCTTTTTTTCTTTATTGGTATTTTTGTAGAGTTTATCTATAACCTAAGGCAAACAAAATACCTAACATCAACATAAAACTATTGTTTAATTCATAACCTATGCATGCAACATTTTTTACATACAAATATGAATACGAAACATATTTCATTCAAAATATGTTAAATAGAATAGCTATTCGTAAATTTTCGTTAAAGTTTTGAAACAGTTTTTATATAATAATTACAAAATAATGTTACATACATTTATTAACTATTATAGTAATCCATTTCGTTATATGTTAGTCTGCCAGTTTTCTGTTGCTGATATATTTTTTCATACGTTTGCTTTCAGCGCTACTGAAATTCAGCCGAGACTGCCTCCAAATGCGTGTTGATTTATTTTATCAAATTTATCGTTATCGCTCTTTGAAACTTTAAGTGGGAACAAAGATTTGTGTTTGTGTTTCAAAAGGTTGCGTTTTATTTTTATAATTTTTTTCGCCTGACTTAAAAATAAGTTTTTCCGCGTTTAAACGAATGCCAACACTTGCATGTTCAATTGTGAAACAACAATAATTCATTGAATTTTGATTTATTACACATTGTAAACAACGATTGATTTATAGTTGATAAAATATTTTGATTAATTAACTAAAAAATACAAGTAAAAAAAGTTTATGAAAATATAAAACAAAGTTTTTTTAAAAATTTATTTTGCAAATGATAAACATGACCCGGTGATTGCGGAATCAATCCCCTTTGGAATCCCGATTTTTTTTTAAATATTGCGATCTTCTTTTTATTTTTTACCAGCCTTTGTAGCTAAGCCGTACACAACGATAGTGTTATGCAATTCCATAGTAGGTAACAAAAAATATCAGAAAAAATTGACATATACTCGTACATATTTTAATTATTTTTAACTTTGTTGATCTTATTGAGTTAAGCACCTTTGCCCCTTTAAACTACTGTAAAATAAAAATTACAAGGGTAAACGAACTGATTTTTTTTCTTTTACTCGAAATAAAGTAATATTATTGCAGAAATAAAAATCCAAAGGAATAATTTTTGTTAAGTGTGCAACTTTAAAAGAATCTTCCTTCTTAAGAGTTTTTTTTTTCAAAATTCATATTTTAAATGATTTGTTATCTTTTTATGTACAAAAACATTTCATGAAGGATTTAAATTAAATAAAAAATATTTTTAATTAAATAATGATTTTTTTTGCAATTATTTTTTATTTATATTTAAACACTTGAAATTTTCGAATTTGAGGAAGGGCCGAGAGGGGTAACTGTTGATAGATATACCACTATTTTTGTAACATTTAATATGAAGTATAATTTAAGAGAAGTTAGTGGACATCTGGTTTAGACAATGTATAATAGTTCATAGTACCATATAGTACAGTTCTGTACAATTCTGTACAGTTCAGTACAGTTAAGTGTTCAGTGCAGTTCCCTCCACTTAAGTACAATACAGCGCAGTACAATACAGAACAGTGCAGTACGATACAGTACATCCCAGTACAGTATAGATCATTCAAGTACAGTACATAACAAAACAGTACATCGCAAAACAGAACATTAAAGTACAGTACAGTACAACAAAATACAACATAATACTATTTAGTACAATGCGATATAATACAATACAATACTACGCGAACATCCTATCAACAAGCTTAGTCAATTAAATCGAGATCTGCTTTTGAACGTAAACATTTGAAACTTCAAAGCTGTTGAAATATTTATTAACTCTTGTTTATATAATTGCGTTTTACATTAAATTATACCTTTTCTTCGTTATTAGAAGTTAAAACATTCCGGTTTCCAGATAAAAACCATCGATCAGATACTAAACATCTCTGAAGGGATGAGTAAACCAGTGTTTTCTCATTCTCGGTGGTTAAGAACCACAGTGAGCGAGCGGTTCTCCATACAATGATGATTCAGGCTACGGACAATGATCCATTAATGCGGAACAATTTCCTGAATGCATCCCAGCTATGTAGCTCACATGCAGCGATGCTCAGACAATAATTGCCGGGAGCTCCGACAATCTTCAGGATGTTTTAAAATGAAACCTGCAAAAACTCATTCCGCTATCGCATAAAGCCTCCTTTCACAAAATAGAGGGGTATTCATAGACTTCCGGTACAGGTCTTACAGTCATGTGGATACACCGTGGTTTTAAAATGGTTTTCACTTTAACGAAAAGTTCTTATAAGAATGAATTGTTTTTTTAAGAATAATTACTCTTCACTTCTTAGTTACATTCAACGAAAGTACAGTTGTCGACAATAATATCTCTTTTTTTCAGGAAATTGTTTTTTAGTAATTTGAAAAGAGCGTTGCAAAGAATACGAGAGAAAAAATTATTTACCTTGAATAAGGGATGAAAACATAAGAAAACAATATGAATAGAAACGAAATTCTTTTTTTTAAATAAAATAAGAGGTATGCTAATAGCTTGACCAGGTGGAAATAATAAAAAATGATTTTTTTTTTTTAAATTATCTACTCGAGCAGTATAAAAGATTTGAAAAGGGATGGCAAGATCTAGTAAGAAAGTAGCTCAACCAAATTCTGAAATAGTGAAGAAAATATAATACGAGTTGTTGGACGTAGCAGAAATAAAAGGTGTGTACCAGGAATTAGATAACCACTCAATATAAAAGGCTTGCTTTGTCCAGTGTAGCTACAATATAAGAAGCAACATTGGCTTCTTTAACGCAGTAGTAAGAATGTGGCACGTGTACAATGCGGCAGCTGACTCGGATGTGGATATATAGTTAGTTCAACAGTTTAGGGGGGATATGGGGTGAACTGATTAAGGAAAGAGTTTTTATTATTTTTCCATATATTGTATATAATTAGTAATATTTTCGCTGAGCTGTTGATAGGGCCACCAAAATCACCCTATACAAGACAATTATTAGAACAGTGGTGGCATATGGATGCGAAGCATGGGCACTGACAGCTAAATCTGCAGAGCTTAAATTTAAACGAAAATTTGCATCAAATGCTTGTAGACGGTGATTTGCGATATATTCGGTTTATCATTAATCTCTTGCGTCGTAGAAGTAGAAAACCTTGATTTTGTCGTTATCAGCGGAAGTCGGTCTTCCAGAGAGATTAAAAACTTCGTGTGTCATATCACCATGGTAGTTTTTTCAATCACATTTGACAAACACGATTGCTTACTGTATGGTCACCTGTACGTATCTTTTATTTGTTTTTTCTTACATTTTTTTCTTTGTAGCAGTAAAAAGGAATAAATACTCAAATAATTTGTGTAAACAATGGCTGAAAAATGCTCTTAAATTTTTTACTTTCATATTATACATTCATCATGTTAAGAATGAATTTATAAAAAAAAAATCCTAGCAATGTACATTAAAGAAACACATCGATCAAAATATTATTTTAATGAGAATACGAAACATCGAGTTATAATGAAATCATAAATAATTAATATTCAACTGTTTTCGATGAGTCTCTATGACAATATCGTTAAAATGTTTTTTTAAACATTTTCCCATGAATTCCAAAGCATTTTCCTGAACAGTGTGTAAGGAAAATAGACCATTTCAACCCTTTCCTGCCGTCATATTCTAAACTCCTTCCTCAAAACAGCGCGGAAGAAAAATACTGAAAAGAGGGACCTTCCCTGAATGAAAATCTTACTCCTTTCATACCACTCTCCCTACACTTCCCCCTCTATCCTCTCTGACTACCCACATTCACTGAAAGATGAATCTGTAACGGTGGTGGAAGCAGGTCCGTCGATTTTATATATTTTCATAATTAATTATGTGTTAAAACTAAGAAATCGCACAAGATGGTGTATGTATGTTGTACAAATCTTACAAGAGGATGTATGGATGTATATATTTACCTGTTTATACATATACAAATTGCTAGCAGCAAAAAATCAAACCCTTTATCAATTGACAAACTAATGTTTTACGTACCGGACGATTATTTGCGCCATTATAAATTAATATCGTTTTCAGTGCAGTATTCACGAACTGAGATGTTAAAAAATGACCCCGTGCACACATAATTACATTGTTGAATGAATTTTCTGATTTCAGTATCGAACTCTTTAGTACACTTTGTAGATATAGTATAATATAACTATGTCACTTCACAGGGAATCATGAGTATTTGTCCCTGTTGTCTATCGATGCTATAGGTTAATAACCCTCCTGCTTCTTTTGGATAAAGTCTTGGAAAAAATCGTCAGTAATAATAGACTTAATTCTCGCCTTGAATATTATCCTTTGGTATTTGAATTTAGAAGAGGAATATTTTGCGAAAATGCCATATTCAATAAAGTACGATGGACTCAAGAAAGATATGTGTGTTCTTAATTTCTCTCAATATTTTAGGCACCTTCGATAATGCCTGGTTGCTTATAATTTTAATTAAATTAAAATTCCTAATTATTCTACGCAACAGTCTTCTGTTAATAAAGACCTACTCGTACTTCAGATGTCACAGGGCGAAAGTTGACTGCGGGTCAGAGTTTTTAGATAGAGAGGTCAACATCGGTTGCCCGCAGGATTGTTTATTAGGTTCTTTGCTCTGAGTTGCCCTCATGGATGATCTATTCGTGACTTTTCTGCTGCCAGATTATATGGTTCAGGTTCAGCTTTCGTAGATAACGGTCTGGTTATAGTCAAAGCCAACACCAGGGCCTCGATTGACATTCTCTCAGTGGTCTGCATGTCTTGGATTGGTGAGTGGAGATCAAGGAACGTACTAAACTTCACCTCGCAAAAAATCTGTGGGTTTGTGGTGAACCTTTTCAGGATTAAATTATTGTGTCGTGCAGAAGACAACTAATTTTGGAAAAAGAATCGGCCGTGGCTTAGGAACAATGTACCACATTAGATCGTCCCTACTGAAATCGAGAAAGGCATTTCAAAGGCGAAGCTTGCATGAGATTTTCCATCCCATACGAGCAGACTCGACGATGGTGCAGTATTTTTGGACATTGTATACTATAAAAGTACTATAAAACCAGGTGTTGGACTTGCATAAGCTCGCTCTCAGTTGCCCAAATGACGCTAATTAATGGTCGACGATGAGTGCTGTTGACTTTCGGTAAGGCTTATAGCAAATGCTCGGTGGAAGCGTTCTTGATATTAACGGAGCCTGCTTTGTCGGATTTGGAGGTCCAGCATCGCGCGGTGATCATGCTTCATGGTAAGGGTCTACCCACAAATAAAGGTGACATCCGCTTACACCTCTTGCCCAAACTTTTACGCAACCCAATTTATCTTGCTATTTAGTTGACTATTTTAACTAAACAATTTATTTTAAAAGCATAATTTAAATCTGTCTGCATTTTACAAGTATGAAATTATAAGGACATCTTATAAACAAAATGACGCCAATAATACTTCCGCATGCGGAGAGGTAACAATAGCCACGTTGAAAAAATTTTAAATAGACTAGGAACTTTACTATCTTCCCAGCTCACTGAAGTAGCCATAAATTGTATTATGGGTTTTTACAACGGTCACAGTATTATGTGTTCAGTTAATTTCTTTGACAATTTTTTTTAAGTAAGATATTCTTGCTTATTTGAGAGAAAGTAAAGAATGTCCGAAGTATAAACAGGAAGGTATGTTTAACGAGAAGAGTGGATGAGAACGAGGAGAGAGTTATAAGCTTAAAAGGATGAAAAGGTGAGGAGATCTATCGTCTCCGTAACCTCAAAAGGGGCGTGGCGTGATGGTAGAGTGTATGTCTTATGTGTACAGTAAGTAAAGCAAGTAGGGTGAGAAAAAAATTTGTAATAAATTCCCGCTTTGAGGGGATTCTTTTTAATTCCCAGTGACAGCCCTGGACTATGAGGTACGGACGGGGGTGTAATCGCTCTCTGAACGATGAGGTTCTCTTGTCATATTTTATGTTTCTATTCATGTGCTATCAAGATTTGTTTACATTGTTTTTTTTCTATAAAAGGAGGGACATTTTAGTTACAACCACAAGGTTTACCTGATATGATATCGCTTCAGTTCTCTTTTATTTAAAGTGCCTTACTTTGTCCCTTTTAATCGGAAAAGTTTGTTAAAAAAGCATATTATTACACTATCATTTTTTTGTTTACTACACGTACGTCATCACGCAATTTTCCTGTTGGGGTAGGTAAAGAGGACACATGATCAGAACTTCTTACCTCAACACACATCCTTGGCTTGTGCTACATCCATACACATTTTCAGCTTCTATAATTTCGGACTTTTTACGTTTTCTTCTTTCTAAACGTCATTTATTTGATCCGACTATGCTTTCTTTGATATTTTTTTACACTAACATTTGCACTATATATGTGTTTTGTTAGTCTGTAATAATTTATTTAAACGATCTTATAGTTCTCTTATTCTAATTATTATGGTCATTTTGTATAACATGATCTGAAAACTAGATGTGTATTATTGGTAATATTCGTTAAGCCCGGGCATAACTAAACTTTTACCTAGACAGGCCATTTTATGTCAGACAGAAGCCTGATAGGCATAGTTAAATAAAATGCTTGATATATTTATTCAAACTCAATAATAACACTTCCAATAATTGTATTAACATAAAAATCAGTGGTAATTATAACACTTCCAATAATTGTATTAATAATCAGTTACAATAATGATACTTTCAATATTTGTATAAAAAATCAGTCATAACAATAACACTTCCAATAAATGTATAAAAAATTAGTTACAATAGTTAAACTTCCAATAATTGTGTTGAAAATCAGTTACAATAATTTCACTACCAATAATTGTGTTGAAAATCAGTTACGATAATATCACTACCAATAATTGTATTAAAAATCAGTTATAATAATTACATTACATAACAATTATAATATAATAATATAAATCAATTAGAGTGCAAAGAGAATAGTTTTAGAAAAACTTTTGCTAAAATTTAAGTCATGGTGATAGGAAAATGGGAAAAGAAAAGTTAATGTGAAATTATGGATAAGTTATGAACGATGATGATGGAAAATTCTGTTATTTAGATAGTATTTTTTTAGATAGTGGAATAGTTACGACCAAGAACAGATAGTTCACCCCTCACCACGGTCCTAAACCATCTGCTGTCAGTCTTTAGGCGTTCCGCATAAAGTCAGCACCCCTCGCGTACTGTCCTTATAGCGCATTCTCTACCCGCCAACCCTTCGCTTGCTCACTACTTCCCCGTACAAGACGCGTTTCGGGAGCCTACGATTTAGCACGCATATCACAAATATACGAGTACATGCAAATATGAGTGAAATGTATGTCAGAGAAATATTAAGAAAAGTAAAGTAAGGGTTCGAGCAATTGAATGATATTTTGAAAGAATGAAAAGTTAGAAGGAAAAATCGGATGAGTTGTATCGTTGTGAAAGAGGCTAAATACGTGTGTCGAAATAGGAAAGTCTGGCACTCCTTTCTGCCTACCCCAGATAGTATGTATACATATACATGCTAAATAGGTATTTATTCGTCAATCTACCTAAGAAACACCGAGTAAATATCTCTAACATTACATCTCTAAAGGGTGAATCCTTAATTTTTCGCTGGTATTTATCATATTGACCAAGTACACGAGGCTTACAGAAATGTCAAAAAATGATTATTCTGTCAAAATGTTTTTTTTTAAACAAGTTCCTTTGTTTATTTGTCGAAATTTAATAAAAAATGACATTCCATCAAATGTTCAACAATTGCGGCGAAACCATAGACTGGTATAATTGAAACAACTTTATGGTCATGGGTGTAATTCACGGTTGGATAGAACAATTAGAAAATCAATGTCTTTATCAATAAGGCCTTAGTCTTGATTGCGGTTCCACAACTGTCACACAAGTCAC